>JALJCO010004688.1:0-42652 GCA_023101725.1 Atherinomorus stipes | reverse complement strand
TAAAGGCCTTAAAAGACATTTCAACCCCATCCTTCTTGTATTTCACCCCCACGTTGGCCACAAAGTCCTCTACATGATTAATAAACATGTAAAGAACCTGAATCAGCCCTCAGGACCATCATCACTTTCCTTTCCACAGTCTTCACCCTTTACTTTTGTGCTATGGTGATGGATGCTTTCTCCTATAGAACTTGCAGTACTAAGACATAGAAATGTCTCAATCTAGGGTAAAAAAAAACAACAACTACTAAATGATCCATTTAGGAAAAACAACTAGACAGTAATATATACAGATTTTTTATTTTTTTAAAATAATTTGTCATTTTTCTTTGTTAATATTACAGACTGTAGCTTGAGTTTCCGGATGCTGACTTGATGAAGTCTGTAGAGAGTTGGGTGCAGGTGGAAACTGGTAAAAAATGTCAGGGAAAGCGTGTATGAGGGAAAATGGTTGAACAGTGGTGGTGAATGACAGTAACCTCAGTGAAAGTGTCAGGAGAGAACTGCATGTCCAGAATGAACGGATGCCTGTGGTCTCATTTCACTTTCACTTGTTCTTTGTCAAGTATGATCTTGTCTTTAAGCCGCTGACTGGAGACTATCTGAGGAAATGAAGGGAAATTCAGTCTGCCTTTATCCTGTCGCGGTTTCACTGGAAGCAGGCAAAATCAAAGCACATTCATGAGTACAGACTTTTTATTCTTCATTACATCCAAGTATTGAGCAGTTCTTGTGTCACTTCATGATTTATTACATGAAATAAACTTATTTATTATTTACTATTATTTTATATTCTAAAATAAAACACACATAATGGATCAGTTTAACAATATAACACAGTGCACATGCTTTACACAGATCATATGAATGTACTGTATGTTGACCTAAATTTTTATGTTATTTTTAGTGTAATTAGTGTATTAAAAATCGCCTAACTCTTCCTATGACTAAGCATTCAAATAGACCTTGTAGGTGCAGATACACTCATTTCATTATGGGTGTGCAGTTTTCGACCAGAGGCCTAAGATAGGCGCTGGACTTAAAGGGTTAAAAATGTTTTGCATAATGTTTCTTTCAGCTCTTCAGATTTCTCCCAAATCTATGGCATTGATGTGCATCTTATATCATCTTCTCACATCCTGACAATTATCATAAATATATGATATGCATTTCAGGATGTGCTATGAAAAGCACGACAGGACTGCAAATTATTTAATATTTTACTGAAGCTTTTAGCTCAAATAGGAGCAACTTGGAGAAATGGACTTCTGGACTACTTTCAGCTGTAGATTAATACATATTTTGGGTTCTAGTGAGATTTTATGGCAATGTTGGATCAATTAAATCTACAGTAATGAAAAACGGAGGTGCAACAGTGTAGTTCTCTGGTCTGTTGTGATGTTTTTTGCACAGCTGAACTCTGTGACTCAGAGGAATAAACTTTATGAGACAAAAAAGGCAGCTTAATAACATTATGAATGCACTGTTAAAGAGCCTGACTCCAAAAATCTATCATCTCATTGATCATGTGAGGATACATCAGAGAGATTGGCCGTGTTGCCTCCATATGGTTTTTATTTGTGATAAAATAACAGGTCTTCTCATATATTTGCGTTTCACTAGCTTTTTGAGTATGATTGGAAACAGTTCTAAGACCGGAGTCATCTACAATTTTAGGAAAAGAAAAATCTAATGCTCATTGATGCGTTTGTCAGGACCTTTGTAGGAATGAAGTATGAGATTTACTAATACTGACAAAGAAAAGAGAGAAATTATATCAAAGTGCGCCCTCTCATCCCAGCCTTTCCACCGTCTCCTCTGCATGCCCCCCTGCGTCCTCACCCCACCCTGCCACCCCCTGCACCGACACTCAGGGGGCTTTAAATAGTTTATAGGCTTGTAACATTACCTTAATGTCTCCAAGCATCTCATTCAAACGGAGCCTAATGAAGAGTGAAGGCAGGCTGTGTACTTCGGCCTGCACCAACGCAAAACACATGTGGCCTCACTGGCTGATGCAGGTGTGTGTGTTCAGAAGTGTGCTCTGCTCCTGATCATAGTTGTGTATAAGGGTGTGCATTAGTGCAACTGTGTGTATATGGTATGCATGTCTATGTGATGTCCAAGAAGTTAGGAACCCCGGTGATGTTAATGGCTGTCGACAAACTGAAGAGAGGAACTAACAAGGAAATTGAGATCATATCAGACATGTGGACATGCCAACAACCCACAATGCACAAAACACACACATATATTGTTGATTCTTTTTTAACTTTCTCATTCTTCCCCTCTCTTGGAGCTGAAGGACATGCAGTGAGGGAGGTCGGTATTAGCACTGTTATCTGATGACCGTGTGTGTGTGTTTGTGCGGTAGTCAGGCCATCTATCAGCCAGCTGTCTGCCAGGACTCTCCATTAGGCCGTGCACCTGAGAGATGGCTGTGCTGGTCTTCCACTCACCACGCCTCATGCTCATACATCAACCATGCACACGCACACACATACACACACACCTGGAGGCTACAGATGAGTGGCATCCATGCTTTCCTTCACAGAGTCTGTCTCAGCACTCTCTCACACCTACTCACACATATTCATGCACACCAGGCACACACACACTCAGCTGTGGTCGGAAGTGACTGCACTTTCCTGGTGACTTCATTATAGAACACGTATAATGTCATTAAGGCAACAGGGGGGCACCTTTAGTGTCTTGAATAGGCTAACATACACTTCCTCTTCACATATAAAATCCAATCATGTCTCTTTCTTCTCTCCACCCCTTCCTTCTCTAATTCATCCTTCAGCTCTTTTCCGTGACCTAATTACAGAAGGGACGTCTGATCTTTTACCTTTCAAATCATGCCACATGCAGACTACATGATCAACATTACCTCCCCTATTCTCTCCATCCTTTTCATCCTCTGTCACTTTCTCAGCCCTAATATCTTTCCCTCCGCTTCCATCTCCCTCTCCTATCCATTCATCTCACACCATCCAACCCACTCTTTCCCTCACCTTGCCGTCCTCCTCCTCCCTCCTCTGCTACTCCACTCCTCATCTCTCCTCTCCTCAGCTCCTTATTGCTCTATCAATCTCTGTGGCAGAAGATCAATATCACCTCCGCGGCTGCTTTTTCCTTGCCTCCCTTCTCCATCCCCGTCCTCTCACGTTTGAGCTCATCTCCTGGCCTGCAGTGGGATCCTTTTATGGTGGGAAATGTGGCTCCCCATTAGCTCCCTCCTTCACTTTGTGCAGCTGTTGACCACTTCCATGATGGTTTTACTGCCTGCCCCCCTTCCGCTGCTACCAAAAGTGTAAACACCCGCTGATGCCTTATTGTCTTTTTTTTTTTTTTGCTTGCGAGTTATTTTTTTAAATTATTCATTACAGTTTTTCTCAGTTGCTAAAACACTAAATCCCATTCTCAAAGCCAATTTTTCAGAAGCCTAAACCAAGGTATCAAATCGGTCCTCTTGTGATCAAAACCGAAAGCACCTTTCACATCATTAGACACTGTTTGCAAACACATTTGCATTGTGATGCACTTGCTGTGCAAAATGGTAAACACATGCTGCACACTTTGATCACAACTAAGACACAGATGTCAACAGGTAAACACAGTGACTCAAAATTGATTTCAACCTTTGGCTGATGAGGGAGCCAATATAAATCAGTTGAGGAAGCTGTGGGAGGTCAAGATTTTGCGATGGATAGAGGAAATCAGAGAGGAAAAGTATGCATAAGAGGTGGTCAAGGGTGAGGACATAAGGGGACAAAATCAGGTCTGACGCAGAGCCTTCATTTCAGGTGAAATCCGTGCAACTGTGATCTGCCATGCTACAGTCAAAGGAGGTTATGCTTTTGATGCGTTGGTTTGTTTATCTGTCTGTCAGCAACTTTACGGAAAAAGTTCTGGACGGATTGACCTGAAATTTTCACCAGTCATGAGCCTCAGCCCAAGAACGAACCCATTATATTTTGGTGGTGATTCAGATCATCTTCTGGATCCATAATTTTTTTGAAGGATTCTTTATCATTGCGAGTTCTGCTTGGCAGAGGTCTGCACTCTAGTACTTTATGTTATGAGTTCTCTGTGTTGTGACATGATGCATTTGGCCTGATGTAAATAAAAAAAAACATACATTTTGACAGCTTGATGTTCTGAGAACTATGTTTTCCTTTTTTCCTTCTAGTGTTTCCTAATTGCTCTGTAGTGTTCTACATTTTGCTGTGCTTGGGGCATGATTTGACAATAGTGTCTCTTTTTGAGGCCAGGTGATGCTGTTTTGGGTCAGTAACTTCATTTTGCAGCAAGAAAAAGAGGTTTTGGGAAAGTAGTTTGAGTTTGGGGTTTAGTGTTTAAAGTTGTGAAAAACTGAGGGGACATTTAAAAAATTGTGTTTTAGCAATTGGTGTCTTCATGCCTTGCATGGTTGTGAGTTTTGTGGGTGTTTGACAAACAGTTGGCAACGTTTTAGGCTAACAGTGAGAGCTTAAAAACAATCATTTCTCACTCCCCCTTTAAAAAAAAAAATGAAAGCCATAAAATGCAACAAGTATCTAATTAGCAGGTGTGTAAGATTTTCGGCTTAGCCGAAGGATACTTTCCCCTTACATACACTGTACATTGCAACTACTCTCAGTTTTATTACTGTCAGCTAATATTGATTTGAATGCAGCTGAGACCTGTGTACCATTAATCACATTTGCAGGTGAGGAGGGTCCCAGCGTATGTTTCTCTAATTTCATCTCTGGCAAACCTATTTTCAAACACAGATCTTAAATTTTGTTTTTACTGAACACAAATCTATTAAAAACGGGTTGATTTACAGTGCTATGCAAAAAATTTTGATTCAATCCTTATGTCTTGATACTTTGCCTCCAAGACCCTCCCAAGACTTCCAACACTAAGAAAATAGTTTTACAGTAACTAGTAATCACAAGATGAGGAACATTGTTTTCTGGAGGTCATGAGATGTTCAAAGTGACCTCAAAACCTTCACCGGCGTCCTATCTCATTTTCCATCAAATTCAGAGTCCTCCGACTCACCCATACAGGCCCCTCAATGACAATTACCAATTAGATGAGTTGAATAAATGAACTGATAAATTGGGCTGCTATCCTCTGGTTGTCACTGAAAGCAACGTGGTAGTTTTTTTGGGTGGAGATAACATTTACATTTTCTACTGTGTTCCAGGTAAATTTTCTTTGACACTGTAATATATAGTTTGATTGTGACACTTCTGTAATATAAATATAAATATGAATATGAATTTTCTCTAAGTGGCATAAATTTGGCGTGCTCAGCCTTTATAGGCTTATATGACACTATTGACATTCAATGCATGACATGAGAAAAACAAGAAAATGACCTGCGTGAAAAGTTAAACTCAGTAACAATCAAACAGCACAAGGTCCTTACAGTCCAGGATACAAAGTCCTTTGTCTAAGTTTTCATGCCTTTTCCAAAAATCGAACTGAATTGAATGTTTCATTTTTAAATAACCAGCTCAACATATCTCCGTCAGTCATCCAAAACAAATCAGGCTTTTGACATTGGATTTTTTTAACATACCAGTCCTGAGCTCTGAGTAGTAATCTCATGTCTCAACTTTCTCGTGAGACCAAGATTAAACATACAGGCCTTGTACTTGTAAAGATATTCTTAGTAGATTTTGGGTATAATTTCATACAGGAGGCAGAAAAAGTAGGCCTCACCAAGAAGAGGTTAAACCAAAAGCCACATTACTAGTAGGCTATATTCACACTTTTGTTTCCGTGTAAAGAATTATATTACATTTTGGTACATTAAAGGAGAACAGTGCAAGTTCCAGCTTTTTTATAGAAGCGTGTTCCTTCTGGCGACCAGTGGAAGTGAAGCCAATGTCACGCACACGCATGAGCTGCTTCGACTGCGTTGGTCTTTAGTTTAACCCACATTTCATTCAGTCTGGGCCCAGAGTTAGCGACACAATGTCTACTGAAGTAATAAAAGTCTAAATCTGCAAGTTGTTTACGGTTTGATTGTTGAGTAAACTGACGGACTGTATGCTAACCGTAACAACAGGCTAACACTGGCTTGTATAGTTCAAATATCTAAATTCACATATATTTTTTCCTTTGATTTTTTCTTATTTTACTTTATTATGACACCTCCTCTAATCAATCCTACATTCTTCCAACTACATTTTAAGAAAGAAAAGATTTTTAGCATACATTTGTACACCAAACTAACATCAAATTAATGAGGACTTGATCATTTATGCATGTATGTGGAAATCAAAAAGGAAATTTCTCCATTTCTCTGAAGCTTGGGAACAAATTATTATTTATCTGTTGGACAGCAAATAAAACCAACACACTAGATTTTAAATAAACTGTGAAACAACAGATAGGCCTAATGTAATATGTGCTTCGGTTTTACCCCGTTCAGTAATGGCAAACAAAGTTTAAGCAGCATTCTTTTCTCTTTTTTCTGTCACTCTGTCACCACTAACGTTAACCAGCGCATTGTCACACTGCTTTGCTAATTATGAACCATGTGTTACACATTATGTGGAGTTTATTGTCGTATGCTTTGACAAACGGATCAAACTTTCTGAACTCTGCTCAGTTCAGCGCTACAGTTGCCTTCACAGTAGTTAACGTCTAGATGAACAGACTGCGTTACATTTAAACTCCTGCACCGCCCGGTGATGCTGTATACAGCACTGAGCTGCGTGCAGGACGGGGCGGTTCATTTGAGGCAGAATCAACTGCTGGTAATAACAATGTAACTGACAGGAAAACCACGCAGAGGAAAAAGAGGTGCACCTCTGGCCAAAGAGAGGGGCAGTGTCGGCCATGGCCGTCATGGCACGTGTCGGTGTAAAGGAAACACTTAACTGATACCTGATCAGGATGTAAAAGTCGATTCCGATCGAGTCTGAAACCACGTGATCGGGCCCGATTTCCGATCATGTGATCGGATCGGGACATCCCTATTTCAGTATACTTGAAATTGTACTTTTAAATACTTTAAGTGGGCCAATTTATTCCCAAGAAGTATACTTGTTAGAATACTGCTAGTACATTGGTATCAGTGTACTCGGTAAATAAAAGTACACTTGGTGGATATACTTTACTATACTTACCGTACCGTACCGTCTTCTTCCGCTTATCCGGGGTCGGGTCGCGGGGGCAGCTGCCTAAGCAGGGAAGCCCAGACTTCCCTCTCCCCGGCCACAGCCGCCAGCTCATCCGGGGGGATCCCGAGGCGCTCCCAGGCCAGCCGGGAGATGTAATCCCTCCAGCGTGTCCTGGGCCTACCCCGGGGTCTGGTCCCGGTGGGACGTGCCTGGAACACCTCACCAGGGAGGCGTCCAGGAGGCATCCTAATCAGATGCCCGAGCCACCTCATCTGGCTCCTCTCTATACGGGGGAGCAGCGGCTCTACTCTGAGTCCCTCCCGGATGACCGAGCTCCTCACCCTATCTCTAAGGGAGAGCCCGGCCACCCTGCGGAGGAAACTCATTTCGGCCGCTTGTACCCGCGATCTCGTTCTTTCGGTCATGACCCACAGCTCATGGCCATAGGTGAGGGTGGGAACGTAGATGGACCGGTAAGTCGAGAGCCTCGCCTTCTGGCTCAGCTCCTTCTTCACCACGACGGACCGATGCAACGTCCGCATCACTGCAGACGCCGCACCGATCCGTCTGTCCATCTCCCGCTCCATCCTTCCCTCACTCGTGAACAAGATCCCGAGATACTTGAACTCCTCCACCTGGGGCAGGACCTCACTCCCGACCCGGAGAGGACACTCCACCCTTTTCCGGGTGAGGACCATGGTCTCGGATTTGGAGGTGCTGATTCTCATCCCGGCCGCTTCACACTCGGCCGCAAATCGCCCTAGCAAGAGCTGGAGATCACGGCCCGATGACGCCAACAGAACCACATCATCTGCAAACAGCAGAGACCCGATCCTGAGGCCACCAAACCGGATCCCTCAACACCTCGGCTGCGCTTGGGAAATCCTGTCCATAAAGGTTATGAACAGGATCGGTGACAAAGGGCAGCCTTGGCGGAGTCCAACTCTCACCGGGAATGGATTCGACCTACAGCCGGAAATGCGGACCAAGCTCTGGCACCGGTCGTACAGGGACCGAACAGCTCGAATAAGGGGGTCCGGCACCCCGTACTCCCGGAGCACCCCCCACAGGAATCCCCGGGGGACACGATCGAACGCCTTCTCCAAGTCCACAAAACACATGTAGACTGGTTGGGCGAACTCCCACGCCCCCTCCAGGACCCTGAAGAGAGTGTAGAGCTGGTCCACTGTTCCACGACCAGGACGAAAACCACACTGCTCCTCCTCAATCCGAGGTTCGACTATCCGACGGACTTTACTATACTTGAGTATACTTAATGCCATGTACCCAAGCAATGCTTCTTTTTGGTAAGGGAGAGCATGGAGGAAACAAAAGTATAGTATTTAACATTTAAACTTGCGCAATGCACCTTTAATATAAGTTTCTCATTTGAAATTTATTGTGTAGAATCAACTTAAAGACACCCACTCAGCATATCAGCTAATTTGTATTTAGTCCGAGTTCAAAGGTTTGATTGGCAGCTATTGTAAATCATTCGGGATACGACTGTCATCTAAATGCTTTTAATATGTAGATAGTAAGGTGCCCTCAGTGGCTCCTGAGTAGCATCTGACCCTTTGAGATGGGCAGCTACACATGACATCCATGCCAAGGCAGCAGTCAGGCAGGCTAGACTGCCAGCCATTCCAATTACAGAGACATTAGCAGGCAGCGAGCAGCAGCTAATTTGACAAGCTGAGATGATGTCCATTCATATCCACCCTGCTTCAGTGGCCCAGGGTAAATATTTCCCCAAGCTCAGTATAAATAGAAAGACAATATTTGAACAGCTGAGAGGAGAGAGAGTGGGTGAGGAAGGGAAAGAGGTGGAGAGGAACTAAAGGAGAGATCTTAATCCTTTATGTATACATGCGATACATATTCATAAAGTGGCTGCTGCTTAAGGTGAAACTCGAGACTCGCTGGAAAGGACCAGACTATTATCTGATGCAAAGAATCTTCTGGAATGAAGGATGACTATTGTTGAACCTGGATCTCTGGTGTTTTGACTGAAGGAAACTTGGGGATATAAGATTTAATAAATAGGCAAAGAGGGTTTATCTTCTATTATTTCTGGACTTCTTAGATTCCATCTATCTAGAATCTGCAATGATTTTAAATAAATTACAGGTTAATTTTCGAGATGCCTTTGTCAAATACCAGTATGTTACAAAAATGCTAGAAAAACAGAAGCCCATTGCAGTTTAATACGTATTCAATCTTCTGTTTTCACTGTGTCTCCAAAAATGTTCGCTCGCTCAGCTTCCATTAACATTCTTGTTGGTCATGCTGGTCACCTTTTAGCACTTACTAGGAATTATTTTATGACTTGTTTGTTACATATTGGTATCAGGTCTTGGCTGCTAAAATTTGTTGACTGAGGTTAAAGAGCAGACTGTGGTTTTTAGTTAAATTAAGAAAAAGTCAGTGCAATTTGTTTTGTGCTTCAAGTTAGTGTTGACAGCTGTGGTTTTTAACAAACATCACAGTCATGTTTAGCCAGCCATAAACAAGATTAGAGCAACACGAATATATGCTCTTGTAGTCAGACTATTGTACACATACTATAATTAGAAGAGTACATAAACAGACCCATTGTTTCAGAAAAGTCAGAATAGAAGCAGATGGAAAACAGAGTAGCACCTACAATCTGTTTGAGGGAGCTTATTAGTTGACATGATAGCAACTATAAGACAAAAATATTAATTTTAGTTGGCAGCCGCTTTTTATGTTCACTTTAATATACTGCATCACTGGCTTTATTTTTCGCATATTTTGGGGATATGATTTAAAGTGCAGCTATGCTCTGAGCTGCCAAACCATTCTCATTCCCATCTCATCACGTACTGGCAGTCGGTCAGAAGCCTGCTGTGTTGTTTGTCAATGCGGAGCGGTATTTCTAAAGCATCATTTTTGGATGTGCTGTCATCCAAGCTGGCAACATAACAGTTGCATCATGCATAGTCATAGCAATGAGGAAAATGTCAGCAAGGCTTTCTGGAATAAAAAGTATTCTAATATGCAATTTATCCCCTGACCATGGTGTCTTTTCTAACTTTCACATACTTTGTAGTAGGGATTGGCATTTAGGTGATTTTTGAAGTTGACAAGTCAAGCCAATCAAAATCGATTTATTATTATTTTTTTATTATTGTGGGGGCTTGAGTGTGCCCACACAATGAAAGTGAGCCAGACATCTGACTGAACCTGGTCTGGCTGCCTTTATATGGAAGGTGCGATGGAAGTAGCATAGCACAATGTTTGCTTTGCGTAGTATAATACTACAGAAATAAACACCGCACCCACAGGGGCGTTCAATAACAATAAAAACAGTTATTTTCTGCCATCTTCAAATCTAGTATTTTTGATCTGGAAGCATAATTTTCATGATAGTTTAGTAACCGTCCTGTTCTAGTCTGTTGCCTCCACAACCAGTGAAAACTTAGACATATACAGCTGGTAAACTTTCTTGATGAGGCGAGGTCATTACTCCTGGTGGTTAACCCTCTTCACTTTACCCAGCAGTGGTGAAGCAGACACAGGACTCTGCTGGAGAAGAGGAGGTGTAGAGGAGCCGTGTGGCGTTTATCGATGAACAGTGATTGGAATAATGGCATTAAAGATTGGATATGGCATACGCACAGAACAGTGACATTGTTTGTGTCTAGGTTGTAGTTGCAATGGCAGAAAAACAACTCCTGTTTGGTTGCCAGGCTCGCTGCCGTTAGGGCAAGTGACCAGCAGCCTTCACTATGTTCAATAAGTATTGCAGAAAAGTTTAGAACTGACAGCTGCATTAGCCACGTTAGCAAGTGAGTTAGCTTACCAATCCAGGAGAAAAGTCACTATTTCTGCATTTTGATGCCGTGGAAAATGTTTATGTGGTTCCATCTAGTGTAGACGTCACCTAAATTTACTCCAATTTTTGCTCTTCTCAGGTCACTCTTCTTTAGATATGGATAATAATATCTCTAAAGCAGCCGCTTGACTTGCCGACTCCACAATTTTTCCCAGTACCAGCGTAAATGTGCCGAACATTGTTGCCAAAGAGAGACCGTATTTGTCAACCCACAATGGCGGCCTGCATTGGCTTGTAGATGTAAATATAATGCTATTATCAAAGCGTTCAAATTTATTTTATATTTATTTTCAGGCTAAATATAATTTTTTATGGAAATGCTGTACTTTCATTCTGCACCCCTCCAAACACCTCGTGGAGGGATTTTTATTTTCTTTTAAATATAGCTTTTTATAAAAATGTTCCATATTCAACCTTTAAAAGAAACAGCATTACTAAACGAGTTAGTTTTTTCAGTAACAGGGTAATCTAACTAATTCATCTGTTGTTACAGCGCTGTTACTGTCACTGTCCTTTACTGACAGCATGCTACTATTGTAAGGTCAGTCATGTCAGTCATTTTCTGTACCGCTTATCCAGTTCAGGGTTGGGGGGTTGCTGGAGCCTATCCCAGCAATTATCAGGTGAGAGGCGAGGTACACCCTGGACAGGTCGCCAGTCTGTCGCAGGTCTGTTGTAAGGTGAGATTAATTTCTGTTCCTGGTGGCCATAAGTTTCACATTTGTTGGGACTATATTGTACTGCTGCTCTGGTGGAGAGGAGGCCTGGAGACACTCTGCATACACTTATGTTTGAGAGTTACCGTGTTCTGTTGCTACATGTCAGGTTTGGAGCATGTGGAACGTCTGCAGACCTACACAGAGCATACAGCGGTGATGGCGCAACCAATCTAACACAGACGCTGGGAGAGTATAAATCCAATTTAAATATGTCATAAGTTTGAGCCAGAAGTTCCCCTGAATTATTTCTCTTACCAATGACCCGAATTCAGTGAATAGTTAACAATGAAGATGCAGATATATCACACTCTTACATCCAGTCTGTCTTCTTCTGACAAGGAGCAGTGACGGACTAAGAGACAATGACTGACTGATGATCTGTCATGGCAAACCTGAGTCAATGTGGGAAGTCAAACACACACTGACAAGACCACACACACACACAACAACCAAGAGATGCAGCAACAGTGAATCCATAAAAAACGAAGGAAGAATTAATAATTGGAATAACAGACAGATCACAGATGTGTCACACAGGTCACACAATGCCACCTCTGATTTCTTGAATAAAATCAGCTGAATCTCAGGGTCAAAACTCAGTTTGAGCTCAGACTTGATGCAGTTGAACTCAATCTGAATTGATATATGAAATTTAATTGACAATACCTAAATAGAGTAAATAAAAAAAGAGAAAATAACTTGATTGTGTTGGTGTGCAAGACTAATTAGAAAGAAGCCTCACAATAAACAATAAACCAGTTAAAAGATATAATCTGAACAATATGAGATCAATAAAAAATTAAATTTGAACCAGAAAATCAGCAAACACAGTGCAATTAAAGCATGCCGAGGCTGATTGAAATGTTATGAAACATAATCTTTACCTCATCATGTCAGTGCTTGAAAGATTAATAGTAACGTACACAAAAGAATCAATTAATCAATCAGTCCATAGATCAATCAAATTTTATTTGTATGGACCTTTACAATAACCAGGGGGTCAACAAAGTGATTTAAAATAAAGCCATTTAAAGTACATAAGTGCATAAAAACATGAAATACTTAAAACAATACATAAAAACACTTTTGAGAACCATTTTGCACTTTTAACCAACAAAGTGAGGACATTTTGGATTGTCCTCACTGAGAAAGCCTAAGAAAAACCCATTGTTGAGGGTTGAGATTTGGTTTTAGAGTTTTGGTTACAATTAGGCTTTGGTTAGGGTTAGGACAAGGGTTAGGTTTAGTCATCAGTTGTGATGGTTAGGAGGAGGGCAAGGGAATGCATTATGTCAATGAATGTACTCACAAAGATAGATGAACAAGGGTGTGTGTGTGTGTGTGTGTGTGTGTGGGAGGGGGGGTAGGTGGGGGGCATGCATGACCATGCCATCATCACAGGTAACTAAAATCTCTGACAAGTAGGGGGGTGCCAGGCGATTAATGACAATAAAACTAACAACAGAAGTTTAAAATTGATTGTAAAACTAAAAATGAACAACTTAACCAAAATAAAAATGACCAATGGTCACTAGAAATGATACAAAAGCCCATCTGTAATAGATAGAAACTCTGGTAAACAATCCACACCACTCCATGGATGGTGTCCCAGTCCATCATCTATCCTTACAATGCAAACTGGTGTTCAGTTTTGTGCCATGTTGTTGCATCATGCTGCCATATGGATGAATGAGCAGAAACAGAAGTTACAGCCATCTCTGTGACACTTATATGGACTCACTCCATCTTGGATAGATTCACTCCTTCCTGAAAACCCCATCCTTCCATTTTCTAAGACAGACTGACCTACCAATAGACCAATGGGTGGAAATGCTCATTGTACCCCTGGGATCTCCATTGATCCTGCCAATCACTTCATTTGCTGCTTTATCAATGACCGCTCCCACCTCTTTCCCCTGTCGGTGCAAATCGATTCACGTTTGGGTGATTGCATGTTTCGACTGAAAGCATATGAACACAGGAAAACACACACGTAGTCACACAAAGAAATTTGCACACTCATGCACACGTGCACACAAAAGAGAGTCTTTGTGAAGGACAGATGTCACTGAAAGAAAGACAGTAGAACAGAGAGAGAAGAAAAGAAATAGAGATGTCAAAAAGTTAGCAGGAGGACTGCGGGAAAACCCTTCTTCTGTAGTCATGTAATCCACAAACTCACCCACACACACCTACTGACCCACACACATATTGTTGAAATGTTTATTGTCACTGCCTATTGACAGTGCTGAAGGGAACCCAACATTCACATTCCTAAAGTTGCATAATCTCCTTTTAAAAGATGTGGAAATCCTAAGATGTATTGCAAACATTTACTGCAGGTCTTTTAATTTATCTATTAACCTTCTGACTGAACATGAATCACTGTAATGTCCTCTGTTTGAAATTTCTTAAATCTAAAAAGAGAACAATATCTGTGCTTAAGGGAGAGAACATAGGAGGATAGAGTGGGTGATACAAATGTCAGAAACAAAGAGGTGAAAGAGAATGGAGAGGATGTGTGTGGGAGTGCAGGATGGAGGGGAGTGGGATGTGATAGATGGTTTTTGTGGGGCTAAGGATTTACCTGAGAGATTTTCCCATGGCGTTGTGACTCATGACTCAGCTGGGGTGTCCTCAAATTCTCACCCTTGAGTACAGGGATGGTGACTCAGTTCAAAGAAATGGGTGAAGGATGAACTTGATTTCACTCCCCAGCATGAACCTTGATGACCTTTTGTAATATATGGCTCTCTTTTACTGTCAGTTTATTTTTCAAATGAGAGTTATACAGTGGGTACGTAAAGTATTCAGACCCCTTTAAACTTTTTAATCTTTGTTTCACTGCAGCCATTTGCTAAAATAAAAAAAGTTCATTTTATTTCTCATTATTGTACACTCAGCACCCCATCTTGACAGAAAAAATAGAAATGTAGATTTTTTTTTGCAAATTTATTAAAAAAGAAAAACTGAAATATCACATGGTCAAAAATATTCAGACCCTTTGCAGTGACACTCATATTTAACTCATAATGCTGTTTATTTCTTCTGATCCTCCTTCAGATGGTTCTACTCCTTCATTGGAGTCCAGCTGTGTTTAATTAAACCTATTGGACTTGATAAGGAAAGGCACACACCTGTCTATAAGACCTTACAGCTCACAGGACATGTCAAAGCAAATGAGAAACATGTGAAGGAACTCTCCAAGGAGCTCAGAGACAGAATTGTGGCGAGGCACAGATCTGGACAAGGTTACAAAAGAATTTTTGCAGCATTAAAGGTTCCTAAAGCCCCGTTTCCACCCGCGGGTCTGGGTCAGGTCGGGCCGGGCCAGGCCGGATCGGGTGGGTTTGGGTACGGATGTGTTGATTTCACGCTGTGTCCCCACAGCAACCTGTAGCCTTATTCTGGAGGCGGAGAATTAGCTGGACAGCGCTGCTACGTGATTGTGTGACATCGTCGCCGTGTAACGCCGTTTAACCAAAACACCGGCGCCACACGTGACAGAAACAGAAAGGAGTCACCCCGGCTTTGTTTTACGCTGGGTCACGCAGGAAGTGGCGGATTTTTCAATGAATCAGCTGATTGCTGTGTGTTAGCTCCACCTCTTTGGTCCGGATCGGTTAGATCAGTACCCCTACCGAAGGGTGCCAAAAAAGTAGTCCGGGTCGGGTCGGATATAAGGGTACCCGTCCCAGTTTTTATCTGTGGAGACGCAAAAAAACGTGGACCGATCCGGCCCGACCCGACCCAGACCCGCTGGTGGAAACGGGGCTTAAGAGCACGGTGGCCTCTACGTGAGGACTACGTGACCGTAGTCCTTAAATGGAAGAAGTTTGGGATGAACAGAACTCTTTCTAGACCCGGCCGTGCAGCTAAACTGAGCAATTGTGGGAGAAGAGCCTTGGTGAGAGAGGTAAAGAAGAACCCAAAGATCACTGTGGCTGAGCTCCAGAGATGCAGTAGAGAGATGAGAGAAAGTTCCACAAAGTCAACTATCGCTGCAGCCTCCACCAGTCAGGGCTTTATGGCAGAGTGGCGCGACGGAAGCCTCTCTTCAGTGTAAGACATATGAAAGCCTGCATAGAGTTTGCCAAAAAACACATGGAGTCCCAGACTGTGAAAAATAAGATTCTCTGGTCTGATTAGACCAAGATTGAACTTTTTGGAGTTAATTATAAGCAATATGTGTGGAGAAAACCAGGCACTGCTCACCACCTGCCCAATACGGTCCCAACAGTGAAACATGGTGGTGGCAGTATCATACTATGGGGGTGTTTTTCAGCTGCAGGGACAGGACAACTGGTTGCAATTGAAGGAAAGATGAATGCGGCCAAGGACAGAGAGATTCTGGAAGAAAACCTCTTCCAGAGTGCTCAGGACCTCAGACTGGGCCGAAGGTTCACCTTCCAGTAAGACAATGACCCTCAGCACACAGCTGAAATAACAAAGGAGCGGCTTCAGAACAACTCTGGGACCATTCTTGACTGGCCCAGCCAGAGCTCTGACTTAAACCCATTTGAGCATCTCTAGATAGACCTGAAAATGGCTGTTCACCAATGTTCCAACCTGACAGAACTGAAGAGGATCTGCAAGGAAGAATGGCAGAAAATCCCAAATCCAGATGTGAAAAACTTACTGTATCATTCCCAAGAAGACTCATGGCTGTATGAGCTCAAAAAGTGCTTCTACTCAGTACTGAACAAAGGGTCTGAATACTTATGACCATGTGATATTTCAGTTTTTCTTTTTTGATAAATTTGCAAAAATTTTTACATTTCTGTGTTTTTTCTGCCAAGATGGGCTGAGTGTACAATAATGAGAAATAAAATTAACTTTTTTGATAGCGATTAATTCAGGTAGTGCGATTAATAGAGTGTCAATTCAATCCACGAGTTGATGAGCAGGGGTACTTGTTTTGTTGTAGTGGTCATCGCAGATCAGATTGTGTGTTTGGTAAAATGTGCTCCTGATCAGTGGGAAATATTACATTTTGGGTTGTCCCAATTGTTCAACTTACTAAACCAATCAAGGTTTTGCTCTGGCTTCCTCATGAAGTAATAATAACAAAATAGTAAATAATAAAATAATAAAAGAGAACAAGCCAGGAATATCACCAAAAGACATCAAGACTTGCTTCTGAATTTCTCATTGGCATCACAAAGAGCTGAGTCAAAGCATGCCAGAGTTTGCAGTGATCCTTCAGTTAACTGTAAATCACTGTAGTTGGTTCGGGTCCTCGGTCAAATTCTCTTTTGTGGGTAAATGAAATCTCATGTGCAATAAAAGCTGGAGCTGCTTTCTTCTTTATCAGCTTTCTATACAAGAATCCAACAATAACATGTGAGTTGTGCCAATTTTTTTTATTTTGTGGGCCTTTAGCAACCTTTATTGAGTAGTGCCTGACAGGAAATGAGTTTAGAAAGTGAGCGAGAGAGTGAGAGAGGGGGTGGGATGTAACATGCAGAAAAGGGCCCCAGGCAGGGCTGGCTCCAGGAACATAAGGGGGCATGTAGAAATGTAAAGGGGGCGTTGTATCATTCTTCAGCCCATTTTTCTGTTGTTGTTGTTGAAAACTGTTTTCTTAATGGGACTGGGTCGTTAGCGGAGTCCAACTCCCAACAATTTGATTGCAGTTTGTCAGGCATCTGCCCTGAGACCTGTCCAGCTTGGGTGTCCCACCTGAAACCAAACCTTCTGCTGGTATAGCTCAAGCTGCTTTCAGACTTGCATTGTGGAACATGAGCGGTAAAGTCCATCCGCCCCTTCACCGGACTCGTCTTTTCACACGTGCCACTTCGTTGCGGACCTACTGTGTCCCAGGCGCTTCCAGACATCAGGAAATGTTGCAGAAAAGTCCCACTTTTAGCCCGACAGCCCCACTCTTAGTTCAGGATGGACCGTAGTGATTATAGGTGGGCCTTAACACTGTATATCACCACCATTAATATTGTCTTCTGCACTGAATTACACAAATGACCTCTGATTGACACAGATATTGACTTTATGTTTTTATCATATCGGTGTCAGCTTAAAGGCATCACATATGCACTAATTTAGAAGCTGATCATTGGGGAAGTGTAAATGTGGGGTGGGGGTGGGGGTGGGCTGCGGAACGGAAGAGATGAACAGTGTGCAGATGAGATGCAGCTGCATCTAATAATCACTTGCCTATATCTGGAATTGCCTTACTGAGCTGCACATCTGATATTTCTGGACCATTCCTCATGCTCATATGGGTCATATTGGTCTAGTTTCGTAGATAACATTTCCTTGTCTGATTGTTCAGTTGTTCAGTCTGCAACAGGGCTTGTATGTTTTTCCTCCATCTATTTGATTTTTTTTTTTTTTTTTGTTCTGAAGTGGCGGTGCTTTCACTGCCGTGTCTGTATGATGGCTGTAATTGTGTAATGACATTGTTTTCCCAAGCTCTATATAAACTAATACTAATTACGAGCAGAAACAACACCTGACCATCTTATTCAGAATGGATTATTCTTGAAAGGAAAACACTTGAAAGAATAGTTCACCCACAGAATGATGTGTGTTCATTTTCTACTCACCCTCATGCCGAGCAAGACTCTGGAGCACTTTTTGAATATCTTAAATGCAGCCGGAGATCAGAAGACTTTTCGTCATTGGCCGACTGTCATGTAATGGAGTTCACAGGCATTCAACACAAAATGTCCATAAAAGTCCACAAAAACTTGGCAATATTCCTCCATACTGCTCGGCCGATGTAATCCAAGTGTTCTGAGTGGGTAGCGTCCATAATTTACTCAAAACAACATCATTTAGTATATTTTTATAGCCTAAATAGTTCTACATTGCACTTCCGCGATGCACGCCGATGTGAGTTTATGACACTCCCGGTCCTGGTTTGTGGGCAGCTCTGGCACTTTTATAACAATGTAAACAGTGAATTTCTTCTTCTATGCTTACATTATTTGCAGAGTAGGCGCTGAACGCCGTGGCTTCCGTAGTGTCGTAAACTCGCATTGGCGCGCATTGCGAGGTTGTGTTTTTACCTGGTTTTTATCGCATTCTGTCCTAAAAAGACACCCTGAGAGGAGAAATCTGTGGATCAGTTCTACCAAATGCACCACAGTCCAGGGTACAGCAAATCACGGCAGCCCCACCAACCCCTAACCCACACATATTAGCAGCAAACACTTCATCAGCGGTCAATAATGCCCACACCTACATTCATCTGTTTATAGTTACTATAGTTTTAACCATAAATACATCATTATGTATATGTGTTGGTGGGATTTTTTTTTCAAATGGAGGCAACCAGCCGCCCGCTGTCATCCGTATGAGTTGAGGTTAGCTACTAGCTAAAATGGAGGGATGCAGTAACTTAAATAAACTCCTAAAGGAGGATGTGGAAATCCTGTTACACTCATATTCAGCTGAATAGCACAAAGACAAGATGTAACACTGATATTTAGATTTATTCTTTGTTTTTCATGCATACCTGTCCTATATGCTTTTTATTTATGTCTGTAGTCAGTCTGCTCAGAAAATGCTGCGGTCCGTCATCTTTTGCCCTCCAGGGCTCCCAGCAGGTCACGTGACTGAAAACTATCAATACAAAATCAATGTCATGATTTTTATAGAATTTTTACGTGCTATTACTTTGTTTTATTTCAACTTATTTCACTGACGGCTGATTTTTTCCCTTATTTATCAGGAGGGTATGAATAATTTTAGGACACTGTAGGACACTACAGTATTTGTGCAACTATATACAACCGTCAAGTCCTGGCCCACATAACATTAAGTATTAAACAATAAATAATTAACAAACATTAAAAATAAACTATTAGACTTAGAAAATCTGAACAGTTGTTTGTTTTATATTATCATGTTTCTATTGTGGGTCATTTTTAGTTTTCTTTCAAAAGAAGACTGTCCACGTATGAAATGCTGGAAAGGATTGTAAAGTAATTATTTTCCACTTAGTCTCTTATATCTGTTCTCCTGCTATGATTTGTCTCCTCTTCAGCCAGTCCTTGTCATCTCCTGCTGAGTTAATACTTCCAGGCTTAATAAATCACAGCTGACATGTGAGTGGTGGCTTGGCAACGTCACGGCCCTGCGTTTGTTTTATTCTGCTGTTTCCAGCCCTCTTTGTCATTTTCAGAGTTTTCACAAAATGGCAAAATTGTGAAGTTGATGTACAGCTAGTTAAATCTTTTTTCTTTATTCTCTCTGGGTTGTTTGTGCGCCATCTGGATTGTGGCAGTTGTTTATCAGAAAACCGAATTCTGGTGTTTAAGGTTTTGAGCCACAGTCAGTGAATAAAAAGTCCTGTTTCACATGAGTCTTATTTCATTTTTCTGTTTGGTGAGGGCAGAAAATTTTGTTATTTAGGATAAGATTAATTCATTTAGTGGTTACAAACTGAATAAATGAATCCAGTTTGGTTATTTTACAATGCAATAAATGCTCATCCTTAATTATGAAGTACAGTCCTGTGTAAGATGGTTTAGTCTTAAAGAACCTTTGGATTTCTGTTTAATTCAGTTCATCTATGCAGAGCCAGTTCACAACTCTAAGCACCAAGCTCAAATCAAACCTAAATAAATGGACTCATTGCAATACAGTTAAACCACATTAATTCAATTAATTTCAGTTCTGTTCAGCACAGCTAAATTTAGCATGACAGTTTTTTTACAGCCAACTTGTAAAATGTTGACTTGGCATTTTCTACTTGTTAATAGTTGTTATTGTTTCAAGTTCTCAAAATGAATAAAATGTACTAACAGCTTGTTGATGATGATCCAAGGATTCACAGAACCTTCATCTCTGCTGTAAACTGCATTAAATACATGACAGAGTCCACTGTAGTGTTTTTTTTAAATTTCATTTTCCAGATGAAAGGTCATTTGTCTCAAATTTTTCTTCCCAAACTTCTGGATGTTATAAATTTACACTAACTTGAACATAATGTTTCCAGACTTGAAACTGTAGGAGCTTCCACACCAACAGATCCAGACAGAGTAATCGTGTTACCACTTTACTTGGAAATAAACAATATTTTCTTTGCTTCATTTGTCAGAGATGGTTTGGTATATTCTCCTGCAGCCCACCCTGACTTGATGCCTGGCAGCCTGTGTAGCCCCAATGCGCTGCCAGTGTAGCCAAAACCCAGGCCCAAACCAGAGGGCCCCCGCCAGCCCCTGCAATGGAAAGCAGATGGCTGTTCCTCTGACAGCAGCCTGCTGCAGTCAGCAGGCCAGGAGAGGAAACTTTTCATTCGATGTCATCCATCATCGGGGCAGCAGTGAGGGTGGAGGCGGGTGCGGAGGAAGAGACAGAGTAATGCCTGACACTCGGCGTCTGGCCTCTTTCAAACATCTTGCATTGGCACATTCAGGGCTCACACTCTTACTCACATGTAAAAACACACACATACCCATCAAGAAGGTTTCTTGGTCACACCCATGGACAGCCCACACTCCCCCACACCACACAAATATATTCTGGTTCACGTTCCTGTTACTTGCCTTTCATTAGTGGTATTATTCCTTTCAACACAGGGTCAGTTGTGAAAGGCCTGTTCTGGTTGACCTCCCCTCTTGAGGCAGAACGAGAAGGGAAGACGGAGAGGGTGTTTTCTGGTCCTTTTGTATATTCACCACGCTATCTTCTCAAAAGGTTTTACAGGATTAAGGATAGAAAAGGTAAAAGTAGAGGATGAGGGGGAATGAGAGGAAAAGAAAGAAAGAGACAGAGCTTAGTGAGTAATGTACCTGACAGCTGAGGATCATTAATCACTGTCAGACTAGAAAGGAAAGGAGGGAGGATGAAGTGGAGGAGGGTGGGGGTGGCATTTGACGTGGCAACACACACAAAAACACATGCCCTCTCTTCTACACATTCTGCTTCACACATTCTTTCACGGACCTCCTGCGTCCCCGTCCCACTGCTTAGTTCAGTTATTCCACATGAGAGAGCAGTTTTCCAAAAGTGTCAAAATAAGACTGAAGGACTAACGATAAAAAGAAGAGGAATAAGCAAAAGAATAAACACACATTTACGGACACACCGAAGGGCTGTCATGTCTGTGCGTGGCTCACGCTAATAAGGGCTGCCGAGGGTTTGACTCTGCGCAGCAGGCCGCCATTGCTCAGCAGGGATGGCCATTCACAGCCTGTCAACCTGCCCTGCTGCATGAGGCATCGACAAAGAGCTGCAGAATGTGGGACTCTCACAAAGAGCTGAATGCGACACAGTGACTTACTTCAGATCTCAAACATACAGGCATGCACAAAAAGATAGGCATACGCACACATACGCACATCCTCGTCTCCCACTTTCATCCCGTCCCTCCTCCATGCAGAGGGACAGCAGCTGGTCTGTCCAATTGTCAGTCACACTGATGAATCTACTCAGCTGTGTCCAAATACTGTCCCCCCACCTTCCTGTGTCTTTCTCTTCTCTTTGAGTGAAGCCAAAGTACTTTGCAGATGCCTTATGTTTTCCTTGTAACACCGCAGGTACAGTATAGAGAGGTCTTAGCCAGGGTTTTCATTCACTAGCAAAGTAGAATCTGAGACGATTTGGTTCGGACAACTATTTATTAGGTTAACAAAGAGCCATTCAATCCTTTTTTTCTCTCAACGACGACCCCAGCCTGCACGCAGACAACAGCTGAAAGTACAACACCAGACAAATGAAGCAAAATTTAATTTCTTAGAACATGCATGCACAAAATATCTTCAAGTTACAAATTAAATCATATCTGAGGTGTTTACATAGACCCTGAAAAAGTTATTCTGATTTTATTGTGTATTTTATGCACCGTGTTTGAATGAATGTAATAATTTTGACATCCAAGACTGCCTGACTTTCTGGAGACAGCAGTAGAAGAGGAAACTGATTTTTCCAATGTAAACAGTGATTTCTGGTGTGTATTTATTGCTGTCCAGTCGCTAAACCCTCTACTATTATAAGTTCTTTTAAAACCTCAGAGGATAAGTTTCTTTTTTTCAACCTGGACCTTATTTCTAGGAGTATATATGTGCATTTACTCACTGGTAAAGTTTCTGCATCGCTTTGAGTCCTTTGGAAGTTGTTACGTTCACTCGCCCATCGGTGGACATTCTGTAAAATGGCGGAGACGGAGCGTCCACTATATACAGTAAGACGTTATCTGCAGCAAAACTCCTTGATTTTCACCAACACTTTCAGTAGAGTGAACAAACCAACAAGTACTGTTGTCCTGTGAGTCCAGATTTAGCTTTCCATTAGTTATCAGGGTGTTCTCCTCAGTTTTCGGGGCCACGTGTTCATGATGCGCGCTTCCGTAGTAGTAGTTTGCTACCCAGACAACAACAAAAACCTATTTTGCAAAACTCTGAACTCACAGGACAATAGTACTCATTCGTTTGTTCATTCTACTCAAAGCATTGATGAAATCAAGGAGTTTTGCTGCAGATAATGTCTCATATAGTGGACGCCCCGTCTCCGCCATTTTACAGAATGTCCACCGATGGGCGAGTGAACGTAATAACTTCCAAAGGACTCAAAGTGATGCAGAAATTTTACCGGTGAGTAAATGCACATATAAACTCCTAGAAATAAGGTCCAGGTTGAAAAAAAAGAAAGTTATCCTTTAAGCAATGTACTGTATCTGTATTACAAATTGACCAGTTTTGTTTTGCTTTTGTCTCCACTAGCAGGAAAGTTAGATCAAATGAACATCAAAATACTAGCCTTGATGTAAAGTGCAGGTTGACATTACTTTGATGTATGGCTTACGTAACAGGTGCAAATAGGATAATCTCCAAATTTCCCAAATTTTTTGTGACCAATGAAAAGTACATGTATATCTCTATCTATCTAATTTCTAATTTTTGGAATGTGTTCATATGCAAGGCAACTATTGGCATAATTCACCGATTAGGATCAGAATAAAAATTTGATCCAAATAAGTGTGATTGGATCAGAATATCTTTTATATGTCAACATGAAGCATTTCTATTCTGACGAGGCTGCTAATCCAAAAACTTGTATCCATGTGAACATGGCTAATGTTTTATATATTTTATTAGCGTTATGGGCTCTTTATGTCCCATGCACAGCCGAAGTCTGTGGCCCAGACTTTTAGGCTTGTTTTAGGTCAAACAAGCCTAAAACGGGCTTGTTGGTGTGAAAGATTAATTAAGAGTATTGGTACACCATATGTACTAACATATTATAGTTTTTAGTAGAGTGTGTAGGGGTTTGCGATTAGCCAACTACCTACTATTTGATTAAAAGACAAACTGCTTCTCCTGAGCCACAGCTGCTGCAGAAAAATTATCTTTTTTAAACAACATAAAATAGCCAAAAATAAAAATATGAGGCAGAATGTGCTCATACAGTAACACAGCATATGCTCAATTAATTAACAGTTTAAACCTATCTAATAAGCAAAAATGCAACTAATATATATTTAAAAATCACTATTCACTGCCTTTTTATCACTGAGTGGAATATGTTTTCTTGATCTGCCACTGACTTCTGTCACCTTTAACTAAAATTAAACTTGAATTAGTTCAGCATAGTCTCTGTTGTACATGGTGGGGAGGCCACAGCTGGGCCTCCCAAACACTTCCCAGCATTCACAGCTGGCAGTGCTCTGCTGAGTGAAACACAACACAGACATTACAATCACAGTCTCCTAGATGTGTGGCTAAGTCAGTCACCACAGATTGCTGCTATTTATGGTTTGGTGAAGGAAAAGAATGGTTTTCCTCACACGGACAATCAGTTTAAAGAGACATAATGTAAATTAACAGACAAACTGCATACTTTCTGAAAACATTTTTATGTCTTAAATTGATTAAGTTATTTGGTTCTGTCCTCATATCTGCCTCCTTTGCTAGCATCAGTGGTGGTAAGGACTATGATGAGTTGTGTAAATTGGGAAAAAAGGCAATTTAATTATATAACATTTTTCAAACATGTGTATCACATAGTACTTTCCAAAAATAGAAAAAACCCACATATACTTGTATAAGCAGGTTTCAAGTGGAAATATACAGTATCACCACTCAAAAATATCAAAAATAAGAAAATCGAAAAGCTGCAGCAAGGATTAGAGAAAGTCTGGCAGAATGTATCCAGAGACTAAATGGCTAAGGCCCAATCTCAATTCTCCCCCTTACCCCTTCCCCTGCGTTTGGCGCATTCACGTGTAGGGGTGTCTCAGTCCTGTTAGGACAGAGGGGACAGAGGGGAAGGGGTAAATGGTGGGGGTATATACCTCATCAAAGGAATGGTTTCAAATGCGCACTTACAACAAAAGGGTAAGAAAAAGTTGAGAATTACCAGCAAGATGACTGCCACCATGAAAAATCCCAAATTGTAAATATTTTCTCCATAAAGTTTGAAAAAATGTAGGAAAACGATTGTATTGTCTACAGTAGTTTAACGTTTAGTGTCATTTTCTTTGTAAAATGCACATGAAAAAAATCACTAGTACTACAATGAAGCCTCACTAACATAATGCTCCCAGGCAGAAAAACCAGCAGTGCTCTGTAGGCAGCCCTGATAATCAGTGATAAATGATCGATAAAAAGTTCGCTAAATCGCTGCTGGTCTTCCGTGACATGGAGGGTGTCATGGGATACAACACAAGCGGGAATGTCACTCACAAATTGGACTTGCGTGGTAACATGAATTCGCAGCTGTAGACGGCTTAACTTCTCAAGATTTCCAGTGACAGATCAACGTGCATCTGCTTACTTACAAGCCGGCGGGGATCACTGATGACATATGTGATTGTTGAAGAGGTGTCCTAATTTGGATGGGGTTATTTTTAACCCCTACCCTTTGTGGCTCCGTTTTAAGTGGCAAGGGCCAAGGGGTAAGGGTAAAAACATCAAATGAGATTGGGCCTTAGGTTGTATTCACACAGGACCCATTTAGGTCAACCTAACTGGGTTTTGGTACCGAACACGGCGCGACTGGGTTCACCCAGTCGCGCCGTGTTCGGTGCTCGTAGTCGACGTTAACTCGCCCGCTCTTGGACTGGCTGTACAGGGTGGTTTCGGAGCGGCTTGCGTTGACCTGAAATGTGGCACACTCCATCAATCACGTGTGTTTTGTTTACAGCACAGCCACGCTTTACAGCTGAGACGTGTCTGCTTCCGTCTGGTTGCCATGGATACACAATGCTCCAGTCTGTAGAACAACTGCTGGGCGCTGTGATTAAAAAGCATATGTGAAACGGAGCTGTATTAGTTGAAATTGAAACATAACCTTTCCACTGCTGCGGCAGCGCTTGGCTCCACCCAAATATTTGTGAAAACAACCTTAGAGTTGTTTTATACCTTCACGGATGTACCTGCTTGCAGTTCTCTCAGCCTCCGCACCTTTTGAATGTAGATGGACACATGCTAACAAGGCATAGCCCTCAGAGTTGACAGTATATAATGGTCAAATACCGACTGGCTGAAATTTAGCTCGAGCTAAATTGAGCTTTAGCTTGAGTGCTGAGGAACGCACAGGACAGTCTTCATTACATAAGAAGACTTTGTTTAAAGGCGTCATCACCTAGAAATCACATTAAATCATGTTAAAACATGTGTGGAACTTAGTCTAAACATGATAAAAAAACTCTGGAGTGTGAAAGTAGCTTTGTTTTTTTATGTGGGCTCTTTGTTCACATCAGAATCAGCCATAGTTAGAGTGCGCACTTTATAGTATACAATTTTGGTCATCCTAGTCTAATGTAAGACTAGGAAGTTACTTAGATAAACTCTCCTCTCTTCCACCACCTGAAATCAGAGATTCGCTGCTGCGGTGTGGCGATTAATGACAAGCTTTTTCTCCGTTGGGACATATCATTTTCATTCGCTGGTCCATCCTGAGTAAAGTTTGTTTCCTTCCTTTCCTTCAGTGTTACTTCACACCAGCATATGAACACGCATTCAGACAAATCTAATTCATGTGCATACCCTCACGAAAAAAAGTGGGGGTTTGAAAAGAGGTTACAATGAGCTTCATCCCCCCAACACACACACACACACACACACACACACACACACACAACTATGATTAAAAATGAAAATAATAATGAAAATAATTTCAGAAGGATTGTGTAAGTAAGATACCATGTGATGACACCTTTAACTCCCATGCATGTAGGTATGTTGTGGCCCAAATACAAAACAGGTGATTGAAAGCAGGTATGAAACATCAAAACAAACACTGTAGGTGTTAAGGAAGGAAGCAAGAACTGTAAGGGCCTTTACACACCTACTCCGAATATTTCATCCAAAAGATTTGCACGGCAAAAGCTTGAATCAAATTAATATCAAGTCAAGGGGAGCGTTCACATCAGTGACACAATTCCGTCTTGCGATTTTGCGACGTTTATTTTTTTTCCGAACTGAGGTCGATTTTCTTAAAAATCGCATCCGACAGATACACAATCCACCAATCAGAGAAGGCGCTCTGACCGTCACAGAGCTGGTTGCAAGCAAAAAGAGAAAGGAAAAAGAGAGAGGTGTCGCTTGGTTGCTGCTACTGCATCATTATGGCTCAGGTGTTATCACCTTTGTGTCGCAACACTCTCGTTTGGCAAACGGGGGTTTAGGGGTGTCACAGCTGAAGTAGCAATGTTTTCCCTACATTTTGTGGCCATTTGAGGTTACTAGCTACATGTGTTCTATTTAAAATCCCTATTTTGCATCTCCACGGTGAGATCAGCCGTTTTCAGCATCCAGGAGTTCACCTCCAGCCGCCTCTCCCTCTGTTACTGCTGCATGTGCTCACATTCCTCTGGAATAACAAATGCGAGTTTGTTTTTGCATCTTCGTAATTTCGCGTCGGAGCAGGTGTGTATAGACAAATGCGTCGATATTATTATTCGCAATTTCGTGCCGTTTATTCGCATCGGTCCCGGTGTGAAAAGGCCTTAAGATGGAAGTGATGACAAAAAGGGTGTACAGGGAAAAAACACTAAACCTACAATTTCCATGAAGTCCATCTGAAAATAAATACATTTAGCTTCCCAGTGAAACTGAGTTATGAGGGTCCAAGGTCAGAAAGGTAATCAAAAGGACAATGACCGCTATGAATGAAATCCAGAGTTACTTTGTAGAGACAGAAAAACTTGACAGTGGGACGGCCATGTGTGCAGCACTCCACACAATGGGTCTTTATGGTAGAATGGCCACTCAGAAGTCATTCCTTCTAAAACATACATGACATCCCATAGACAGCTTTGCCTCCTACCCTTTGTAATGTTTTCCCCATTTTCCTAAGAGAATAGATTTTGGTTTGGCAGGGCTGTTTGCCATCCAATCTGCTAAATGTCTGAGTATATTTACTGTCTGCAAACAGACCATGCATAGTATCCTCACAGATGGAAGTGAAACTGAAATAAGTGGCGGTCTACAAGAGGAGCAGCATGAAAACAGAAATGACTGAATTTGAGCCAGGCCAAAGAACGAACACTCTTTTTCTGGGTGGAAGAGCTGATTCAACAGAAGACAGACCCAGAGCCAGATCATCTGTCTCCATTATGGCCTCCCTACAAATCATCTACATTTCCCCTCTTCTCATTTACTGCCCACATGCTCATAAAGCTGGTTTTCCATGCTGCTTTTGGCGAAAAGATTGCAAGAGACATTCAAAGAGGTGTATAGTGGGTGGTCGAACCAATGCATAGAGGCGCACATGTACTTTATACTATTTAGTTTCAACAGTGTACACCACAAAGTTACTATTCTTACAAGAATGATACATTTGGAGCTTTTGATTTCAGCTGAATAAATGCTGTAAATGGAAAACACTGATCTGGGATGTCTGTACTTCCCATGAGCCCTCCCTGTGGTCTGGGGTCACTGGAGAATGTTTGTGCTTGTCCTGCACATTTCAGTCAATCTCTGTCATAGACTAATGGACTTATATACTACACAGTGATGTGAAGTGGGAAGTCAGTCACAACAAAGTGCATAGAAAGACCTTGAAGAGTCAGCAAAATGGAAGCCATCAAATCACCCTGCAAGTTATCAGATACCCTGCAGGAATAATAACATGAACAAATGAGGATATATCTGAGCTAGAAAGCTCCTCACAATGCAAAGAGGGTTCCACCCCAAGTCTACCATACTGACAATGTGCAAGAGAATAGTTAGCTTCCAACATATAGCTCAGGGATGCCCAAGTCCAGTCCTTGAGAGCTACACTATATTACCCAAAGTATTTGCTCACCTGCCTTGACTTACATAATATTAGCCTAAGTGACATCCCATTCCTAATCCATAAGGTTCAAAATGATGTTGGTCCACCTTTGCAGCTAGAACAGCTTCAGCTCTTCTGGGAAGGCTGTTCACAATGTTTAGGAGTGTGTTTATTGGAATTTTTGACCATTCCAGAAGCGCATTTGTAAGGTAACACACTGTAGACGAGAAGGCCTGGCACTCAGTCTCCGCTTTAATTCATCCCAAATGTGTTCTATTGGGTTCAGGTCAGGACTCAAGTTCATCCATACCAGACTCTTCCATCCATATTTTTGTGGACCTGCTTTGTGCACTGGTGCACAGTCATGCTGGAAGAGGAAGGGGCCAGCTCCAAACTGTTCTCACAAATTTGGGAGCATGAAATTGTCCAAAATGTCTTGGTATGCTGATGCATTCAGAGTTCCTTTCACTGGAACTAAGGGGCCAAGCCTAGCTCCAGAAAAACAACCCCACACCATAATCCCCCTCCACCAAACTTTACTCTTGGCACAATGCAGTCAGACAAGTACCGTTCTCCTGGTAACTGCCAAAACCAGACTCGTCCATCAGATGGCCAGATGGATAAGCATCATTTGTCACTCCAGAGAACGCCTCCACTGCTCTTGAGTCCAGTGGTGGCGTGCTTTACACCACTGCATCCCACTCTTTGCGTTGCACTTGGTGATGTATGGCATGGATGCAGCTGCTTGACCACAGAAATCCATTCCATGAAGCTCTCTGCGCACTGTTCTTGAGCTAAACTGAAAGCCACATGAAGGTTGGAGGTCTGTAGTGACTGAAGTTGGCTCCTCTTCGGACTATGCATTTCAGCATCTGCGGCCCCCACTCTGTTAGTTTACGTGGCCTACCACTTTGTGACTGAGTTGCTGTTGTTCCCAAACACTTCCATTTTCTTATATTACAGCTGACAGTTGACTGTGGAATATTTAGGAGCAAGGAAATTTCATGACTGGATTTGTTGCACAGGTGGCATCCTATCACAGTTCCACGCTGGAATTCACCGAGCTCCTGAGAGCGACCCATTCTTTCACAAATGTTTGTAACAACAGTCTGCATGTCTAGGTACTTCATTTTCTACACCTGTGGCCATGGGAGTGATTGGAACACCTGATTCCCATAATTGGGATGGGTGAGCAAATACTTTTGGCAATATAGTATACCAAACTGCAACTTTGTCCAGCACACCGGAATCAGATGACTGAATTCCCTTTGTGCACGTCATTCAACTCTGCAGAGGCCTGTGAGCCATTTATTTGATCCAGGTGTGTTAAGGCCCATTTATGCTCCCTTACATAGAGTATGTAAATGGCAACATCCGTTTCATGCGTCGCCATACGTGGCTGCCTTCATACTTCCATGCGTCTTCTGCGTTCCCATGGCTCATAAATCAGTTTGTCTGCTAGGCGGCAGTGCTGCCTGTCCCTGTGCTCTGGCGATGTGATGTCATAAATATGAGTGTATTTTCTGACACACTTGCACAGCCTGTCCTCAAAAGCTCCAGCCATGCCTACAAAAGCTTTCTGTTTGTTTGGCATCTTCTTTCTCAGGTGCTTTTATTGGGCTATTGATCCTGGCGGTTTTTGTTTTGCTATTTTTCCGGTTCCTGTTCTTCTTCTCTGGTTTGTTCGTTTCACTGGCTGCACATCAGCTACACATCTCACGACTGACCCCACGATTTCTGGTGGTATTCCTCCGTCTTCTGCCTCGAGTGATGGACCAACAAGCCTCTCGAAAGCGCACCAAATTACGTGCGTAACCGATGCAGATGATGGACGAAACTGTCCGTCTGTCTGCATATCCGTCTTCTGCGTCTAGATGGGCCTTTAGAGAAGGGACACAATCAAAATGTACAGGACAGTAGCTCTCGAAGACTGGACTTGGGCACCCCTGATCTAGCTACAAGCCAGGATGCCCTAGTGATGTTAAGTCAAGTGTATGTTGCAAGCAGCAGATAATGCAGTAGAAACCTGGATCAGGGCTGACGGCTCGTCCACAGATTCCTACTTAACCTGCAGTCCTTGGCCCTGTGGCTAACAGGGTCTATGGCCTATACAGCCAGACACTGTGGCTAACCCAACCCTTTGGGAGTACAGAAATTCAAATATAAAGGATGACAAGCAGGATGGAGGTAACAATACACAAGCAAATGATGTAAATCTATTATAAATCAAAGACAACACTGAGGAATCATACACAAATGAGTAACATGTAAGGTAATCAGCAATAGAAACCTGGTGTGCAACAAAGGCATAAAGCAAAACTAAGCAGAATACCAAAGGGAACGTGCACTACAAAGAAATCAGGAAGTAAAGCAAGCTAAGGCACAAAAGGTAAAGCAGTTCAATATAAAACAGAAACAAAGAAATGAGAACACAGGATCAGAAACTCCAAAGAACAAGCTTAACATGAAAACAAAGGAACAAAACAAAACCCACAGATAACAAAACTTCCTTACTTTAAAATTCCAGGCACACAGGATTGTTCATTAACCAGCTTCATAATGAATGCTTCTCAAATTCAAATGTAGAATAATTTGTTTGTCTGCTGGATATAAAACATTTCCTGTTCTCAATATTGGTGGTTTTCACCCTCTAGTTTTCAGCTGCTTCTCTTGATGTTGGACTGAATATTTACAGCGAACCTGAATGCCTGTCAGACCCACTACATGTTGATACTGCTTGAACTTGTGGAAAATTGAACTGTAGTTTAACATAGGCTCTATGAGAGACCCAATAAAAACAAAAACACTGGTTAGGAAATGAAAATCTCTTTGGTTAAATGTGAATTCCATAAAAATGAAAACTGCCAAATGATTTAGGACTACTGGCGAAAGACTGAGCTTCAAATTCAAAAATACACCTTTTGGACAGAATGAGCTGCAGTAAAAGTCCCTTCCAAGACATATTTTTCTGAGATCATTGAAGATGAAAAAGCCCACAGGTTATTTTAACTGTGGTTGATTATTTGTCAAATAAAAAATCTCTCCCAATGAGTGAGTGTTTAAGGATTTCCCTCTGTGCTCTCTTTCAGCACAAATTTATACGGAGTGCAATATTGTACTTAATATTTTACATATGTGTACATATTAAAACTGATTTGATCATATAAAGGCTTTGACTGTAAGTTCACGTCATCAATAATATAACATTGACTACTTTGTTAGAGCTGGTTGAAAGCTAATTTCTTTGTCAAAGTTTTAACCTGCTCAGGGAGCTGAGTGAAAAATCATTGGGAAAAACATTGGGAGTAATTCTTTGGGGTGAATGAGTATCTCTACAGAACTCATATGGCACCCTATTCAGCATATGTTGACTTATCATAGCCAAGGGATGGACAAGCCCGGTCCTCGAGGTTCACTGTCCTGCAGGTTTTAGATCGGTGGTGGGGAACCTTGGCTGTCATCCTGTAGGTTTTTGCTCCAACACCTGAGATTCAAATGAATGAGTCACTGAGAACTTCATTGGCTGCAGGATCCGTTTGATTTGAATCAGTTGTGCAGGAGTATGGACACATAGAAAACTTGCAGGACAGTGACCCTTGATCACCAGGGTCCCCACCACTGTTTTAGATGCTCCCTGGTTTCAACACACTTGATTCAAATCAAACGGATCCAAGAGTTTGTTGTCGAGTTCTGCACAATGATGCAGTGATTGAATCAGGTATGTTGAACCAGGAAAACATCTAAAACCTGCTGTACAACGGCTCTCAAGAACGAGCTATGATTTAGCTTGACACTAAGAATGTTATTCCATATATATTTTGTCATTTGTAAAGAGTTTGTTGTGGTTGGTTTGGTTATTTGAATATATTTCTTCTGGTTGGAAGGTTTGTATGAAGTTCACCTGCTGTGAGGTTGCTCAGTCTCATAAGTAAACATGTAATATGTATTTGTAATACCAATTTGTCAGTATAAATAGCATATTAGTCTCACAATACAGGCTCAGAAACTGAGATGGTCACATTTTTTATTAACTATTTTGTATAGGGAAGTGCTCAGGTAATGTGGTGTAAACCAGTATAAGGGATGTTTGATATTGGATTTTTTTTTTTTTTTTTTTTTTACCAATACCCGATATACCACTATTGTACAGCTCTTAAGTTACAATATCTAATATCAACCAATGCCTAAAGGGTGTTATTCACAGCTAAAATGCTCAAGGCTAACAAGTTTGCCTCCTTTCAGCTACCACATTGAAGATGATGACACAACCTGGCAGCCCTCAGTTGGGCCACCTCGGTATTTATAAACAACTCATTTTAAGCTACAAAAATGGTTTCATTTGGATGTGATTGTGATTAGACTTCAGAAAAATATGTTTTTATGAAAGCAATGCTTGTTTTTTGCCAACAAAAAACCCAATGAGTTACAGACTGGACCTTTAACCAACAACTTAGAACCAGACATATTATAAGCAGCTTCAAAGCAAGTCAGTCTGTAGCAGCAGCAGCTGCACCGTAGTCACAAGACTCTAAAAGGAATGCTGGGATATGAAGCCCTTCTAGAATAACAGGGACTTTTCTACATGCTGGACTAATGGAACAACAAGATCTCCCCGAGATTTCTTTTGTGAAAATATTGATACAGCACTTTTTAATATTGCTATGATGTAGCAATGCAAAATATCATGATGTTTCAGTGTATACGTATCTCTAGAAAGATCTTTTGTTAATATTTATGGCTAAACATTGTTGAGGAAATGTATCATGTCTTTAGTGTCATTTATTAAGCTGCAGCATTAAAACAGGTTTAACTCAGTACAAGTCTGCAGAAGTTGTTTCCAACTCATTCTTCCTACCAGAACATTTCTACTCTGCTGAAATCCTCTGCACCACACCCTAGTAGATAATTCCTGCCGATGTTGAACATGGGGCCAAATGCTGGACGCAGACTACAACTTATGTGGTGGAAATGGAAGTGCCCATGCCTTAACTAAAAGATCAGCACGTTTTTTACACAGGAAGCAACTACTGTACAATGAAAAGGGCATTGTGGGTCCAATGCGGGGCATTGTACATAAACACAACCAAAACACTGGGCAATATGCTGGTCTGGCCGGGAGAAATGTCTTGCGATCAGACACGATAAAAGTTCTGAAAGAAATATGATAAACCCAAGATCGCTAGGATTTGATGCAGCTTTGGTCTGATGTGGTGGGAATGGAAGTCCTGCATTAGCTAATAGATGAGCGACTTTTTCTTCTTGGTTGTTTATCTTGTCTTCTCCTTCAGTGATTCTTTGTGCAGCACCACCTCTGACAGGAATAGGAATACATTTCTCCAAAGGTCTGACTTGTGTTGAGAAAGTGTAGTATGAAAGCAAACTCCGACAGGCTGCGTGTTGCAACATCAATCGAATCGAGTCCCTCATTGTACCTAGTCCAATGCACTATTAGGCTCGAATAATACCTTAGTTTCATGTGGTGAAAGACAAGCATGTTTCAGTCAGCAAAAGGAAAAAGATGTAACCGTTTCTGGGGCCTTGAACTGTAGTAAGTTTACAGCTTTTAAACATTGTATGTTTCATGTCACAAGAAACGGGTTCGTTTGTATTCTGAGCGATGTTATTTCACAGAGTAGCAAAATTTGAACCTCAGAAAGTGATTGAACTAAACTGATACTTGGAACACTATTTGTCACTGCCTTGATGTGAGTATCCAAATAGTGATATCATTGGTCAAGGCAACGGCTGCCTGGTAAAAGCAATCTAACACAGGTCTCTAAACTCATACTATCACAGTGTGGACAAACACACTAAAACAGGCATTTCAGCATGGCTGTTGTTGCTGTGAGCAATTACAGCACCTTATCTAACAGTGCGGATAATGAGGTTACACAGAGAGCAAATTCTATCATGTCGACATAATGAGAATTGGGCCTGTGTCTCATGTCCTGGGGTCGAGGACAGAGATGAGGACAGACACACACACATTCGCATTCTCGCTTTTTCTTATCTGTCTCACCTCGCATTTCTGCCTGACGTTCAGGGGAAATTGCATTTGGGCTAAGAGTGTGATGCAGTGTGTGAATGACTCTGAGGCTCTACCCCTCTTGCTCTCTCCTTCCATCCCTACGCCAACCTCTTCATGTTTTCTAACAAACCCCACCACCACTTCTGACAGGCTGTTTGATTTATGACTCCAATTCCCCAGTGCAGACACATAGACGCAGGCCACACTCCCAACTATTTGTATGTATTTTAGTTTCCCCCTGCAGCCCTCCCCCCGCTTTGACTATACTTCCCACTCCCTCACCTTGTCTTTTGGTCTGTCTCTATCAGTTCCTCGGTTTCACTCGCTCTCTTTCTGTCTTTCTTTACCACACAACCTCATACACACACACTTCTTGAGTGTGGTGATTGATTATCCTTGCAGGACTGTGGCATATTTTTGATCCTTTTGAAATTTAATCTCAGTGAGCAAGGAGTGTCCCATCAAACACACATAGACGCACACACAAATCTCTTGGAGAGGCAACACAAGCAAGTAGCACAGAGCTTTTGGCATCATATTTCAAGTTGTACACGCAAAGGACTTAATCAAAAGTTGGAGAGTAAAATTGAAATGAAATATCTCTTTGCTTAGTTTTGCGTGTGATTAAAAGGCAAGGCGAAATCTGAGACAACGCCCAAGATTTCTCACCAAGATCTGAATCACAAGACCATGACAGAAAGATAGACTCAAAAACAGAACAATACATGCTATCCACTCTTTTATTTAATCCTAATTAGTAATATGTAAAACAACTCAGTCCCACAGAAGGGCTCTGTGGTCAGCAGTACAGTACAGAGCAGTGTTTCTGCATGAATAGAGACTTACTGTCATCTCAAAGGCCTCCTATGTCTTTGCACTTAATCTTTCTCCTGTCAAAATCATCCAGATTAATCCACAAAAGATATGTACACGTGTGAGAAATTTCATTAACATCTATATTATTTTTGTCAAGACATTTCAACTGAAGCAACATTTGCACCTCATTTACGGTTTTTATGTTGGCTGAAAACCGGCTGGCGCATTCACACCGGAAAAAAAAGTTGGCCCGGAACCTAAAAAGTTGTTTTTCAACAGACACCTTAAAAAATGGTGCTTTTCTATCCTGAAATGGACGTCATCAGCGGGCAAAGGCTGGACTCACCCCAACGCCACACCATTGTATTACTGTTTCTGGCAAAGCCACAAATTTCCACCTCATTTGGAACAATCCAATCCTGTACAGCCCCCATCTTAGCCCCCATTACCTCCCACACCTCCACCATCTATCCCACAAGAGCTACTCAGCCACCTTTATGACTAACAATGTCAAATACTTTTAGAATTCTTATTTTATTTTATATCATAAACCACATTCATGAATAATTATTTATATGTCACTAATGTTTTATGATTAAGTTTTATATATGGATTATCTGAGTTTATATAGCTTAATTTATTAAGTTTAACAGATGCACTATAACTTATGTAACTGGCAACTAAACCATAAACTTTCAGGATAAACTCTTCCAGCTGTTTATGTGTACTTCCTCGTTGTAAAATCCAGTCATTTATTCTGGTTAGACTGGTGTGAACGTGGGCTGTTTTTCCAGAAAGCAGTGAGGTCCTGCGACTGGACAATGGAGCCAGTCCCAGAGCCAGAACATGTCTGTGTGGAAAGCCCCCTAATGTGGAGCCAATAAGCAGTCTCGCATGCTGGAAAATGAAGCCAGCATCTCAGTGCTAAAAACTGCAGCTTCTTGAAAAGTTGACTGACCTACAAAAGTTACTCAAACCCTCCAAGTGCATATTAAATCATTTCTTTGTTAAAATGATGTCAGGCCTTGAGATGCACATTATATCAAGTTAGGATTGGAGCACCTCAAAGTTGCACTACTTTTAATTTGATTTGAATAAATTTGATTTGATTTACAGATTTATTTGCAGAAAAAAAAACCTGGTAGTGAAATACATTAGTGATTAAAAGGAGTGGGAAAAAGACTAGACTTATTGAATCCCACCCCTCATCTCTGTGTCAATGTCTTTTTCTTTTAATTATCCAGCTTCCCCATATTGTATATAATACATTTTATATGCAGTAATAGTGTATGCCTACAAATATCTTAACAGCAATAATGCTTTTACCTATAATTATTATCAAGACTCTTTTTGTTCTATAACAGACAAGACAAAGCACAAACAGATTTAACAATAATAAAAAATGTAAAAGCCAAAAGAAGGAACAATATGATAAAACCAATATTAACGGTATCAATAACAACAAAGCCTCAGTGATAACAATATTAGTGTTTTCATTATCACTATCTTATCACCATCTATGATAACAAATAATAATGACAAAAACAACAATGAAGAAAAGAGATGGAGTGTACTGACTTGTAATCAACGTTTTAATGCATTTTATACGTTTATTTAATGTTCTTATATAACTTTTATTGTTCCTGGGTCCTTAGGTTCCTCCAGTGCTTTCTTCGTGGGGGCCGTCTGTCCGGGGTGGCGTACTGGATGCGGTGCCACTGGTGCCTTGGTGGGGGTTGGTGTTCCATCACACCTCCCCTGGGCACCTGGGCCACTGCATGACGCACATGCTGTGTCATTTGACGTCACATCCATAGGACAGCGCGGGAAATTTGGCCACCAATGTCAGCCTGTTAAAGTCAATGTAGAGACATGGGTGGGCTCGTTCTTTGTGTTTTTTAACGCTTCATCACCCATTAGCATTAAAAAACTGGACATGTACGTTTATGCTTTCACAATTCCTGCCTCTAGTCCCTTTAAGTATCAAAGTTCTTTTAATGGCAAGCTTGTCTTGAAAAAAATAACTTTGATACTTGAATTATTGCACTGAATTATAGAGAAGACTAAATTAACCTAATTACACTATGAGTGAGTATAATCCAGATTAACAACATTGTAAATAATCCTCATTGAATAATAAATGGTTTGATTAAAGTCATGTGGTTAGTTTTGGTTTTGAAAAAGTTTGAGAAGTCCAGGCTATGATTTCAATGCCAAAGGCCTCTCCTTCAGAGAGGAGTTAGTTTAGTGTGTTTAAGTGTTGAAGACTGGTTTGATCAACCGGTATCTAACTTCCCTTATGTTTCTGTCAGGATGAGTTGGTTTCTTTCATGTTTTTGTTTAAACAGTTTGAAGTTACGTTAAGTCACTGTGGCAAGGTACACAAGGAGGGCACCAGCAGGATTCCATCCTCAGACTCCGGGGTGAAAGTCGCACGCACTTACCTGTCAGCCAAATCCCTGTGGCCAAGAAGCCGGGGTGCATCATCTGCAGGCATAGTGACAGGACCCCACACTGTCACATCACCATTACAACTTGAGTATGGCTTTGTTCATGTAACTTCTTTAAGGGCCCTGATATTTTCATTGACCTTTTTTTTTTGGTGTGTGGGAGGGGGGGTAAATAAAACCCATTCCTTTTGAAGCCACCTGTATCCTCATGCTTGACTAGTTTGGTCCCTTACAGACCCTTAATCAGAGACAGAAAACCAGATGACTAATATTAAAGAATTTACAGTTTGCACCAGTGTGAACCATGTTGAAGCTGCTGAAACCTCTGGAAGATGCACTTCAGAGGGGGATTATCTCATAAATAATCCTCACAGAACATGAAACTTCAAGTTTTGACCATGTGAATCTACACAAGAAGCAGATGAACTGATGACTACTGAAGATCCAAGCCAGACAATAGCCCCGTTTCCACCAGCGGGTCTGGGTCGGGTCGGGCCGGATCGGTCCACGTTTTTTTGCGTCTCCACAGATAAAAACTGGGACGGGTACCCTTATATCCGACCCGACCCGGCCTACTTTTTTGGTACCCTTTGGTAGGGGTACTGATCTAACTGATCCGGACCAAAGAGGTGGAGCTAATATACAGCAATCCGTTGATTCGTTGAAAAATCCATCACTTCCTGCATGACCCGGCATAAAAACAAAGCAGGGGGGCTCCTTTTGTTTCTGTCACGTGTGGTGTGGTGTTTTGGTTAAAAGGTGTTGCATGGCGATGATGTCACGCGATCACGTAGCAGCGCTCTCTGGTTAATACTCCGCCTCCAGGTAAGGGGACAGTTTTCTGTGGGGACGCAACGTGAAATCAACATATCTGTACCAAAACCCACCCGATCCGGCTTGGCCCGACCCGACCCAACCCAGACCCGCTGGTGGAAACGGGGCTTTATAAAGAGGAGGACGTACAGTACTGTAAGTGCAGACACTGTAACAGTAACCAATAAAAATATAAATCGGGATATAATTCCCAGACGATTAGTATTACCGTTTCAGATTTTGATTATCGATTATCACACTTTGAAAAACTCACAGTGATGCTGCTCATTTCCAGGAAAAGCAGCAGCAGCAGTCCCTCTGATGCAGAGTACAATGTTTGGCCTCTGAAAACATGGCAGAAGGCACAGCGGGCACTGCATGGACAGCTCTGGAGATTTCTTCCCTTCTAAAATGACAAAATCTGAATCTGGATGTATTTTGGATTTTTTTAAGGATGCCGGAAGGAAACTTTTTTAAAATTTATGGTATTAATTCTATGTTTCTACCACATTACCTTATTTAAAGGGACTAAAGGCAGGGATTAAAAAACAAACATGCATGTCCATTTTTTTTCATACTAATGGGTGATGAAGCGCTAAATACCAAATATAACATTTCCACCCACGTTTCTCTCCGTTGCCTTGAACAGACTGTGTGCTGCAAATGCGCTGCAATTCGGCGTCCGAATTTTCCGCGCTGCCCTGTGGACATGACGTCAAATGACGCTACATCCGCAGTTTTGATGCAGGAAGAAGATGGTCGCGGTCAATTCAAGTGATAGTTATTGATTTTTCTGCCGTCAGCAAACGATCCAGATCAACTGAAAGACACTAAAAAGTGTAACTACGAAGAAAAAGCGTAGTTAACAACATTATAACTTCAGTTTGTGCACGCTCCTGTGACGGCTTGGCTCGTGGCTGCAGTTACCTGAAGCGCCAGTCGTGAGTTTCGTTTCTTAATCTTGCCTCAAGTCCCTTTAATATGGTAGTGTTACTTTGATATGAACATTTGATTTCTACTAAGGTGCATGACACAGTCAAAGTTTCCTTTCTGTACCAGTTCTTTTGAAATCTGTCAGACTAAATAAAATCTTAAGCACTGAATGTGAATAAAAGTATTCTTGGTTCTTATCTACAATTTGCATAAAGCAACGAACCCTTTCATGGTCATAAGATGCATCTTTAATGCACATTTATGTTATTTATTGTTTCTGCCAACAAAAGGGTCCATTGTGCTTGTTACTTTTTTTTTTTTTAAAAACTTTGTGAAATTATTTTAGTGTGTGTATAAGTACTTTTTGAACATTTTGAGCACATTTCACCAATATAGCAATAATATCTATAATTGATCCTTTTGGTAACAATAACTGTGACATGACGTTTTCATATCGTCACCTGCTTAGCAGACACAACTGAGTGGAAATTGAAATTGGGCAGGTCCAGGTAGTCACACCCATGGGATGGCGGGAGCAGAACGGAAAACCAGACAAACAAAAACACAGGAAAAAACGACAGATCACATCATAAATTTAGAACTGAACAAGGAAGAAGCTACTCTGTCAGAGCTTTTTCTGCCTTAGTGGATCCAACTTTAACTGTTTTACTACTGCGTCTGTCATTAACATAAAGATTAAAGATCGTCACCTCAGTCACGAGGAGCTTTTTAAATCATAATGCTCAGAATGGCCTCTACATGGTATACAATGTGTAGTTAGCTAATTCTGACTGTGAAGGTAACTGTGACATCCTTACTCCAATCCTTGCCACACACAAACTGACCTGCAGACACAGCGTCAGTCTTGGATCATTACTTCAGTCCAGACTCTGAGATTTAGCCCTGTATAATACATGATAAATGAATGGATAGTGTGCTGAGTGTGTTTGTTGGAACAAGTAACATTGGCTGATCTGTATTTATCCCCCTATGTTATTGATCCCAGTCTGGCATTTATCTATAGTGAGTCCAATATCTGTCTGTCTCTCAGTGGGGGACAAGGACCATGAAGGGACATGCACAGATCAGACACAAAAGGCGTCATTAAATACAACCTATCAATACTCACTTGTGAGAAACTACTTTCTTTACTTTCTCAAGGGAAAGATTTGATAGCTACCCAATTAATATATGCTAGAGGTATTGAGAGTTTGTAACTGGAGTCAATACGAGACTCATCTATCCTGAAAGTCCATTCTACTATTATTTAAAGGTGGTGTTCAAATTCTTTTTTTCCCTCTAGTGGCTCCTTTAGATTGCATGACCCGGCGAGGGCATCATCCATCCTTGGCGTGGAACTCAACAAGGTTTCTGGATTGAACTTTATATTTTGATAAATCTTAAAGGCACAATGACACAATAAATGAGAAGCACACAAATGGTTTTTTGTCATGTTTCACACTTTTATGAGCTTATTTGGTTTCCCAGATGCATTTACAATTAGGCAAGTATGATGGTATGATAACCCCCCATCTTGTGTTCATTTGTGCTTGTCAATCACAGGGAAGCCATATCTGACATCATCCCCTGGTTTATAGTCTATTTTACTCTAAATTGGGCCATAATTCACAAAGACTTGAAACCAGCAATTTGGACCATAAAATCATCTCAGGGAATAAATTAGGAGGGTCATTTTCTCAGAGACCCTCCAGTGCTATATAAGGATCAACTGCTGATGCCTTTTGACCAAAATCCTTGGAGTATTCCTTTAACATTCCTAACACATCACAGGACATTCAGTTGTTTCCTCTTAAAGTTTCTGCATTAATTAGTTCACTGCAAAAACAGCCCATCTAACCATGTCTTACATTCTTATATTCAGCAAAAACCATCTTAACAATGTTAATTAGAGAGTAATATACTTAACAAGAGCAGAATGTGTAAGATTATTAATCGTGTTTTGAGAGTGAATGTCTTTTATTTCTTACTTAATAACTGAATCGCTGAATTGGTCAGTTTATATGCATATTAAGTTAAATTATCTCACTAGGACTCTGTTTCAGATCACTGTGTTTTTCACTCCCAATTTTAGCTGTAAAAACTTGCTTTAAGACCTTCCGGTACTACAGAGTTCTTGTAACAAGAAAATTCAAAGCTTAAAACTAGCTGTGAAACACTCATTTCAAGTTTCTTATTGAGTGGAAACACACCCTAAACTAAGTGTTGTTGCATTTTGAAAAAAAATCTCAAAACAATAAGAACTAACCAGGAATTCACGAACTGCTAGGACAGAGATGCATATGTCAGACAGTGGCTCAGGTGGTAGAGCAGATTTTAGGTTAACCAGAAGATTGTAGGATCAACACCCATGTCGTGCTAACCGATCTGGTGCTTGGCAAGAAAGCCTTCACCAAACTCCATTCAGGTACATGGGTGTTTGGAGGTTGGCAGGTTTCATCAGGTGCCCCTTCAGAATGGGGCACTGCCTTTTAAAATTTTATATTTAGCAATTCTCAAATTAAGAAAAATAATCTTGTTTTAAGATGTTTTCTTTTAAAATGAGAAAGAAACACTGAAAAGAAGCATAACAAGACTAGTTTTGAGGGTTTTTTCACTAAATATGGGACTTGAAATGAATGTTTTACCACTTGTTTAAAGATATTTATCGAGTCTTGATATTTTTCTTATTTCTAGAAATCTTACCAAGTGTAATCATT
>JALJCO010004687.1:32500-73762 GCA_023101725.1 Atherinomorus stipes | reverse complement strand
GTGTGTTATCCAGGTGTGTGTAGCAGGTGTGTGTAACAGGTGTGTGTTATCCAGGTGTGTGTAACAGGTGTGTGTTATCCAGGTGTGTGTAGCAGGTGTGTGTAACAGGTGTGTGTTATCCAGGTGTGTGTAGCAGGTGTGTGTAACAGGTGTGTGTTATCCAGGTGTGTGTAGCAGGTGTGTGTAACAGGTGTGTGTTATCCAGGTGTGTGTAACAGGTGTGTGTAACAGGTGTGTGTTATCCAGGTGTGTGTAACAGGTGTGTGTTATCCAGGTGTGTGTAACAGGTGTGTGTAACAGGTGTGTGTTATCCAGGTGTGTGTAACAGGTGTGTGTAACAGGTGTGTGTTATCCAGGTGTGTGTAACAGGTGTGTGTTATCCAGGTGTGTGTTATCCAGGTGTGTGTAACAGGTGTGTGTTATCCAGGTGTGTGTAACAGGTGTGTGTAACAGGTGTGTGTTATCCAGGTGTGTGTTATCCAGGTGTGTGTAACAGGTGTGTGTAACAGGTGTGTGTTATCCAGGTGTGTGTTATCCAGGTGTGTGTAACAGGTGTGTGTTATCCAGGTGTGTGTTATCCAGGTGTGTGTAACAGGTGTGTGTAACAGGTGTGTGTGGTATCCAGGTGTGTGTTATCCAGGTGTGTGTATAACAGGTGTGTGTAACAGGTGTGTGTTATCCAGGTGTGTGTAACAGGTGTGTGTTATCCAGGTGTGTGTAACAGGTGTGTGTTATCCAGGTGTGTGTTATCCAGGTGTGTGTAACAGGTGTGTGTAACAGGTGTGTGTTATCCAGATGTGTGTTATCCAGGTGTGTGTAACAGGTGTGTGTTATCCAGGTGTGTGTTATCCAGGTGTGTGTAGCAGGTGTGTGTAGCAGGTGTGTGTAACAGGTGTGTGTTATCCAGGTGTGTGTAGCAGGTGTGTGTAACAGGTGTGTGTTATCCAGGTGTGTGTAGCAGGTGTGTGTAACAGGTGTGTGTAGCAGGTGTGTGTAACAGGTGTGTGTTATCCAGGTGTGTGTAGCAGGTGTGTGTAACAGGTGTGTGTTATCCAGGTGTGTGTAGCAGGTGTGTGTAACAGGTGTGTGTTATCCAGGTGTGTGTAACAGGTGTGTGTAACAGGTGTGTGTAGCAGGTGTGTGTAACAGGTGTGTGTTATCCAGGTGAGCATGCATCGGGGTCAGCTCCAGGCCGCCTCCTCCTTCCTCCATCAGGCCGTCTCTCTGGCTCATCAGACCCACAACAACCAGGCCATCGTCTACACCTACAGCCAGGTGAGCTCACCTGGAGCAGGTGATGATGTCACTGCTGGGGGGAGGGACTCCTGCTACTCCTCGAGAAATAAATAAGAATGTTCTCCTGCTCCTCCTCCTCCTGCTCCTCCTCTTCTTCCTCCTCCTCTTCTTCCTCCTGTTCCTTCTCTGCAGATGGCGAACCTCGCCTACGTTCAGGGTCAGCTGGACAACGTGAGTATCGTCCAATCAGATTGCAGATACAGTCTGGACTGCAGGTAGACCGGTTCATAACCAGGACAATCCGGCTCAGAACCAGGACAATCCGGCTCAGAACCAGGACTCTGGACTGCAGGTAGACTGTGTCAGAACCAGGACAATCCGGCTCAGAACCAGGACTCTGGACTGCAGGTAGACCGGTTCATAACCAGGACAATCCGGCTCAGAACCAGGACTCTGGACTGCAGGTAGACTGGTTCAGAACCAGGACAGACCGGTTCAGAACCAGGACAGACTGGTTCAGAACCAGGACTCTGGACTGCAGGTAGACCGGTTCAGAACCAGGACAGACCGGTTCAGAACCAGGACTCTGGACTGCAGGTAGACTGTCTCAGAACCAGGACAGACCGGTTCAGAACCAGGACAGACTGGTTCAGAACCAGGACTCTGGACTGCAGGTAGACTGTCTCAGAACCAGGACAGACCGGTTCAGAACCAGGACTCTGGACTGCAGGTAGACCGGTTCAGAACCAGGACAATCCGGCTCAGAACCAGGACTCTGGACTGCAGGTAGACCGGTTCAGAACCAGGACTCTGGAATGCAGGTAGACCGGTTCAGAACCAGGACAATCCGGCTCAGAACCAGGACTCTGGACTGCAGATAGACCGGTTCAGAACCAGGACAATCCGGCTCAGAACCAGGACTCTGGACTGCAGGTAGACCGGTTCAGAACCAGGACAATCCGGCTCAGAACCAGGACTCTGGACTGCAGGTAGACTGTCTCAGAACCAGGACAGACCGGTTCAGAACCAGGACTCTGGAATGCAGGTAGACCGGTTCAGAACCAGGACAGACTAGTTCAGAACCAGGACTCTGGACTGCAGGTAGACCGGTTACGAACCAGGACTCTGGACTGCAGGTAGACTGTCTCAGAACCAGGACAGACCGGTTCAGAACCAGGACTCTGGACTGCAGGTAGACTGTCTCAGAACCAGGACAGACCGGTTCAGAACCAGGATAGACCGGTTCATAACCAGGACTCTGGACTGCAGGTAGACCGTCTCAGAACCAGGACAGACCGGTTCAGAACCAGGACTCTGGACTGCAGGTAGACCGGTTGAGAACCAGGACAGACCGGCTCAGAACCAGGACTCTGGACTGCAGGTAGACCGGTTCAGAACCAGGACAATCCGGCTCAGAACCAGGACTCTGGACTGCAGGTAGACCGGTTCAGAACCAGGACAATCCGGCTCAGAACCGGGACTCTGGACTGCAGGTAGACTGGTTCAGAACCAGGACAGACTAGTTCAGAACCAGGACTCTGGACTGCAGGTAGACCGGTTACGAACCAGGACTCTGGACTGCAGGTAGACTGTCTCAGAACCAGGACAATCCGGCTCAGAACCAGGACTCTGGACTGCAGGTAGACCGGTTCAGAACCAGGACAATCCGGCTCAGAACCAGGACTCTGGACTGCAGGTAGACCGGTTCAGAACCAGGACAATCCGGCTCAGAACCAGGACTCTGGACTGCAGGTAGACCGGTTCAGAACCAGGACAATCCGGCTCAGAACCAGGACTCTGGACTGCAGGTAGACCGGTTCAGAACCAGGACAGACTGGTTCAAAATCAGGACTCTGGACTGCAGGTAGACTGGTTCAGAACCAGGACAGACTGGTTCAAAATCAGGACTCTGGACTGCAGGTAGACTGTCTCAGAACCAGGACAGACCGGTTCAGAACCAGGACAGACTGGTTCAGAACCAGGACTCTGGACTGCAGGTAGACTGTCTCAGAACCAGGACAGACCGGTTCAGAACCAGGACAGACTGGTTCAGAACCAGGACTCTGGACTGCAGGTAGACCGGTTCAGAACCAGGACAGACCGGTTCAGAACCAGGACTCTGGACTGCAGGTAGACCGGTTCAGAACCAGGACAGACCGGTTCAGAACCAGGACAGACCGGTTCAGAACCAGGACTCTGGACTGCAGGTAGACCGTCTCAGAACCAGGACAGACCGGTTCAGAACCAGGACAGACCGGTTCAGAACCAGGACTCCAGCACAGAGACATTCTCTGAACCTGTTTCATAACTTTTATAACCAGTTTGTCTCAGACTGCTGGTGGACAGAAGCGTCCATCCGTCTGTCCACCAGATGAAGTATGTCCAGAGTCTGGGACGAGTTGCAGCTCTTCTTCTTCTGTGGTTTTATGTCTGCTCTTCTTCTTCTGTGGTTTTATGTCTGCTCCTTTTCTTCTGAGGTTTTATGTCTGCTCCTCTTCTTCTGAGGTTTTATTTCTGCTCCTCTTCTTCTGTGGTTTTATGTCTGCTCCTCTTCTTCTGTGGTTTTATGTCTGCTCCTCTTCTTCTGTGGTTTTATGTCTGCTCCTCTTCTTCTGAGGTTTTATGTCTGCTCCTCTACTTCTGTGGTTTTATGTCTGCTCCTCTTCTTCTGTGGTTTTATGTCTGCTCCTCTTCTTCTGAGGTTTTATGTCTGCTCCTCTACTTCTGTGGTTTTATGTCTGCTTCTCTTCTTCTGTGGTTTTATGTCTGCTCCTCTATTTCTGTGGTTTTATGTCTGCTCCTCTTCTTCTGTGGTTTTAAGTTTGCTCCTCTTCTTCTGTGGTTTTTATGTCTGCTTCTCTTCTTCTGTGGTTTTATGTCTGCTCCTCTATTTCTGTGGTTTTATGTCTGCTCCTCTTCTTCTGTGGTTTTAAGTCTGCTCCTCTTCTTCTGTGGTTTTAAGTCTGCTCCTCTTCTTCTGTGGTTTTAAGTCTGCTCCTCTTCTTCTGTGGTTTTAAGTCTTCTCTTCTGTGGTTTTAAGTCTTCTCCTCTTCTTCTGTGGTTTTATGTCTGCTCCTCTTCTTCTGAGGTTTTATTTCTGCTCCTCTTCTTCTGTGGTTTTATGTCTGCTCCTCTTCTTCTGAGGTTTTATGTCTGCTCCTCTTCTTCTGTGGTTTTAAGTCTGCTCCTCTACTTCTGTGGTTTTATGTCTGCTCCTCTTCTTCTGTGGTTTTATGTCTGCTTCTCTTCTTCTGTGGTTTTATGTCTGCTCCTCTATTTCTGTGGTTTTATGTCTGCTCCTCTTCTTCTGTGGTTTTAAGTCTGCTCCTCTTCTTCTGTGGTTTTAAGTTTGCTCCTCTACTTCTGAGGTTTTATGTCTGCTCCTCTATTTCTGTGGTTTTATGTCTGCTCCTCTTCTTCTGTGGTTTTAAGTCTGCTCCACTTCTGTGGTTTTAAGTCTTCTCTTCTTCTGTGGTTTTAAGTCTTCTCCTCTTCTTCTGTGGTTTTATGTCTGCTCCTCTTCTTCTGTGGTTTTATGTCTGCTCCTCTATTTCTGAGGTTTTATGTCTGCTCCTCTTCTTCTGTGGTTTTATGTCTGCTCCTCTTCTTCTGTGGTTTTAAGTCTGCTCCTCTTCTTCTGTGGTTTTAAGTCTTCTCCTCTTCTTCTGTGGTTTTAAGTCTGCTCCTCTTCTTCTGTGGTTTTATGTCTGCTCCTCTTCTTCTGTGGTTTTATGTCTGCTCCTCTTCTTCTGTGGTTTTAAGTCTGCTCCTCTCCTTCTGTGGTTTTAAGTCTGCTCCTCTTCTTCTGTGGTTTTAAGTCTGCTCCTCTCCTTCTGTGGTTTTAAGTCTGCTCCTCTTCTTCTGTGGTTTTAAGTCTGCTCCTCTCCTTCTGTGGTTTTAAGTCTGCTCCTCTTCTTCTGTGGTTTTAAGTCTGCTCCTCTATTTCTGTGGTTTTATGGCTGTGTCCGAATGTCCACCCTATTCCCTACATAGGGCCCTATATAGGGATCACGCCATTTTGTAGGGGTGTCCGAATGTCTAGAAAGAAAAAAGTAGTGCACTCAAAGTTACCCACAATGCATCTTGAAAACTAGTGAGCTTCGATGGTCCCTAGACGGGACAATATAGACCACAATGCATTGCGGTCAGGAGAGCTGAGTGGCGTGAGGTGTTGAACATATCGAGCGGCAGAAAAAAAGGAGAGAAAAAACGACAGAAAAGAGATTAAACACAACATAAGTAAATAAAATACCTTCATTTAAAATTACAGATTTGATTTGGAATCAAATCTTTTCGTGCGTCGTGAGTGCCGCTGTGGTTGCCACGGTGACAGCTGGTGATCACATGATTTGCGGCGGGGAAAAAGTAGTTAGCTTAGTGTCCGAATCACAGGCAGAATGAGGACACTAGATAGTCTGCTATGTAGTGCAGCCCTATGTAGTGAATGAGAGGTTAGGGAGTAGGGAGGACATTCGGACACAGCCAATGTCTGCTCCTCTTCTTCTGTGGTTTTAAGTCTGCTCCACTTCTTCTGTGGTTTTAAGTCTTCTCTTCTTCTGTGGTTTTAAGTCTTCTCCTCTTCTTCTGTGGTTTTATGTCTGCTCCTCTTCTTCTGTGGTTTTATGTCTGCTCCTCTTCTTCTGTGGTTTTATGTCTGCTCCTCTTCTTCTGTGGTTTTATGTCTGCTCCTCTTCTTCAGGCTGAGAAACTCTTCAAAGCCTCCATGAGCTTCATGCTGGCAGGAGGAACTCCACAGGTGAGTCACACCTGTACACGTAGACCTGCATTAGGTGCCGGAGCGCGTCTTGCGTCACCGCCATGTTGGATGGGTCGTTCAGTCACCAGAGTTGACACCGAGCGACATGTCTCCGTGGATACAATAACCGACCAAGAAAACAACAAAAACACGACCACAGATACACGAAGAAAACACGTAGCTGCAGATTCGAATCCCCGTTAACACCAGGAGACGACGGATGACATGAATTTACCGCCAAACTTCTCCAGGAAAACCTCCACCTGAACCAGAAGCTAAGCTAATGTTAGTGGATACTTTGAGCACCGGTAACTTTATCACATCCTATATTATTCATATATAAATGTGTACTGTATACTTACATATACATTTTTAAATTATAACGTAATCATAGCGTTTGTAATAAACCAGACTATGTGAGAATTAGTGAATAAATGTGGGAGATATGATTAATGTGGGTGGAATTGCACCTTCACTCCTTCCTCAGTCCTAATGATGCACTGGGAGACCCATCCAAGATGGCCGCCCACTGACACGTCCGCTCCACCAGTCCATGAGGGGTCTATGTAGTAATGTCTATGAGAGTTACCTGAAGCTAAACTCACACCAGCTACTTCACCATGGTAACCCATGTTAGACCTGGTCCTGGTCCTGAGACCTGGTCCTGGTCTTTAGACTTGGTCAGTGTCCCATCTTTTACCTGGTTCCAGTTCTGGTTCCAGTTCCAGTTCCGGTTCCAGTTCTGGTTCTGGTTCTGGTTCTGGTTCCAGTTCCGGTTCCAGTTCTGGTTCTGGTTCCAGTTCCAGTTCCAGTTCTGGTTCTGGTTCTGGTTCTGGTTCTGGTTCCAGTTCCAGTTCCGGTTCCAGTGCTGGTTCTGGCTCTGGTTCCAGATATGGTTTCAGTTCTGGTTCTGGTTCTGGTTCCAGTTCCAGTTCCGGTTCCAGTTCTGGTTCTGGTTCCAGTTCCAGTTCCAGTTCCGGTTCCAGTTCCGGTTCTGGTTCCGGTTCCAGTTCCAGTTCCAGTTCCAGTTCCGGTTCTGGTTCTGGTTCTGGTTCCAGTTCCAGTTCCGGTTCCGGTTCTGGTTCTGGTTCCAGTTCCAGTTCCGGTTCTGGTTCTGGTTCTGGTTCTGGTTCCAGTTCCGGTTCCGGTTCTGGTTCTGATTCCAGTTCTGGTTCTGGTTCTGGTTCCAGTTCCGGTTCTGGTTCTGGTTCCAGTTCCGGTTCCAGTTCTGGTTCTGGTTCTGGTTCCAGTTCCAGTTCCAGTTCCGGTTCCGGTTCCAGTTCTGGTTCTGGTTCTGGTTCCAGTTCCAGTTCCAGTTCCAGTTCCGGTTCCAGTTCTGGTTCTGGTTCCAGTTCATGTTCTGGTTCCAGCTCTGGTTCCAGATATGGTTTCAGTTCTGGTTCTGGTTCCAGTTCCGGTTCCAGTTCTGGTTCTGGTTCTGGTTCTGGTTCCAGTTCCGGTTCCGGTTCCGGTTCCAGTTCTGGTTCTGGTTCTAGTTCTAGTTCTGGTTCCAGTTCCAGTTCCAGTTCCAGTTCTGGTTCTGGTTCTGGTTCTGGTTGTGGTTCCAGTTCCGGTTCCAGTTCTGGTTCTGGTTCTAGTTCTGGTTCCAGTTCCAGTTCCAGTTCCAGTTCTGGTTCTGGTTCTGGTTCCAGTTCCGGTTCCAGTTTTGGTTCTGGTTCTGGCTCTGGTTCCAGTTCTCTTCCTGTCTGTCTCCAGGACGACAACGCCATAATTGAAATGTCTCTGAAGCTGGCCACCATCTACGCTGAGCAGAACAGGTAGGGGGAATAAAGGGAGGGGGGTGGGGCCTGATGATAGGGGCGGGGCCTGATGTTGGGGGCGGGGCCTGGTGATAGGGGCGGGGCCTGATGGTAGGGGTGGGGCCTGGTGAAAGGGGCGGGTCTGATGTTAGGGGCGGGGCCTGGTGATAGGGGCGGGTCTGATGTTAGGGGTGGGGCCTGGTGATAGCGGTGGGTCCGATGTTAGGGGTGGGGTCTGATGTTAGGGGCGGGGCCTGGTTATAGGGGTGGGTCCGATGTTAGGGGCGGGTCTGATGTTAGGGGTGGGGTCTGATGTTAGGGGTGGGGCCTGGTGATAGCGGTGGGTCCGATGTTAGGGGTGGGGTCTGATGTCAGGGGGCTGGGGTCTGATGTTAGGGGTGGGGTCTGATGTTAGGGGTGGGGTCTGATGTTGGGGGCGGGGCCTGGTGATAGGGGCGGGCCTGAGAGGGCGGGGCTGGTGAGGGGGGGCTGATGGTAGGGGTGGGGCCTGGTGAAAGGGGCGGGTCTGATGTTAGGGGCGGGGCCTGGTGATAGGGGCGGGTCTGATGTTAGGGGTGGGGCCTGGTGATAGCGGTGGGTCCGATGTTAGGGGTGGGGTCTGATGTTAGGGGCGGGGCCTGGTTATAGGGGTGGGTCCGATGTTAGGGGCGGGTCTGATGTTAGGGGTGGGGTCTGATGTCAGGGGTGGGGTCTGATGTTAGGGGTGGGGTCTGATGTTAGGGGTGGGGTCTGATGTTAGGGGTGGGGTCTGATGTCAGGGGCGGGTCTGATGTTAGGGGCGGGTCTGATGTTAGGGGTGGGGTCTGATGTTAGGGGCGGGTCTGATGTTAGGGGCGGGTCTGATGTTAGGGGTGGGGCCTGGTGATAGGGGCGGGTCTGATGCTAGGGGCGGGGCCTGGTGACAGGGGTGGGGCCTGGTGATAGGGGCGGGTCTGATGTTAGGGGCGGGGCCTGGTGATAGGGGTGGGTCTGATGTTAGGGGTGGGGCCTGGTGATAGGGGCGGGGCCTGGTGATAGGGGTGGGTCTGATGTTAGGGGCGGGTCTGATGTTAGGGGTGGGGCCTGATGTTAGGGGCGGGGCCTGGTGACAGGGGTGGGGTCTGATGTTAGGGGTGGGGCCTGGTGATAGGGGTGGGGCCTGATGTTAGGGGCGGGGCCTGGTGATAGGGGCGGGTCTGATGTTAGGGGTGGGGCCTGGTGATAGGGGTGGGGTCTGATGTTAGGGGCGGGGCCTGGTGATAGGGGTGGGTCTGATGTTAGGGGTGGGGCCTGGTGATAGGGGCGGGTCTGATGTTAGGGGTGGGGCCTGGTGATAGGGGCGGGTCTGATGTTAGGGGTGGGGCCTGGTGATAGGGGCGGGTCTGATGTTAGGGGCGGGGCCTGGTGATAGGGGCGGGTCTGATGTTAGGGGTGGGGCCTGGTGATAGGGGCGGGTCTGATGTTAGGGGTGGGGCCTGGTGATAGGGGCGGGTCTGATGTTAGGGGTGGGGCCTGGTGATAGGGGCGGGTCTGATGTTAGGGGTGGGGCCTGGTGATAGGGGCGGGTCTGATGTTAGGGGTGGGGCCTGGTGATAGGGGCGGGTCTGATGTTAGGGGCGGGGCCTGGTGATAGGGGCGGGTCTGATGTTAGGGGCGGGGCCTGTGCAGTGTCACCTACTTCTGTGTTTGTGTTTGAGGGCGGAGCTTGCAGAGCACGGATTCAGATTCTGTACTGAAACCCTGGAGACCAAGCTGGACCGGTTCAAGGAGACAGAGGACCAGAGGACAGGTGAGACAGAGACAAGGAGACAGGCGACACAGAGACAGGTGAGACTTGATTTGTTGTTTCTGCCATTAGAGGACGAGGAAACTCTGAGGAAGGACACACGTCTCCTACTTGGTCTCTGTTTGGACTCACGTGCTCGATACCGGGCGTCCATGATGCACCTGGACAAGGCTGGACAGGACTACCGGGACGCTCTGGACATCTGTCAACAGGAGCAGGGGGAGACACACCCACAGGTAGACACACCTGAGACGTGTCCACAAGTAGAGACCTGAGACATGTCCACAGGTAGACACACCTGAGATGTGTCCACAGGTAGAGACCTGAGATGTGTCCACAGGTAAAGACACCTGAGACATGTCCACATGTAGAGACCTGAGATGTGTCCACAGGTAAAGACACCTGAGACATGTCCACAGGTAGAGACCTGAGATGTGTCCACAGGTAAAGACACCTGAGACATGTCCACAGGTAGAGACCTGAGACGTGTCCACAGGTAGACACACCTGAGACATGTCCACATGTAGAGACCTGAGACACGTCCACAGGTAGACACACCTGAGATGTGTCCACAGGTAGACACACCTGAGACACGTCCACAGGTAGACACACCTGAGACACGTCCACAGGTAGACACACCTGAGACATGTCCACATGTAGAGACCTGAGACACGTCCACAGGTAGACACACCTGAGACACGTCCACAGGTAGACACACCTGAGACATGTCCACATGTAGAGACCTGAGATGTGTCCACAGGTAAAGACACCTGAGACATGTCCACAGGTAGAGACCTGAGATGTGTCCACAGGTAGAGAGCTGACTTACGTCTTCTTGTCGTCTTCAGACCCTGGTCTTGATGAGCGACTTGGCCACCATCTTGGACCTTCAGGGCCGTCATGACGACGCCTTGGTTCTGATCCAGCAGGCGGTGGACCGGTGCCGGTCTGCGGGACACCTGGACCAGCACGTCCTCCTGGGGAACCTGGCAGGTGTCCTGCTGCACACAGGTGAGCAGATGCGGACTCTGGGGTCTCACCTGAGCCCTGCAGGTCTGACCCGGCCTGGTCCTGACCCGGTCTGGTCCTAATCTGGTCTGGTCGGGTGTCCGCAGGCCGGCTGGACGACGCGGTCCGGTTCTACCAGGAGGCCCTGAGTCTGGCACAGCAGGCTGGAGACCAGGCGGCCGTGGACCAGATCCACGAGGGACTGAAGGAGGTGGAGACGAGGAGGAGCCAGGAGACGAAGGAGGAGGCTGCTCAGGGACCCTGATCCGGATCGGACCAGCTCTGGAGAACCCCGTTCACTTCTGTCTGCATGTCCATGTCCCCGAGGACACTGAAGTTCCCCACCAAGAACTGGTCCTCCAGGAATACATCGATATGGATCCAGAACCTGATCCAGATCCAGATCCAGATCCAGATCCAGCTGTGTGTGTGTGTGTGTGTGTGTGTGTGTGTGTGTGTGTGTGTGAAAGCTGCAGGTTCCTGTGGTGTGTTGTTGTTGTTGTTGTTGTTTACAGATCAGAGATAATTAACAGAGACTTCAACCAATCAGCAGATGTACACATGAAATAAGGGGCGGAGCTAAAACACCATGTGTGGTCACCTGACGTCTTGGTTCCCATAGCAACAGTGATGGTGGAGCCACTGATTCTGTTTGTTGGTGTTTTCTGAATTCAATAAAAACAAAGAGTTGTTTTTGTTTATATGATGTTGATTGATAGAATCACACCGCAGCAGATTACACTCACACCGCAGCAGATTACAATCACACCGCAGCAGATTACAATCACACCGCAGCAGATTATACTCACACCGCAGTAGATTACAATCACACCGCAGCAGATTATACTCACACCGCAGCAGATTACACTCACACCGCAGCAGATTATACTCACACCGCAGCAGATTACACTCACACCGCAGCAGATTACACTCACACTGCAGGAGATTACAATCACACCGCAGCAGATTACAATCACACCGCAGCAGATTATACTCACACCGCAGCAGAATACAATCACACCGCAGCAGATTACACTCACACCGCAGCAGATTATACTCACACCGCAGCAGATTACACTCACACCGCAGCAGATTACACTCACACTGCAGGAGATTACAATCACACCGCAGCAGATTACAATCACACCGCAGCAGATTATACTCACACCGCAGCAGATTACACTCACACCGCAGCAGATTACACTCACACCGCAGCAGATTACACTCACACCGCAGGAGATTACAATCACACCGCAGCAGATTACACTCACACCGCAGCAGATTACAATCACACCGCAGGAGATTACAATCACACCACAGCAGATTACAATCACACCGCAGCAGATTACAATCACACTGCAGCAGATTACAATCACACCGCAGCAGATTACAATCACACCACAGCAGATTACAATCACACCGCAGTAGATTACACTCACACCGCAGCAGATTACAATCACACCGCAGCAGATTACACCCACACCACAGCAGATTACAATCACACCACAGCAGATTACAATCACACCGCAGGAGATTACACTCACACCGGAGCAGATTAAACTCTCACCACAGCAGATTACACTCACACCGCAGCAGATTACACTCACACCGCCGCAGATTACAATGACACCGCAGCAGATTACACTCACACTGCAGCAAATTACACTCACACCGCAGGAGATTACACTCACACCGCAGGAGATTACACTCACACCGCAGCAGATTACACTCACACCACAGCAGATTACAATCACACTGCAGCAGATTACACTCACACCGCAGCAGATTACACTCACACCGCAGCAGATTACAATCACACCGCAGCAGATTACAATCACACCACAGCAGATTAAAATCACACCGCAGCAGATTACAATCACACAGCAGTAGATTACACTCACACCACAGGAGATTACACTCACACCGCAGGAGATTACACTCACACCGCAAGAGATTAAACTCACACCACAGCAGATTACACCACAGCAGATTACACCCACACCACAGCAGATTACACTCACACCGCAGCAGATTACAATCACACCGCAGGAGATTACAATCACACCGCAGCAGATTACAATCACACCGCAGCAGATTACAATCACACCGCAGGAGATTAAACTCACACCACAGCAGATTACACCACAGCAGATTACACCCACACCACAGCAGATTACACTCACACCGCAGCAGATTACAATCACACCGCAGCAGATTACAATCACACCGCAGCAGATTACACTCACACCACAGCAGATTACACTCACACCGCAGCAGATTACACCCACACTGCAGCAGATTACAATCACACCACAGCAGATTACACTCACACCACAGCAGATTACACTCACACCGCAGCAGATTACACCCACACTGCAGCAGATTACACTCACACCGCAGCAGATTACAATCACACCGCAGCAGATTACACTCACACCGCAGCAGATTACAATCACACCGCAGCAGATTACAATCACACCGCGGCAGATTACACTCACACCGCAGCAGATTACACTCACTTCACAGCAGATTACACTCACACTACAGCAGATTACACTCACACCGCAGCAGATTACAATCACACCGCAGCAGATTACACTCACACCGCAGCAGATTACACCCACACCACAGCAGATTAAAATCACACCGCAGCAGATTACACTCACACCGCAGCAGATTACAATCACACCGCAGCAGATTACACTCACACTGCAGCAGATTACAATCACACCGCAGCAGATTACACTCACACCGCAGCAGATTACACCCACACCACAGCAGATTAAAATCACACCGCAGCAGATTACACTCACACCGCAGCAGATTACAATCACACCGCAGCAGATTACACTCACACTGCAGCAGATTACAATCACACCGCAGCAGATTACAATCACACCGCAGCAGATTACACTCACACCGCAGCAGATTACACCCACACCACAGCAGATTACACTCACACCGCAGCAGATTACACCCACACCACAGCAGATTAAAATCACACCGCAGCAGATTACAATCACACCGCAGCAGATTACACTCACACCGCAGCAGATTACACCCACACCACAGCAGATTACACTCACACTGCAGCAGATTACACTCACACTGCAGCAGATTACACTCACACCGCAGCAGATTACACTCACACCGCAGCAGATTACAATCACACTGCAGCAGATTACACTCACACCGCAGCAGATTACAATCACACCGCAGCAGATTACAATCACACCGCAGCAGATTACAATCACACCGCAGCAGATTACACTCACACCGCAGGAGATTACAATCACACCGCAGCAGATTACACTCACACCGCAGCAGATTACACTCACACCGCAGCAGATTACAATCACACCGCAGCAGATTACACTCACACCGCAGCAGATTACACTCACACCGCAGCAGATTACACTCACACCGCAGCAGATTACAATCACACCGCAGCAGATTACACTCACACCGCAGCAGATTACACTCACACCGCAGGAGATTACAATCACACCGGAGCAGATTACACTCACACCGCAGCAGATTACACTCACACCGCAGCAGATTACACTCACACCGCAGCAGATTACAATCACACCGCAGCAGATTACACTCACACCACAGCAGATTACAATCACACCGCAGCAGATTACAATCACACCACAGCAGATTACACTCACACCACAGCAGATTACACTCACACCGCAGCAGATTACACTCACACCGCAGCAGATTACAATCACACCGCAGCAGATTACACTCACACCGCAGCAGATTACACTCACACCCCTGCATCATTGGGTCTGGATCTGAAGATGGACCCCTGGGATGCTGATGCTGATTCAAAGCCTATAAATCAGCATCCGGTCCTTGATATGGTCTGATTTGGTCCTTGGAACTTGGTCTGGGGACTGATCTGGTTCTAGAACATATTTGGTTCTGGAAATTGATCTGGTCCTGGGGACTGATCTGGTTCTGGAACATATCTGGTTCTATAACTGATCTGGTTCTGGGAACTGACCTGGTTCTGGGGATTGATCTAGGTCTGTGGACTGATATGGTTCTGGAACATATCTGGTTCTGGGAACTCATCTGATCCTGGGAACTCATCTGGTCCTGGGGACTGATCTGGTTCTAGGAACTGACCTGGTCCAGGAGACTCATCTGGTTCCGGAACATATCTGGTACTGGAACTGATCTGGTTCTGGGAAATCAAATCAAATCAAATCAAATAAGAATCAGACGACCTAAAAGCCTAAAAATTAAGTCTGAATCAAACACTTGGTTAAAAAAAAGTCAGTGATCAAAACAGAATTATAGAAACTATAAACGAGTTAAAAAGATAAAAAAGTAAATTAATAAAACCATGACAGAGTAAAAAAGACCAACTTATTAAAGGAATAAAACCTCATTATAAGCTAAACTAAGCTAAATGATCTGGTTCTGGAACTGATCTGGTTCTGGAACATATCTGGTTCTGGGACTGATCTGGTTCTGGAACATATCTGGTTCTGGAACTGATCTGGTTCTGGGACTGATCTGGTTCTGGGACCGATCTGGTTCTGGGACCGATCTGGTACTGGGACCGATCTGGTTTTGAGGACTGATCTGGTCCTGGTAACTGATCTGGTTCTGGAACTGATCTGGTTCTGGGGACTGATCTGGTTCTGGAACTGATCTGGTTCTGGAACTGATCTGGTTCTGGAAACTGATCTGGTTCTGGGGACTGATCTGGTTCTGGGGACTGATCTGGTTCTGGAACTGATCTGGTTCTGGAAACTGATCTGGTTCTGGAACTGATCTGGTACTGGGACCGATCTGGTTTTGGGGACTGATCTGGTCCTGGTAACTGATCTGGTTCTGGAACTGATCTGGTTCTGGGGACTGATCTGGTTCTGGAACTGATCTGGTTCTGGAACTGATCTGGTTCTGGAAACTGATCTGGTTCTGGGGACTGATCTGGTTCTGGGGACTGATCTGGTTCTGGAACTGATCTGGTTCTGGAAACTGATCTGGTTCTGGAACTGATCTGGTTCTCGGGCCTGATCTGGTTCTGGAACTGATCTGGTTCTGGAACTGATCTGGTTCTGGAAACTGATCTGGTTCTGGAACTGATCTGGTTCTGGGGACTGATCTGGTTCTGGAACTGATCTGGTTCTGGAACTGATCTGGTTCTGGAAACTGATCTGGTTCTGGGGACTGATCTGGTCCTGGTTACTGATCTGGTTCTGGAACTGATCTGGTTCTCGGGCCTGATCTGGTTCTGGAACTGATCTGGTTCTGGAACTGATCTGGTTCTGGGACCGATCTGGTTCTGGAACTGATCTGGTTCTGGGACCGATCTGGTTCTGGAAACTGATCTGGTTCTGGTTACTGATCTGGTTCTGGAACTGATCTGGTTTTGGGGACTGATCTGGTTCTGGGGACTGATCTGGTTCTGGGACCGATCTGGTTCTGGAACCGATCTGGTTCTGGGACTGATCTGGTTCTGGAAACTGATCTGGTTCTGGAACTGATCTGGTTCTGGGACCGATCTGGTTCTGGAAACTGATCTGGTTCTGGTTACTGATCTGGTTCTGGAACTGATCTGGTTCTGGGACCGATCTGGTTCTGGAACTGATCTGGTTCTGGAACTGATCTGGTTCTGGGACTGATCTGGTTCTGGAAACTGATCTGGTTCTGGATCCGGTACAGTTGCTATGATGCACCCCCCCCCCCCCCCCACAGTTTGACGATGGGAACCCGGTTTGTTTACATGACAACAGTTAAATCATAATAATAAACATGCTGTACATGATGTAAACACATGTTTTGTTTTCAGTCGTGGGAACGTTGATAATGACTGTTTACCGGAGGCTGTGGGGGGGGGGGGGGATGGGGGGGGGCCAGGGGGGACAGGTGGGCTATAAAGGCGGGTTCCTGCTCAGGTTGGACGACATCCACCCAACACGCGATCAGGTAACACACATGCACATGCACACGCACACGCTCAGCTGGTGATGGACGTCCAGCGTCTCTGAACACCTCTGACCTTTGACCCTGCAGAGGACATGGACCTCCATCAGGACTCGGCTGGTCCAGGAGACGCCCTCGGCCCGTCTGCGGTGAGTGTTCAGGTCCAGGACTTCTCCTGGTCCACATGTGTGGTGTCTCCGCTGGTCTGCGTCCTCGTCTCCTTCATGTCCTCTCACCTGTCCACAGGCTCTTCCTCCAGATCACCGTCCCTCATCCCCCCACGTCCATCATCCTGGGTCCAAACCAAAGAGGACGACCAATGAGGGACAGAAGGACAGCAGGCAAGGCTCCGCCCCCCGCACCCCCGCAACCATAGAAGAAAACCAGACTGATGAAGAAGGCCCCATGGCCCCACCCACCAGGTGCCTAGCTCCCCCTGTCACTGACCCGTTCTCCATCTGATCCTGGTTCTCCTCCCCTCACTGACCCGTTCTCCATCTGATCCTGGTTCTCCTCCGCTCACTGACCTGTTCTCCGTCTGATCCTGGTTCTCCCCTCACTGACCCGTTCTCCGTCTGATCCTGGTACTCCTCCCCTCACTGACCCGTTCTCCGTCTGATCCTGGTACTCCTCCCCTCACTGACCCGTTCTCCGTCTGATCCTGGTTCTCCTCCCCTCACTGACCCGTTCTCCGTCTGATCCTGGTACTCCTCCCCTCACTGACCCGTTCTCCGTCTGATCCTGGTTCTCCTCCCCTCACTAACCCGTTCTCCGTCTGATCCTGGTACTCCTCCCCTCACTGACCCGTTCTCCGTCTGATCCTGGTTCTCCTCCCCTCACTAACCCGTTCTCCGTCTGATCCTGGTTCTCCTCCCCTCACTGACCTGTTCTCCGTCTGATCCTGGTTCTCCTCCCCTCACTGACCCGTTCTCCGTCTGATCCCGGTTCTCCCCTCACTGACCCGTTCTCCGTCTGATCCTGGTACTCCTCCCCTCACTGACCCGTTGTCCGTCTGATCCTGGTTCTCCTCCCCTCACTGACCCATTCTCCGTCTGATCCTGGTACTCCTCCCCTCACTGACCTGTTCTCCGTCTGATCCTGGTACTCCCCTCACTGACCCATTCTCCGTCTGATCCTGGTTCTCCTCCCCTCACTGACCCGCTCTCCATCTGATCCTGGTACTCCCCTCACTGACCCGTTCTCCGTCTGATCCTGGTTCTCCTCCCCTCACTGACCCGTTCTCCGTCTGATCCTGGTACTCCTCCCCTCACTGACCCGTTCTCCATCTGATCCTGGTACTCCCCTCACTGACCCATTCTCCGTCTGATCCTGGTTCTCCTCCCCTCACTGACCCGTTCTCCGTCTGATCCTGGTTCTCCTCCCCTCACTGACCCGTTCTCCGTCTGATCCTGGTCCTCCCCTCACTGACCCGTTCTCCGTCTGATCCTGGTCCTCCCCTCACTGACCCGTTCTCCGTCTGATCCTGGTTCTCCTCCCCTCACTGACCCGTGCTCTGTCTGATCCTGGTTCTCCTCCCCTCACTGACCCGTGCTCTGTCTGATCCTGGTTCTCCTCCCCTCACTGACCCGTGCTCTGTCTGATCCTGGTTCTCCTCCCCTCACTGACCTGTTCTCCGTCTGATCCTGGTTCTCCTCCCCTCACCGACCCGTTCTCCGTCTGATCCTGGTCCTCCCCTCACTGACCCGTTCTCCGTCTGATCCTGGTCCTCCCCTCACTGACCCGTTCTCCGTCTGATCCTGGTCCTCCCCTCACTGACCCGTTCTCCGTCTGATCCTGGTACTCCTCCCCTCACTGACCCGTTCTCCGTCTGATCCTGGTTCTCCTCCCCTCACTGACCCGTTCTCCATCTGATCCTGGTACTCCCCTCACTGACCCGTTCTCCGTCTGATCCTGGTTCTCCTCCCCTCACTGACCCGTTCTCCGTCTGATCCTGGTTCTCCTCCCCTCACTGACCCGTTCTCCGTCTGATCCTGGTACTCCTCCCCTCACTGACCCGTTCTCCGTCTGATCCTGGTTCTCCTCCCCTCACTGACCTGTTCTCCGTCTGATCCTGGTACTCCTCCCCTCACTGACCCGTTCTCCGTCTGATCCTGGTTCTCCCCTCACTGACCTGTTCTCCGTCTGATCCTGGTTCTTCTCCCCTCACTGACCCGTTCTCCGTCCGATCCTGGTTCTCCTCCCCTCACTGACCCGTTCTCCGTCTGATCCTGGTACTCCTCCCCTCACTGACCCGTTCTCCGTCTGATCCTGGTACTCCTCCCCTCACTGACCCGTTCTCCGTCTGATCCTGGTTCTCCTCCCCTCACTGACCCGTTCTCCGTCTGATCCTGGTTCTCCTCCCCTCACTGACCCGTTCTCCGTCTGATCCTGGTTCTCCTCCCCTCACTGACCCGTTCTCCGTCTGATCCTGGTTCTCCTCCCCTCACTGACCCGTTCTCCGTCTGATCCTGGTTCTCCCCTCACTGACCCATTCTCCGTCTGATCCTGGTACTCCTCCCCTCACTGACCCATTCTCCGTCTGATCCTGGTACTCCTCCCCTCACTGACCCGTTCTCCGTCTGATCCTGGTCCTCCCCTTACTGACCCGTTCTCCGTCTGATCCTGGTTCTTCTCCCCTCACTGACCCGTTCTCCGTCTGATCCTGGTCCTCCCCTCACTGACCCGTTCTCCGTCTGATCCTGGTCCTCCCCTCACTGACCCGTTCTCCGTCTGATCCTGGTTCTCCCCTCACTGACCCATTCTCCGTCTGATCCTGGTACTCCCTTCACTGACCCATTCTCCGTCTGATCCTGGTACTCCTCCCCTCACTGACCCGTTCTCCGTCTGATCCTGGTACTCCTCCCCTCACTGACCCGTTCTCCGTCTGATCCTGGTACTCCCCTCACTGACCCGTTCTCCGTCTGATCCTGGTACTCCTCCCCTCACCGACCCGTTCTCCGTCTGATCCTGGTACTCCTCCCCTCACTGACCCGTTCTCCGTCTGATCCTGGTACTCCTCCCCTCACTGACCCGTTCTCCATCTGATCCTGGTACTCCCCTCACTGACCCGTTCTCCGTCTGATCCTGGTTCTCCTCCCCTCACTGACCCGTTCTCCGTCTGATCCTGGTTCTCCTCCCTCACTGACCTGTTCTCCGTCTGATCCTGGTTCTCCCCTCACTGACCTGTTCTCCGTCTGATCCTGGTTCTTCTCCCCTCACTGACCCGTTCTCCGTCTGATCCTGGTTCTTCTCCCCTCACTGACCCGTTCTCCGTCTGATCCTGGTTCTCCTCCCCTCACTGACCCGTTCTCCGTCTGATCCTGGTTCTCCTCCCCTCACTGACCCGTTCTCCGTCTGATCCTGGTTCTCCTCCCCTCACTGACCCGTTCTCCGTCTGATCCTGGTACTCCTCCCCTCACTGACCTGTTCTCCGTCTGATCCTGGTTCTCCTCCCCTCACTGACCTGTTCTCCGTCTGATCCTGGTTCTCCTCCCCTCACTGACCCGTTCTCCGTCTGATCCTGGTACTCCCCTCACTGACCCGTTCTCCGTCTGATCCTGGTACTCCTCCCCTCACTGACCCGTTCTCCATCTGATCCTGGTACTCCTCTGCAGGTCAGGTGTTCCTGGACCACCAACGATGAGTCAGCTGGAAACCAACAAGGGTCAGATCTTTACCTTTCATAGTACTTTACTCTGTATTTCACTCTACTGAATATTTGTCGGTACTTGACTGAACTTTTCATTGTACTTTACTATAGTTTTTACTTTACTTTACTGCACTTTCCTGTACTTCCTGTACTTTGAACTGTACTGTATACTTTATACTTTATAATGTTCTATACAGCACTTCATGATACTGTTATGTACCACATTCTTTGTTGTATTTTACACCGACATTACCAGGTGATGACATCATCAGGTGGACGTGCTGACCCGGTGATGACATCATCAGGTGGTCACACTGACCCGGTGATGTTATCACCAGCGTCTCCCAGAATGTTCTGCGACTTCTCTGTCTGCTGGCATGAAAGACGCTTCTGTCCGGGGGGGTCATGTGACGTGGAGCTGCTGCGGCCCACGGCCTCTGTCAGTTGTTCCCGTCTGTGCGGTTCTGGTTCTGGTTCTGGTTCTGGTTCTGCTCAGCATGACGTCGGGCTCTGCTCTGGTTGTCCTCAAACGTCCCAACAGCTGCTGGCCGGACAGACTGACGACTGATCTCAGTGAGTACGCTGCTTGTTCAGCTTGTTACCTGCAGCAGGCTTACCTGGAAACTCCTGGAAACACCTGGAAAACACCTGGAAACATCTGGAAACACCTGAAAAGCCTGGAAACACCTGGAAACACCTGGAAACTCCTGGAAACATCTGGAAACATCTGGAAACATCTGGAAACACCTGAAAAGCCTGGAAACACCTGGAAACACCTGGAAACTCCTGGAAACACCTGGAAACTCCTGGAAACACCTGGCAACGCCTGGAAACTCCTGGAAACACCTGGAAACACCTGGAAACTCCTGGAAACACCTGGAAACTCCTGGAAACACCTGGAAACGCCTGAAACTCCTGGAACCACCTGGAAACTCCTGGAAACACCTGGAAAAGCCTGGAAACACCTGGAAACTCCTGGAAACATCTGGAAACACCTGGAAACACCTGGAAACTCCTGGAAACACCTGGAAAAGCCTGGAAACACCTGGAAAACACCTGGAAACATCTGGAAACATCTGGAAACATCTGGAAACACCTGGAAACACCTGGAAACATCTGGAAACACCTGGAAAAGCCTGGAAACACCTGGAAAACACCTGGAAACTCCTGGAAACACCTGGAAAAGCCTGGAAACACCTGGAAAAGCCTGGAAACAGCTCAGTACTTCTGTTATGAATTCTTACTCCAGGAATCAGATGAAATCAGGTTCGTGGTTTCCTTCCAGACTCCGGAGAGAACCGTGGGTTCTGCAGACCTGTGGAGGTTCTGGAGGATCCAGAACATGAACCCAGAATCTCACCGGGCTGAAGGAGCTGACACAAACTCTAGACCGTCTCCAGATGACGGGTTCTGTGGTATCGGTTCTAGAGAATGATGAACAGAACCGGCTCGTGATTTTCGAGCTTCCCTTCTAAAGGAAAGGAAACCTCCGGCAGAACCAGGACCAGGACCAGAACCAGGACCAAAACTTTCAAAAAGGACCGTCTGGGGGCTCGTCTCACAGAGATGGAGGTTCTATATCCGGTTCGAGTTCAGAACCGCCAGGAACCCGTCCAGAGCTGGACAGTCTTCCTGAGACGTTCAGGTCCAAAGACAACCACCATCTGGGTCTTCATGTCTCGGTCTAGAAGTGTCCTGCACCTGACCTGGACGGAACCTGGACCAGGTCCGGAACCATCCTAAAGAACCATCTGGACAATAAAGGGAGACTTCCTGGTAGAGGACGTTGTCCCTCGGTTTTGTCTTGGAGGCAGCAGCCTGCAGACGGACTTGGGACCGGACCAGGAGAGACCAGGACCTCTGACCCCATCGTGAGGATGGGTGACAGGTAGGGGGCGTCGGCCAGCTGCTGCAACCTGATTGGCTGACAGTCTCCCAGCTGCAGGGACACGTTCAGGGAAAATCCTGTCCCCCAGAAACCCGATCCCCCGCTCACCTGCCGGCAGCTGCAGGTGAGCGCCTGAGTGCTGGAAGCTGATTGGACGACGGCTCAGAGCCGTCTGAATGCTGCTCGGGGGAGCGTGAGATCCAGTTAGTCTGGACGCAGGTTCCCACCAGACCTGGACCGTGGGACGGACACTTTCACACCAAGACCGCATGACAATAGGGGACCTGATGTCTCCAGGACATCCTGCAAGGTCCTGATGTCCCCAGGTATTGGTGTCTCTGGGACTTGATGTTCCTGGAGACATCCTGTGGGACACTGGTGTCTCTGGGACATCCTGCCAGGTCCTGATGTCTCCGGGACATGATGTTCCTGGAAATGTCCTGCAGGTCTCAATGTCCCTGGGATGTCCTTCACGGTCCTGATGTCCCCAGGTCCTTATGTCCCCGAGACGTCCTGATGTCCCCAGGTCCTTATGTCCCAGAGACGTCCTGTGGGGTCCTGATGTCCCCAGGTCCTTATGTCCCCGAGACGTCCTGATGTCCCCAGGTCCTTATGTCCCGGGGACGTCCTGTGGGGTCCTGATGTCTCCGGGACATGATATTCCTGGGTCTTGATGTCCCTGGGATGTCCTTCACGGTCCTTTTGTCCCAGGGACGTCCTGTGGGGTCCTGATGTCCCCAGGTCCTTATGTCCCCGAGACGTCCTGATGTCCCCAGGTCCTTATGTCCCAGAGACGTCCTGAGGGGTCCTGATGTCCCCAGGTCCTTATGTCCCCGAGACGTCCTGATGTCCCCAGGTCCTTATGTCCCAGAGACGTCCTGTGGGGTCCTGATGTCCCCAGGTCCTTATGTCCCCGAGACGTCCTGATGTCCCCAGGTCCTTATGTCCCGGGGACGTCCTGTGGGGTGCTGATGTCCCCAGGTCCTTATGTCCCAGAGACGTCCTGATGTCCCCAGGTCCTTATGTCCCGGGGACGTCCTGTGGGGTGCTGATGTCCCCAGGTCCTTATGTCCCCGAGACGTCCTGATGTCCCCAGGTCCTTTTGTCCCCGAGACGTCCTGATGTCCCCAGGTCCTTATGTCCCAGAGACGTCCTGTGGGGTCCTGATGTCCCCAGGTCCTTATGTCCCCGAGACGTCCTGATGTCCCCAGGTCCTTATGTCCCAGAGACGTCCTGTGGGGTCCTGATGTCCCCAGGTCCTTATGTCCCCGAGACGTCCTGGATGTCCCCAGGTCCTTATGTCCCGGGGACGTCCTGTGGGGGTGCTGATGTCCCCAGGTCCTTATGTCCCAGAGACGTCCTGATGTCCCCAGGTCCTTATGTCCCAGAGACGTCCTGTGGGGTCCTGATGTCCCCAGGTCCTTATGTCCCCGAGACGTCCTGATGTCCCCAGGTCCTTATGTCCCAGAGACGTCCCGAGACGTCCTGATGTCCCCAGGTCCTTATGTCCCCGAGACGTCCTGATGTCCCCAGGTCCTTATGTCCCGGGGACGTCCTGTGGGGTGCTGATGTCCCCAGGTCCTTATGTCCCAGAGACGTCCTGATGTCCCCAGGTCCTTATGTCCCAGAGACGTCCTGCAGGGTCCTGATGTCCCGCATAGTAAACAGTAAACATAGTAAACATAGTAAACAGTAAACATGTAAACAGTAAACATAGTAAACATGTAAACAGTAAACATGTAAACAGTAAACATAGTAAACATAGTAAACAGTAAACATAGTAAACGTAGTAAACAGTAAACATAGTAAACGTAGTAAACAGTAAACATAGTAAACGTAGTAAACAGTGAACATGGTAAACATGTAAACAGTCGTCATGGTTACTATGTTTCCTTTTCATCGGCTTGTTGAGGCTGGAAACAAACAAACAAACAAACCTGCTGTCACCCTCAGGCTTCCGGTTGGACGATGTTCCGGCAGTCCGACATCACCTGCTGAGACGAAACTCCAGGGAACCACTGGTCCACGTCTCCTGTGGACATACCTGTGGACATGGGGGACAAAACCTGAAAGAGGACCGTACACCTGATGAGGTAAGGGGGCGGAGCCTAGCTGACCCACCCATTTTTCTGTTTCTGTTTGGTCTGGTGGGAACAGGATCAGATGGTCTGGTGGGAACAGGATCAGGTGTCCTGGTGGGAACAGGATCAGATGGTCTGGTGGGAACAGGATCAGATGGTCTGGTGGGAACAGGATCAGCTGGTCTGATGGGAACAGGATCAGGTATTCTGATGGGAACAGGATCAGCTGGTCTGGTGGGAACAGGATCAGCTGGTCTGATGGGAACAGGATCAGCTGGTCTGATGGGAACAGGATCAGATGGTCTGGTGGGAACAGGATCAGATGGTCTGGTGGGAACAGGATCAGATGGTCTGGTGGGAACAGGATCAGATGGTCTGGTGGGAACAGGATCAGGTGTCCTGGTGGGAACAGGATCAGCTGGTCTGATGGGAACAGGATCAGGTGTCCTGGTGGGAACAGGATCAGATGGTCTGGTGGGAACAGGATCAGGTATTCTGGTGGGAACAGGATCAGGTGGTCTGGTGGGAACAGGATCAGATGGTCTGGTGGGAACAGGATCAGGTGGTCTGGTGGGAACAGGATCAGATGGTCTGGTGGGAACAGGATCAGATGGTCTGATGGGAACAGGATCAGTTGGTCTGATGGGAACAGGATCAGGTGGTCTGGTGGGAACAGGATCAGATGGTCTGGTGGGAACAGGATCAGGTGGTCTGGTGGGAACAGGATCAGATGGTCTGGTGGGAACAGGATCAGATGGTCTGGTGGGAACAGGATCAGGTGGTCTGGTGGGAACAGGATCAGGTGGTCTGGTGGGAACAGGATCAGATGGTCTGGTGGGAACAGGATCAGGTGGTCTGGTGGGAACAGGATCAGATGGTCTGGTGGGAACAGGATCAGGTGTTCTGGTGGGAACAGGATCAGATGGTCTGGTGGGAACAGGATCAGGTATTCTGGTGGGAACAGGATCAGGTGGTCTGGTGGGAACAGGATCAGATGGTCTGGTGGGAACAGGATCAGGTATTCTGGTGGGAACAGGATCAGGTTTTCTGGTGGGAACAGGATCAGATGGTCTGGTGGGAACAGGATCAGGTGGTCTGGTGGGAACAGGATCAGATGGTCTGATGGGAACAGGATCAGGTGGTCTGGTGGGAACAGGATCAGATGGTCTGATGGGAACAGGATCAGGTGTCCTGGTGGGAACAGGATCAAGTGGTCTGGTGGGAACAGGATCAGATGGTCTGGTGGGAACAGGATCAGATGGTCTGGTGGGAACAGGATCAGATGGTCTGGTGGGAACAGGATCAGGTGGTCTGGTGGGAACAGGATCAGATGGTCTGGTGGGAACAGGATCAGGTGTTCTGGTGGGAACAGGATCAGATGGTCTGGTGGGAACAGGATCAGATGGTCTGGTGGGAACAGGATCAGGTGGTCTGGTGGGAACAGGATCAGATGGTCTGGTGGGAACAGGATCAGGTATTCTGGTGGGAACAGGATCAGGTTTTCTGGTGGGAACAGGATCAGATGGTCTGGTGGGAACAGGATCAGATGGTCTGGTGGGAACAGGATCAGGTGGTCTGGTGGGAACAGGATCAGATGGTCTGGTGGGAACAGGATCAGATGGTCTGATGGGAACAGGATCAGGTGGTCTGGTGGGAACAGGATCAGATGGTCTGATGGGAACAGGATCAGGTATTCTGGTGGGAACAGGATCAGGTTTTCTGGTGGGAACAGGATCAGATGGTCTGGTGGGAACAGGATCAGGTGGTCTGGTGGGAACAGGATCAGATGGTCTGATGGGAACAGGATCAGGTGGTCTGGTGGGAACAGGATCAGATGGTCTGATGGGAACAGGATCAGGTGTCCTGGTGGGAACAGGATCAAGTGGTCTGGTGGGAACAGGATCAGATGGTCTGGTGGGAACAGGATCAGATGGTCTGGTGGGAACAGGATCAGATGGTCTGGTGGGAACAGGATCAGGTGGTCTGGTGGGAACAGGATCAGATGGTCTGGTGGGAACAGGATCAGATGGTCTGATGGGAACAGGATCAGGTGGTCTGGTGGGAACAGGATCAGATGGTCTGATGGGAACAGGATCGGGTATTCTGGTGGGAACAGGATCAGGTTTTCTGGTGGGAACAGGATCAGGTGGTCTGGTGGGAACAGGATCAGGTGGTCTGGTGGGAACAGGATCTGGTGTCCTGGTGGGAACAGGATCAGGTGTCCTGGTGGGAACAGGATCAGGTGGTCTGGTGGGAACAGGATCAGGTGTCCTGGTGGGAACAGGATCAGGTGGTCTGGTGGGAACAGGATCTGGTGTCCTGGTGGGAACAGGATCAGGTGTCCTGGTAGGAACAGGATCAGGTGGTCTGGTGGGAACAGGATCAGCTGGTCTGGTGGGAACAGGATCAGATGGTCTGGTGGGAACAGGATCAGCTGGTCTGATGGGAACAGGATCAGGTGGTCTGATGGGAACAGGATCAGGTGGTCTGATGGGAACAGGATCAGGTGGTCTGGTGGGAACAGGATCAGGTGGTCTGATGGGAACAGGATCAGGTGGTCTGATGGGAACAGGATCAGGTGGTCTGGTGGGAACAGGATCAGGTGGTCTGATGGGAACAGGATCAGGTGGTCTGGTGGGAACAGGATCAGATGGTCTGGTGGGAACAGGATCAGCTGGTCTGGTGGGAACAGGATCAGATGGTCTGGTGGGAACAGGATCAGCAGGTCTGGTGGGAACAGGATCAGATGGTCTGATGGGAACAGGATCAGGTGGTCTGGTGGGAACAGGATCAGGTGTTCTGGTGGGAACAGGATCAGCTGGTCTGGTGGGAACAGGATCAGGTGGTCTGGTGGGAACAGGATCAGGTGGTCTGGTGGGAACAGGATCAGGTATTCTGGTGGGAACAGGATCAGGTGGTCTGATGGGAACAGGATCAGGTGTCCTGGTGGGATCAGGATCAGCAGGTCTGGTGGGAACAGGATCAGGTGTCCTGGTGGGAACAGGATCAGGTGTCCTGGTGGGAACAGGATCAGCTGTTCCGGTGATGAAATTGCCCCCTCCCTCTGTGGGGGAGGGGCGGGGAGCCGGGAGTCTCAGCAGCTTAATCCAGGTGTTGTTGTGGACAGGTGAGGCGGTGGCGTCAGACAGGTGGAGCCAGTAAAGTCTGGGCTCAGACCCTCTCCGCTCAGTCTCCGTACTGGTCTTCAGGATGGTCGGTTTGCACCTGAGGAGTCGACAGAACAAGGTACAGATGCTGGTTCACCTGGTCGGTCTGCTTGCTGTGATTGGTCCTGAATGATGACATCATTGCAGAGGTTTATCCTGCAGCCGTCCAGCTGCTTCACCTGTCCATGGATTTTCAGAACGATTCTGGATTAGTCCGGTTAATGAGCTGGTTCAGGTCAGACGGTGCCGTCACACGGGAGCGGATTTATTACCTGATGGTCTTCATCAGGGTTCTGATGGTCTTCATCAGGGTTCTGATGGTCTTCATCAGCGTTATGATGGTCTTCATCAGGGTTCTGATGGTCTTCATCAGGGTTCTGATGGTCTTCATCAGGGTTCTGATGGTCTTCATCGGGGTTCTGATGGTCTTCATCAGGGTTCTGATGGTCTTCATCAGCGTTATGATGGTCTTCATCAGGGTTCTGATGGTCTTCATCAGTGTTATGATGGTCTTCATCAGCGTTATGATGGTCTTCATCAGGGTTCTGATGGTCTTCATCAGTGTTATGATGGTCTTCATCAGGGTTCTGATGATCTTCATCAGGGTTCTGATGGTCTTCATCAGGGTTCTGATGGTCTTCATCAGCGTTATGATGGTCTTCATCAGGGTTCTGATGGTCTTCATCAGTGTTATGATGGTCTTCATCAGCGTTATGATGGTCTTCATCAGGGTTCTGATGGTCTTCATCAGGGTTCTGATGGTCTTCATCGGGGTTCTGATGGTCTTCATCAGGGTTATGATGGTCTTCATCAGGGTTCTGATGGTCTTCATCAGGGTTCTGATGGTCTTCATCAGGGTTCTGATGGTCTTCATCAGGGTTCTGATGGTCTTCATCAGTGTTATGATGGTCTTCATCAGGGTTCTGATGATCTTCATCAGGGTTCTGATGGTCTTCATCAGGGTTCTGATGGTCTTCATCAGCGTTATGATGGTCTTCATCAGGGTTCTGATGGTCTTCGTCAGTGTTATGATGGTCTTCATCAGCGTTATGATGGTCTTCATCAGGGTTCTGATGGTCTTCATCAGGGTTCTGATGGTCTTCATCGGGGTTCTGATGGTCTTTGTCAGGGTTCTGATGGTCTTCGTCAGGGTTCTGATGATCTTCATCAGGGGTCTGATGGTCTTCATCAGCGTTATGATGGTCTTCATCAGGGTTCTGATGGTCTTCATCAGCGTTATGATGGTCTTCATTAGGGTTCTGATGGTCTTCATCAGGGTTCTGATGGTCTTCATCAGGGTTCTGATGATCTTCATCAGGGTTCTGATGGTCTTCATCGGGGTTCTGATGGTCTTCATCGGGGTTCTGATGATCTTCATCAGGGTTCTGATGGTCTTCGTCAGGGTTCTGATGATCTTCATCAGGGTTCTGATGGTCTTCATCAGCGTTATGATGGTCTTCATCAGGGTTCTGATGGTCTTCATCGGGGTTCTGATGGTCTTCATCAGCGTTATGATGGTCTTCATCAGGGTTCTGATGGTCTTCATCAGCGTTATGATGGTCTTCATCAGGGTTCTGATGGTCTTCATCGGGGTTCTGATGGTCTTCATCGGGGTTCTGATGGTCTTCGTCAGGGTTCTGATGGTCTTCATCAGGGTTCTGATGGTCTTCATCAGCGTTATGATGGTCTTCATCAGCGTTCTGATGGTCTTCATCAGGGTTCTGATGGTCTTCATCGGGGTTCTGATGGTCTTCATCGGGGTTCTGATGGTCTTCATCAGCGTTATGATGGTCTTCATCAGGGTTCTGATGGTCTTCATCAGCGTTCTGATGGTCTTCATCAGCGTTATGATGGTCTTCATCAGGGTTCTGATGGTCTTCATCGGGGTTCTGATGATCTTCATCAGCGTTATGATGGTCTTCATCGGGTTCTGATGGTCTTCATCGGGGTTCTGATGGTCTTCATCAGCGTTATGATGGTCTTCATCGGGGTTCTGATGGTCTTCATCAGCGTTATGATGGTCTTCATCAGGGTTCTGATGGTCTTCATCAGCGTTATGATGGTCTTCATCAGCGTTATGATGGTCTTCATCAGGGTTCTGATGGTCTTCATCGGGGTTCTGATGGTCTTCATCAGCGTTATGATGGTCTTCATCAGGGTTCTGATGGTCTTCATCAGCGTTATGATGGTCTTCATCAGGGTTCTGATGGTCTTCATCGGGGTTCTGATGGTCTTCATCAGCGTTATGATGGTCTTCATCAGGGTTCTGATGGTCTTCATCGGGGTTCTGATGGTCTTCATCAGCGTTATGATGGTCTTCATCGGGGTTCTGATGGTCTTCATCAGCGTTATGATGGTCTTCATCAGGGTTCTGATGGTCTTCATCAGCGTTATGATGGTCTTCATCAGCGTTATGATGGTCTTCATCAGGGTTCTGATGGTCTTCATCGGGGTTCTGATGGTCTTCATCAGCGTTATGATGGTCTTCATCAGGGTTCTGATGGTCTTCATCAGCGTTATGATGGTCTTCATCAGGGTTCTGATGGTCTTCATCGGGGTTCTGATGGTCTTCATCGGGGTTCTGATGGTCTTCGTCAGGGTTCTGATGGTCTTCATCAGCGTTATGATGGTCTTCATCAGGGTTCTGATGGTCTTCATCAGCGTTATGATGGTCTTCATCAGGGTTCTGATGGTCTTCATCAGGGTTCTGATGGTCTTCATCAGCGTTATGATGGTCTTCATCAGGGTTCTGATGGTCTTCATCGGGGTTCTGATGGTCTTCATCAGCGTTATGATGGTCTTCATCAGGGTTCTGATGGTCTTCATCAGCGTTATGATGGTCTTCATCAGGGTTCTGATGGTCTTCATCAGGGTTCTGATGGTCTTCTTCAGCGTTATGATGGTCTTCATCAGGGTTCTGATGATCTTCATCAGGGTTCTGATTATCTTCGTCAGGGTTCTGATGGTCTTCATCGGGGTTCTGATGGTCTTCATCAGCGTTATGATGGTCTTCATCAGGGTTATGATGGTCTTCATCAGGGTTCTGATGGTCTTCGTCAGGGTTCTGATGGTCTTCATCAGCGTTATGATGGTCTTCATCAGGGTTCTGATGGTCTTCATCGGGGTTCTGATGGTCTTCATCAGGGTTCTGATGGTCTTCGTCAGCGTTATGATGGTCTTCGTCAGGGTTCTGATGGTCTTCATCAGCGTTATGATGGTCTTCATCAGGGTTCTGATGGTCTTCATCAGGGTTCTGATGGTCTTCATCAGCGTTCTGATGGTCTTCATCAGCGTTATGATGGTCTTCGTCAGGGTTCTGATGGTCTTCATCAGCGTTATGATGGTCTTCATCAGGGTTCTGATGATCTTCATCAGGGTTCTGATGGTCTTCATCAGGGTTCTGATGGTCTTCATCAGCGTTCTGATGGTCTTCATCAGCGTTATGATGGTCTTCGTCAGGGTTCTGATGGTCTTCATCAGCGTTATGATGGTCTTCATCAGGGTTCTGATGGTCTTCATCAGGGTTCTGATGGTCTTCATCAGCGTTATGATGGTCTTCATCAGGGTTCTGATGGTCTTCATCAGGGTTCTGATGGTCTTCGTCAGCGTTCTGATGGTCTTCGTCAGGGTTTTGATGGTCTTCATCAGCGTTATGATGGTCTTCATCAGGGTTCTGATGGTCTTCATCGGGGTTCTGATGGTCTTCATCAGGGTTCTGATGGTCTTCATCAGGGTTCTGATGGTCTTCATCAGCGTTATGATGGTCTTCATCAGCGTTATGATGGTCTTCATCAGGGTTCTGATGGTCTTCATCAGGGTTCTGATGGTCTTCATCAGGGTTCTGATGGTCTTCATCAGCGTTATGATGGTCTTCATCAGGGTTCTGATGGTCTTCATCAGGGTTCTGATGATCTTCATCAGGGTTCTGATTATCTTCGTCAGGGTTCTGATGGTCTTCATCAGGGTTCTGATGGTCTTCATCAGCGTTATGATGGTCTTCATCAGGGTTCTGATGGTCTTCGTCAGGGTTCTGATGGTCTTCATCAGGGTTCTGATGGTCTTCATCGGGGTTCTGATGGTCTTCATCAGGGTTCTGATGGTCTTCATCAGGGTTCTGATGGTCTTCATCAGGGTTCTGATGGTCTTCATCAGGGTTCTGATGGTCTTCATCGGGGTTCTGTTTGTCTTGGTTAGATGGTAGATGTCTGATCTCAGTGTCTTTTCTCCTCTCAGGTGTTTGTGGAGCTGGATGAGCTGGTGATGGACCGGAACCAGGAGCTGCAGTGGCAGGAGACGGGTCGGTGGATCAGGTTTGAGGAAGATGAGCGCTGGGGGAGTCCCCACATCACATTCCTGTCCTTCCAGACCCTGCTGGAGCTCCAGAAAACCATCACCCACAGTAAGGACAAGGCTCTGATCCAGACTAAGGACTTTAACAGAACTGTTGATGGCAATGTGTCTGCGTCCGCTCCCAAATACAAACCTGAATCCGAGACCAAATCTGAATCCAAATCCAAACCTGAATCCGAGACCAAATCTGAGTCCAAATACAAACCTGAATCCGAGACCAAATCTGAATCCAAATCCAAACCTGAATCCGAGACCAAATCTGAATCCAAATCCAAACCTGAATCCGAGACCAAATCTGAATCCAAATACAAACCTGAATCCGAGACCAAATCTGAATCCAAATACAAACCTGAATCCGAGACCAAATCTGAATCCAAATCCAAACCTGAATCCGAGACCAAATCTGAATCCAAATCCAAACCTGCATTCGAGACCAAATCTGAATCCAAATACAAACCTGAATCCGAGACCAAATCTGAATCCAAATACAAACCTGAATCCGAGACCAAATCTGAATCCAAATCCAAACCTGAATCCGAGACCAAATCTGAATCCAAATCCAAACCTGAATCCGAGACCAAATCTGAATCCAAATCCAAACCTGAATCCGAGACCAAATCTGAATCCAAATCCAACCCTGCATTCAAGACCAAATCTGAATCCAATTTCTGCAACCGCACCCAAATCCGAATCCAAACCTGAATCTGAGACAGCACCCGCATCCGAATCTGCAACCATGTCTGTATCTGCATCCGCATCCAGACTGACACAGACCAATCCAGATCTGATCCAGACTCACGCAGTCCAATCCAGATCTGATCCAGATGCACGCAGTCTGATCCAGATCTGATCCAGACTCACGCAGTCTGATCCAGATCTGATCCAGACTCACGCAGTCCAATCCAGATCTGATCCAGACTCATGCAGATTAATCCAGATCTGATCCAGACTAACGCAGTCCAATCCAGATCTGATCCAGACTCATGCAGATTAATCCAGATCTGATCCAGACTAACGCAGTCCAATCCAGATCTGATCCAGACTCACACAGTCTGATCCAGATCCGATCCAGACTCACGCAGTCCAATCCAGATCTGATCCAGACTCACACAGTCTGATCCAGATCTGATCCAGACTCACACAGTCTGATCCAGATCCGATCCAGACTCACGCAGTCCAATCCAGATCTGATCCAGACTCACACAGTCTGATCCAGATCCGATCCAGACTCACGCAGTCCAATCCAGATCTGATCCAGACGCACGCAGTCTGATCCAGATCTGATCCAGACTCACACAGTCTGATCCAGATCTGATCCAGACTCACGCAGTCCAATCCAGATCTGATCCAGACTCACGCAGTCTGATCCAGATCTGATCCAGACTCATGCAGATTAATCCAGATCTGATCCAGACTCATGCAGATTAATCCAGATCTGATCCAGACTCATGCAGATTAATCCAGATCTGATCCAGACTAACGCAACCTAATCCAGGATGTTCCAGGTCTTAACCAGACTCACCAGAGCTGATCCAGACTCACGCAGTCTGATCCAGATCTGATCCAGACTAACGCAGCCTAATCCAGGCATGATCCAGATATGATCCAGACTAATCCAGATCTGATCCAGACTCACACAATCTGATCCAAACTCACACAATCTAATCCAGATCTGATCCAGATCTGTTCCAGACCAACGCAGTCTAATCCAAATCTGTTCCAGACTGATCCAGATCTTAATAGAGGGGCGTGGTAGCCTAGTGGCTACAGAGGTGGGGTTTGGATTTGGCGACCACTGTTTTGAGCTCCTGGCATGGCCCTGAGGTTAAACCACAATGGGCCCTTCAACAGGGACCTGAACCCCCACTAACTGGTGTCTGGTTCACTGGTCTGTGGCCCACTGGTCTGTGGCCCACTGGTGTCTAGTCCACTGGTCTCTGGTCCACTGGTGTCTGGTCCACAGGTGTCTGGTCCACTGGTGTCTGGTTCACTGGTCTGTGGCCCACTGGTCTCTGGTCCACTGGTGTCTGGTCCACAGGTGTCTGGTCCACTGGTGTCTGGTGCACTGGTCTCTGGTCCACTGGTGTCTGGTCCACTGGTCTCTGGCCCACTGGTGTCTGGTCCACTGGTGTCTGGTTCACTGGTCTGTGGCCCACTGGTCTCTGGCCCACTGGTGTCTGGTCCACTGGTGTCTGGTCCACTGGTGTCTGGTGCACTGGTCTCTGGTCCACTGGTGTCTGGTCCACTGGTCTCTGGCCCACTGGTGTCTGGTCCACTGGTGTCTAGTCCACTGGTGTCTGGTGCACTGGTCTCTGGTCCACTGGTGTCTGGTCCACTGGTGTCTGGTCCACTGGTCTCTGGCCCACTGGTCTCTGGTCCACTGGTGTCTGGTCCACTGGTCTCTGGCCCACTGGTCTGTGGCCCACTGGTCTGTGGCCCACTGGTGTCTAGTCCACTGGTGTCTGGTTCACTGGTCTCTGGCCCGCTGGTGTCTAGTCCACTGGTGTCTGGTCCACTGGTCTCTGGCCCACTGGTGTCTAGTCCACTTGTGTCTGGTCCACTGGTGTCTGTTGCACTGGTCTCTGGTCCACTGGTGTCTGGTCCACTGGTCTCTGGCCCACTGGTCTGTGGCCCACTGGTGTCTAGTCCACTGGTGTCTGGTTCACTGGTCTCTGGCCCGCTGGTGTCTAGTCCACTGGTGTCTGGTCCACTGGTCTCTGGCCCACTGGTGTCTAGTCCACTTGTGTCTGGTCCACTGGTGTCTGTTGCACTGGTCTCTGGTCCACTGGTGTCTGGTCCACTGGTGTCTGGTGCACTGGTCTCTGGTCCACTGGTGTCTGGTCCACTGGTGTCTGGTCCACTGGTGTCTGGTGCACTGGTCTCTGGTCCACTGGTGTCTGGTCCACTGGTGTCTGGTCCACTGGTCTCTGGCCCACTGGTCTCTGGTCCACTGGTGTCTGGTCCACAGGTGTCTGGTCCACTGGTGTCTGGTTCACTGGTCTGTGGCCCACTGGTGTCTAGTCCACTGGTGTCTGGTTCACTGGTCTCTGGCCCACTGGTGTTTAGTCCAGTGGTGTCTGGTCCACTGGTGTCTGTTGCACTGGTCTCTGGTCCACTGCTGTCTGGTCCACTGGTGTCTGGTGCACTGGTCTCTGGTCCACTGATGTCTGGTCCACTGGTGTCTGGTCCACTGGTCTCTGGCCCACTGGTGTCTGGTCCACTGGTGTCTAGTCCACTGGTCTCTGGCCCACTGGTGTCTGGTCCACTGGTCTCTGGCCTACTGGTGTCTGGTCCACTGGTGTCTGGTCCACAGGTTTCTGACCCACAGGTGTCTGGTCCACTGGTCTCTGGTCCACTGGTGTCTTGTCCACTGGTCTCTGGCCTACTGGTGTCTGGTCCACTGGTTCTGGCCCACTGGTGTCTGGTCCACTGGTTCTGGCCCACTGGTGTCTGGTCCACTGGTCTCTGGCCCACTGGTGTCTCGTCCACTGGTCTCTGGCCCACTGGTGTCTGGTCTGCTGGTCTCTGGTCCACTAGTCCCTGGTCTCTGGCCCACTGGTGTCTGGTCTGCTGGTCTCTGGCCCACTGGTGTCTGGCCCACTGGTCTCTGGCCCACTGGTGTCTGGTCCACTGGTCTCTGGCCCACTGGTCTCTGGTCCACTGGTCTCTGGCCCACTGGTGTCTGGTCCGCTGGTCTCTGGCCCACTGGTCCCTGGTCCACTGGTCTCTGGTCCACTGGTCTCTGGCCCACTGGTGTCTGGCCCACTGGTCTCTGGCCCACTGGTGTCTGGCCCACTGGTCTCTGGCCCACTGGTGTCTGGTCTCTGGTCCACTGGTCTCTGGCCCACTGGTCTCTGGCCCACAGGTGTCTGGTCCACTGGTCTCTGGTCCACTGGTGTCTTGTCCACTGGTCTCTGGCCCACAGGTGTCTGGTCCACTGGTCTCTGGTCCACTGGTCTCTGGCCCACTGGTCTCCAGCCCACTGGTGTCTGGTCCACTGGTCTCTGGTCCACTGGTGTCTGGCCCACTGGTCTCTGGCCCACTGGTCTCTGGCCCACAGGTGTCTGGTCCACTGGTCTCTGGTCCACTGGTGTCTTGTCCACTGGTCTCTGGCCCACTGGTGTCTGGTCTCTGGTCCACTGGTCTCTGGCCCACTGGTGTCTGGTCCACTGGTCTCTGGCCCACTGGTGTCTGGTCTCTGGCCCACTGGTCTCTGGCCCACTGGTGTCTGGCCCACTGGTCTCTGGTCCACTGGTGTCTTGTCCACTGGTCTCTGGCCCACTGGTGTCTGGTCTCTGGCCCACTGGTCTCTGGCCCACTGGTCTCTGGCCCACTGGTCTCTGGCCCACTGGTCTCTGGTCCACTGGTGTCTTGTCCACTGGTCTCTGGCCCACTGGTGTCTGGTCTCTGGCCCACTGGTGTCTGGTCTCTGGCCCACTGGTCTCTGGCCCACTGGTGTCTGGCCCACTGGTCTCTGGCCCACAGGTGTCTGGTCCACTGGTCTCTGGTCCACTGGTGTCTGGCCCACTGGTCTCTGGCCCACTGGTCTCTGGCCCACTGGTGTCTGGTCTCTGGTCCACTGGTCTCTGGCCCACAGGTGTCTGGTCCACTGGTCTCTGGTCCACTGGTGTCTGGTCCACTGGTCTCTGGCCCACAGGTGTCTGGTCCACTGGTCTCTGGTCCACTGGTGTCTGGTCCACTGGTGTCTTGTCCACTGGTCTCTGGCCCACAGGTGTCTGGTCCACTGGTCTCTGGTCCACTGGTGTCTGGTCCACTGGTCTCTGGCCTACTGGTGTCTGGTCCACTGGTTCTGGCCCACTGGTCCCTGGTCCACTGGTCTCTGGCCCACTGGTGTCTGGTCCGCTGGTCTCTGGCCCACTGGTGTCTGGTCCACTGGTTTCTGGCCCACTGGTCTCTGGTCCACTGTTCTCTGGTCTCTGGTCTCTAGTCTACTGGTCTCTGGCCCACTAGTGTCTAGTCTCTGGTCCATTGGTGTCTGGTCTCTGGTCCACTGTTCTCTGGTCTCTAGTCCAATTGTCTCTGGCCCACTGGTCTCTTGTCCACTGGTTTCTGGTCCACTGGTCTCTGGTCCACTGGTGTCTGTTCTCTGGTCCACTGGTGTCTGGTCTCTGGCCCACTGGTCTCTGGTCTCTGGTCTCTGGTTTTGGTCCACTGGTCTCTGGTCTCCGGTCCACTGGTCTCTGGTTCTGGTCCACTGGTCTATGGTTCTGGTCTCTAGTCCACTGGTCTCTGGTCTCCGGTCCCCTGGTCTCTGGTTCTGGCCCACTGGTCTCTGGTTCTTGTCCACTGGTCTCTGGTCTCTGGTCCACTTGTGTCTGGTCTACTGGCATTCAGTCTACTGTTCTCTGGTCCTGGTCTATGGTTTACTCGTGTCTGGTTCATGTCCAGTGGTTTCTGGTCTCTTGTCCACTGGTCTCTGGTCTCTGGTCCACTGGTCTCTGGTTTCTGGTCTCTGGCCCACTGGTGTTTGGTCCACTGGTCTCTGGTCTGTAGTCCACTGGTCTCTGGCCCACTGGTCTCTGGTCCACTGGTCTCTGGTTTATGGTCTCTGGCCCACTGGTCTCTGGTCCACTGGTCTCTGGTCTCTAGTCCACTGGTCTCTGGTTTATGGTCTCTGGCCCACTGGTCTCTGGTCCACTGGTCTTTGGTCTCTAGTCCACTGGTCTCTGGCCCACTGGTCTCTGGTCCACTGGTGTCTGGTCTCTGGCCCACTGGTCTCTGGTCTCTGGTCAATTGGTTTCTGGTCTCTGGTCTCTGGTTCTGGTCTACTGGTCTCTGGTCTCTGGTCTCTGGTCCACTGGTCTCTGGTCTCTGGTTCTGGTCAACTGGTCTTTGGTCTCCGGTCCACTGATTTCTGGTTCTGGTCCACTGGTCTCTGGTTCTGGTCTACTGGTCTCTGGTCTCTGGTCTTTTCCTTTTTTTTTTTTTTTTCTCCTCTTTTTTTTTTTTCTTCTTTTTTTTTTTTTCTGGTCCACTGGTCTCTGGTCCTGGTCCACTGGTCTTTGGTCTCCGGTCCACTGATTTCTGGTTCTGGTCCACTGATCTCTGGTTCTGGCCTACTGGTCTCTGGTCTCCGATCCACTGGTCTCTGGTTTACTGGTGTCTGGTCTCTGGCCCACTGGTCTCTGGTCTCCGTCCACTAATTTCTGGTTCTGGTCCACTGGTCTCTGGTTCTGGCCTACTGGTCTCTGGTCTCTGGTTCTGGTCCACTGGTCTCTGGTTCTAGCCCACTGGTCTCTGGTCTCTAGTCTTATGGTCTCTGGCCCACTGGTCTCTGGTTCTGGTCCACTGATTTCTGGTTCTGGTCCACTGGTCTCTGGTCTCTGGTTCTGGTCCACTGGTTTCTGGTCTCTGGTCCACTGGTCTCTGGTTCTTGTCCACTGGTTTCTGGTCTCTGGTCCACTGGTCTCTGGTTCTTGTCCACTGGTCTCTGGTTCTGGTCCACAGGTTTCTGGTCTCTGGTCCACTGGTCTCTGGTTCTGGTCCACTGGTCTCTGGTTCTGGTCCACTGGTTTCTGGTCTCTGGCCCACTGGTCTCTGGTCTCTGGTTCTGGTCCAATGATATCTGGTTCTGGTCCACTGGTTTTTGGTCTCTGGTCCACTGGTCTCTGGTTCTGGTCCGCTGGTCTCTGGTTCTGGTCCACTGATATCTGGTTCTGGTCCAATGGTTTCTGGTCTCTGGTCCACTGGTCTCTGGTTCTGGCCCACTGGTCTCTGGTCTCTAGTCTTATCGTCTCTGGTCCACTGGTTTCTGGTCTCTGGTCCACTGGTTTCTGGTCTGTGGTCCACTGGTCTCTGGTTCTGGTCCACTGGTCTCTAGTTCTGGTCCACTGGTTTCTGGTTCCGGTCCACTGGTCTCTGGTCTCTGGTTCTGGTCCACTGGTCTCTGGTTCTGGTCCACTGGTATCTGGTTCTGGTCCACTGGTCTCTGGTTCTGGGCCACTGGTCTCTGGTTCTGGTCCACTGGTATCTGGTCCACTGGTCTCTGGTTCTGGTCCACTGGTTTCTGGTCTCTGGTCCACTGGTCCACTGGTCTCTGGTTCTGGTCCACTGGTCTCTGGTTCTGGTCCACTGGTTTCTGGTCTCTGGTCCACTGGTCTCTGGTTCTGGTCCACTGGTCTCTGGTTCTGGTCCACTGGTCTCTGGTTCTGGTCCACTGGTTTCTGGTCTCTGGTCCACTGGTCTCTGGTTCTGGTCCACTGGTCTCTGGTTCTGGTCCACTGGTCTCTGGTTCTGGTCTATCCAGTTTCCAGAATGAGATTCATATGGTATAAAAAAATAATGATGATGATGATGATGTCATCATGTTGCCGTGGTTACAGGTGCTGTCCTCCTGGATCTTCAGCAGAAGACTCTTTCAGGCATCGCTCAGCAGGTGGTGGAGCAGATGGTGGTCTCAGACCAGATCCGGACCGAAGACCGGGCCCAGGTCCTGAGAACTCTGCTGCTGAGACACAGGTCCATCCATCCATCCATCCATCCATCCATCCATCCATTCATTCATTTATCAATCCATCCATCCATTCATTTATCAATCCATCCATCCATTCATTTATCAATCCATCCATCCATTCATTATCCATCCATCCATCCATCCATCCATCCATCCATCCATCCATCCATCTATCCATCCATCCATCCATTCATTTATCAATCCATCCATCCATTCATTTATCAATCCATCCATCCATTCATTATCCATCCATCCATCCATCCATCCATCCATCTATCCATCCATCCATCCATTCATTTATAATCCATCCATCCATTCATTCATTTATCAATCCATCCATCCATTCATTTATCAATCAATCCATCCATCCATTCATTATCCATCCATCCATCCATCCATTCATTTATCAATCCATCCATCCATCCGTCCACAGGTGTCTGGTCCACTGGTGTCTGGTTCACTGGTCTGTGGCCCACTGGTGTCTAGTCCACTGGTGTCTGGTTCACTGGTCTCTGGCCCACTGGTGTTTAGTCCAGTGGTGTCTGGTCCACTGGTGTCTGTTGCACTGGTCTCTGGTCCACTGCTGTCTGGTCCACTGGTGTCTGGTTCTGGTCCGCTGGTCTCTGGTTCTGGTCCACTGATATCTGGTTCTGGTCCACTGGTTTCTGGTCTCTGGTCCACTGGTCTCTGGTTCTGGTCCGCTGGTCTCTGGTTCTGGTCCACTGATATCTGGTTCTGGTCCACTGGTTTCTGGTCTCTGGTCCACTGGTCTCTGGTTCTGGCCCACTGGTCTCTGGTCTCTAGTCTTATCGTCTCTGGTCCACTGGTTTCTGGTCTCTGGTCCACTGGTTTCTGGTCTGTGGTCCACTGGTCTCTGGTTCTGGTCCACTGGTCTCTAGTTCTGGTCCACTGGTTTCTGGTTCCGGTCCACTGGTCTCTGGTCTCTGGTTCTGGTCCACTGGTCTCTGGTTCTGGTCCACTGGTATCTGGTTCTGGTCCACTGGTCTCTGGTTCTGGGCCACTGGTCTCTGGTTCTGGTCCACTGGTATCTGGTTCTGGTCCACTGGTCTCTGGTCTCTGGTTCTGGTCCACTGGTTTCTGGTCTCTGGTCCACTGGTCCACTGGTCTCTGGTTCTGGTCCACTGGTCTCTGGTTCTGGTCCACTGGTTTCTGGTCTCTGGTCCACTGGTCTCTGGTTCTGGTCCACTGGTCTCTGGTTCTGGTCCACTGGTCTCTGGTTCTGGTCTATCCAGTTTCCAGAATGAGATTCATATGGTATAAAAAAATAATGATGATGATGATGATGTCATCATGTTGCCGTGGTTACAGGTGCTGTCCTCCTGGATCTTCAGCAGAAGACTCTTTCAGGCATCGCTCAGCAGGTGGTGGAGCAGATGGTGGTCTCAGACCAGATCCGGACCGAAGACCGGGCCCAGGTCCTGAGAACTCTGCTGCTGAGACACAGGTCCATCCATCCATCCATCCATCCATCCATCCATCCATCCATCCATCCATCCATTCATTCATTTATCAATCCATCCATCCATTCATTTATCAATCCATCCATCCATTCATTATCCATCCATCCATTCATTTATCAATCCATCCATCCATTCATTATCCATCCATCCATCCATCCATCCATCCATCCATCCATCTATCCATCCATCCATCCATTCATTTATAATCCATCCATCCATTCATTCATTTATCAATCCATCCATCCATTCATTTATCAATCAATCCATCCATCCATCCATCCATCCATCCATCCATCTATCCATTCATTTATCAATCCATCCATCCATTCATTTATCAATCAATCCATCCATCCATCCATCCATCCATCCATCCATCCATCCATCCATCCATCCATCCATCTATCCATCCATCCATCCATTCATTTATAATCCATCCATCCATCCATTCATTTATCAATCCATCCATCCATTCATTATCCATCCATCCATCCATCCATCCATCCATCCATCCATCCATCCATCCATCTATCCATCCATCCATTCATTTATCAATCCATCCATCCATTCATTATCCATCCATCCATCCATCCATCCATCCATCCATCCATCCATCCATCCATCCATTCATTTATCATTCCATCCATCCATTCATTTATCAGTCCATCCATCCATCCATC
>JALJCO010004687.1:0-30000 GCA_023101725.1 Atherinomorus stipes | reverse complement strand
GTTCATTCATAAATGTATTTACAGACATCAAGATCTCCCTACTATACATTCTCACCGTACTAGAACCGTGATTATCCTGGTCTATATGTACTTTTTCCCGTACATCCCACCACCAGTATAACACCTCCTATAGAGGACCTGTGATCTGGAATGGGCCCCCTCCCTCATTAAGATCCACATCTTCCATTCACTCTTCTAAAAGCGGTTAAAAGTCTATATTAGCTATTCAGGATAGGACAGGTACGAATATCTCGTTTTTCCTCCTATGAATTTTCCTCTTAGCTGCTTTATTTCCCTGTTTTTTGTCCTTGATCCTGACGTTTTATTCTTATAGAATGTTAATTCTGTATTTTTTGTTTTGTTCCTTTTGCTCGCTTCATGACTGTCAGCCAGAGAAACTTGTCATGTTGTAACCAGTTACACGAGTGGAACATACAGATGCAGTCATGAAAAAGTTCCCCTTTCTGCCGACTGCCAGCCACTTACCAGCCACTTACCAGCTACTTACCAGCAACTTACCAGCACTTACCAGCCACTTACCAGCCACTTACCAGCCACTTACCAGCCACATACCAGCACTTACCAGCCACTTACCCGCCACTTACCAGCTACTTACCAGCAACTTACCAGCACTTACCAGCCACTTACCAGCACTTACCAGCCACTTACCCGCCACTTACCAGCCACTTACCAGCAACTTACCAGCACTTACCAGCCACTTACCAGCAACTTACCAGCACTTACCAGCCACTTACCAGCTACTTACCAGCTACTTACCAGCCACTTACCAGCTACTTACCAGCTACTTACCAGCTACTTACCAGCACTTACCAGCCACTTACCAGCTACTTACCAGCCACTTACCAGCACTTACCAGCCACTTACCAGCTACTTACCAGCTACTTACCAGCCACTTACCAGCACTTACCAGCCACTTACCAGCTACTTACCAGCTACTTACCAGCCACTTACCAGCTACTTACCAGCCACTTACCAGCCACTTACCAGCACTTACCAGCCACTTACCAGCCACTTACCAGCACTTACCAGCCACTTACCAGCTACTTACCAGCTACTTACCAGCCACTTACCAGCTACTTACCAGCTACTTACCAGCTACTTACCAGCACTTACCCGCCACTTACCAGCTACTTACCAGCAACTTACCAGCACTTACCAGCCACTTACCAGCAACTTACCAGCACTTACCAGCCACTTACCAGCTACTTACCAGCTACTTACCAGCCACTTACCAGCTACTTACCAGCTACTTACCAGCTACTTACCAGCCACTTACCAGCCACTTACCAGCTACTTACCAGCTACTTACCAGCCACTTACCCGCACTCACCAGCACTTACCAGCCACTTACCAGCTACTTACCAGCTACTTACCAGCCACTTACCAGCTACTCACCAGCACTTACCAGCTACTTACCAGCTACTTACCAGCTACTTACCAGCCACTTACCAGTACTAACCAGCCACTTACCAGCCACTTACCAGCACTTACCAGCCACTTACCAGCACTTACCAGCACTTACCAGCCACTTACCAGCACTTACCAGCCACTTACCAGCCACTTACCAGCACTTACCAGCTACTTACCAGCCACTTACCAGCCACTTACCAGCACTTACCAGCTACTTACCAGCCACTTACCAGCACTTACCAGTCACTTACCAGCACTTACCAGCCACTTACCAGCCACACTTACCAGCACTTACCAGCCACTTACCAGCCACTTACCAGCCACTTACCAGCCACTTACCAGCTACTTACCAGCCACTTACCAGCACTTACCAGCCACTTACCAGCCACTTACCAGCACTTACCAGCCACTTACCAGCACTTACCAGCTACTTACCAGCACTTACCAGCACTTACCAGCACTTACCAGCCACTTACCAGCCACTTACTAGCGACTTATCTGCTAATGCAATCACTGTGTGTCCAGGGGAAACGATTTCAGAGCACAAATGAACGTCTGGAACAAAGATGTTTCCCCGCACATAGTTTGGACACCGTGTGTGATGACGTGTCAAATGACGGGACAAATCGTTCAGCCAGTGATACTGCAGTGATAGTGCAGTAATAGTGCAATAATAGTGCAGTGATAGTGCAATAATAGTGCAGTGATAGTGCAATAATATTGCGCAATAATAGCGCAGTGATAGTGCAATAATAGTGCAGTGAAAGTGCAGTGATAGTGAAGTTATAGTTCAGTAATAGTGCAGTAATAGTGCAGTGATAGTGCAATAATAGTGCAATAATAGTGCAGTGATAGTGCAATAATAGTGCAATAATAGTGCAGTGATAGTGCAATAATAGTGCAGTAATAGTGCAGTGAAAGTGCAGTGATAGTGCAGTAATAGCGCAATAATAGCGCAGTAATAGTGCAATAATAGTGCAGTGATAGTGCAGTGATAGTGCAATAATAGTGCAATAATAGTGCAGTGATAGTGCAATAATAGTGCAGTAATAGTGCAGTGAAAGTGCAGTGATAGTGCAGTAATAGTGCAATAATAGCGCAGTAATAGTGCAATAATAGTGCAATAATAGTGCAGTGAAAGTGCAGTAATAGTGCACTAATAGCGCAATAATAGCGCAGTGATAGTGCAATAATAGTGCAGTGAAAGTGCAGTGATAGTGAAGTTATAGTTCAGTAATAGTGCAGTAATAGTGCAGTAATAGTGAAGTTATAGTTCAGTAATAGTTCAGTAATAGTGCAGCAATAGTGCAGTAATAGTGAAGTTATAGTTCAGTAATAGTGCAGTAATAGTGAAGTTATAGTTCAGTGATAGTTCAGTAATAGTGCAATAATAGTGCAGTGAAAGTGCAGTAATAGTGTAGTAATATTGCAATAATAGTGCAGTGAAAGTGCAGTAATAGTGCACTAATAGCGCAATAATAGCGCAGTGATAGTGCAATAATAGTGCAGTGAAAGTGCAGTGATAGTGCAGTAATAGCGCAATAATAGTGCAGTAATAGTGCAGCAATAGTGCAGTAATAGTGAAGTTATAGTTCAGTAATAGTGCAGTAATAGTGCAGTAATAGTGAAGTTATAGTTCAGTAATAGTTCAGTAGTAGTGCAGTAATAGTGCAGCAATAGTGCAGTAATAGTGAAGTTATAGTTCAGTAATAGTGCAGCAATAGTGCAGTATAACTGCACCACTTCTGGCAAAAAAGGAGGAACATCTTCATGCCCGCTTCTGTATGTACCAGCCAATCAGCTTCCTCCCTCCTTGCACCATTTCTTATACATGTGTGCTCAACAAAAAAATCCAATCAAAGCAGGTCAGGTGAGCAGAGACAGGTTCTGCTGGACCGGGCCGTCTGGATTCTACTGAATGGATGCTGTTCTGTTTCCAGAGGGACGTCCACGCAGTCCAGCAGATCAGGATCCCAGAGAGGACCGAGGCCTCTGTGGTCTTAGTCGGTACGCCACGCCCGCAGGAGGATTATAAATGAGGACTCAACCTTCCATCCTGGTTCTGATCAGGCCCGGCTCTGATCCAGGCCTGGTTCTGACCCAGCCCGGTTCTGACCCAGCCTGGTTCTGATCAGGCCTGGCTCTTATCCAGGCCTGGTTCTGATCAGGCCTGGTTCTGATCAGGCCCGGTTCTGATCAGGCCCTGTTCTGATCCGGCCTGTTCTATCAGGCCTGTTCTACCCACCTGCTATCAGGCCCGTCTATCAGGCCCGGCCTTCCAGCCGCATCAGGCCTGTTCTGATCAGGCCTGGTTCTGACCCAGCCTGGTTCTGATCAGGCCCGGTTCTGATCAGGCCTGGTTCTGACCCAGCCTGGTTCTGATCAGGCCCGGTTCTGATCAGGCCCGGTTCTGATCAGGCCCTGTTCTGATCAGGCCCGGTTCTGACCCAGCCTGGTTCTGATCAGGCCCGGCTCTGATCAGGCCTGGTTCTTACCCAGCCTGGTTCTGATCAGGCCCGGTTCTGACCCAGCCTGGTTCTGATCAGGCCTGGTTCTTACCCAGCCTGGATCTGATCAGGCCCGGTTCTGACCCAGCCTGGTTCTGATCAGGCCCGGTTCTTACCCAGCCTGGTTCTGATCAGGCCCGGTTCTGATCAGGCCTGGTTCTTACCCAGCCTGGTTCTGATCAGGCCCGGTTCTGACCCAGCCTGGTTCTGACCAGGTAGCATGGGTCATTTTCCCCTCCGTGTCTGCAGGCAGCGTGGGCTTCCTGGACCAGCTCTCCATGGCGTTTGTACGGCTGCAGGACGCCGTCCTCCTGGAGTCCGTGTTGGACGTCCCTGTCCCCGTCCGGTTCCTCGTCCTCTTGCTGGGTCCAACGTCTGCCAACATGGACTACCCCCAGATGGGACGCGCCGTCTCAATGCTCATGTCTGACAAGGTGAGCCTGCAGACCCACCTGTTCCTGCCAGGATCAGAACCAGTCCTAAATCAGAACCAGGCTTGAATCAGAACCAGCCTGGATCAGAACCAGTCCTGGATCAGAACCAGCCTGGATCAGAACCTGTCCGGGATCAGAACTGGGCCTGGATCAGAACCAGGCCGGGATCAGAACTGGGCCTGGTTCAGAACCTGTCCGGGATCAGAACCGGGCCGGGATCAGAACCAGTCCTGGATCAGAACCAGCCTGGATCAGAACCAGCCTGGTTCAGAACCGGGCCTGATGGTTCTGGCTCTCCTCAGCATTTCCATGAGGCAGCATTCCAGGCACACGACCGCCACGAACTTCTCACCGCCATGACCGACTTCCTGGACCACAGCACCACGTCACCCCACTCTGATGTGGGCGGAGACAAGCTGCTCCAATCAGGCGCCGGCTTCCAAGAAGTTCCTCCACAGAAGAAGAAGGAGGAGGAGCCAAGTAGGGAGCTGCAGGAGAAGCTGGGAGGAGGTGAGGTTCACTTCTGAGAGGAGGAAGACGTCTGTAAAAAGTAGTTCCAGGGTGACGGTTACCATCGTGTAGTAACATGTCTGTAAAAAGTAGTTCCAGGGGGACGTTTACCATCGTGTAGTAACACGTCTGTAAAAAGTAGTTCCAGGGTGATGTTTACCATCGTGTAGTAACATGTCTGTAAAAAGTAGTTCCAGGGTGATGTTTACCATCGTGTAGTAACGCGTCTGTAAAAAGTACTTCCATGGTGACGTTTACCATCGTGTAGTAACACGTCTGTAAAAAGTAGTTCCAGGGTGATGTTTACCATCGTGTAGTAACACGTCTGTAAAAAGTAGTTCCAGGGTGATGTTTACCATCGTGTAGTAACGCGTCTGTAAAAGTAGTTCCAGGGTGACGTTTACCATCGTGCAGTAACACGTCTGTAAAAAGTAGTTCCAGGGTGATGTTTACCATCGTGTAGTAACACGTCTGTAAAAGTAGTTCCAGGGTGACGTTTACCATCGTGTAGTAACACGTCTGTAAAAAGTAGTTCCAGGGTGACGTTTACCATCGTGTAGTAACACGTCTGTAAAAAGTAGTTCCAGGGTGACGTTTACCATCGTGTAGTAACACGTCTGTGAAAGTAGTTTCAGGGTGATGTTTACCATGGTGTAGTAACACGTCTGTAAAAAGTAGTTCCAGGGTGATGTTTACCATCGTGTAGTAACACGTCTGTAAAAAGTAGTTCCAGGGTGACGTTTACCATCGTGTAGTAACACGTCTGTAAAAAGTAGTTCCAGGGTGACGTTAACCATCGTGTAGTAACACGTCTAAAAAAAGTAGTTCCAGGGTGACGTTTACCATCGTGTAGTGACACGTCTGTAAAAAGTAGTTCCAGGGTGATGTTTACCATCGTGTAGTAACACGTCTGTAAAAGTAGTTCCAGGGTGACGTTTACCATCGTGTAGTAACACGTTTGTAAAAGTAGTTCCAGGGTGATGTTTACCATCGTGTAGTAACACGTCTGTAAAAGTAGTTCCAGGGTGATGTTTACCATCGTGTAGTAACACGTCTGTAAAAGTAGTTCCAGGGTGACGTTTACCATCGTGTAGTAACACGTCTGTAAAAAGTAGTTCCAGGGTGACGTTTACCATCGTGTAGTAACACGTCTGTAAAAAGTAGTTCCAGGGTGACGTTTACCATCGTGTAGTAACACGTCTGTAAAAAGTAGTTCCAGGGTGATGTTTACCATCGTGTAGTAACACGTCTGTAAAAAGTAGTTCCAGGGTGACGTTTACCATCGTGTAGTAACACGTCTGTAAAAAGTAGTTCCAGGTCCATGTTTACCATCGTGTAGTAACACGTCTGTAAAAAGTAGTTCCAGGGTGATGTTTACTATCGTGTAGTAACACGTCTGTAAAAAGTAGTTCCAGGGTGACGTTTACCATGGTGTAGTAACATGTCTGTATAAAGTAGTTCCAGGGTGATGTTTACCATCGTGTAGTAACACGTCTGTAAAAGTAGTTCCAGGGTGATGTTTACCATCGTGTAGTAACACGTCTGTAAAAAGTAGTTCCATGGTGACGTTTACCATCGTGTAGTAACACGTCTGTAAAAAGTAGTTCCAGGGTGATGTTTACCATCGTGTAGTAACACGTCTGTAAAAAGTAGTTCCAGGGTGATGTTTACCATCGTGTAGTAACACATCTGTAAAAAGTAGTTCCAGGGTGATGTTTACCATCGTGTAGTAACACGTCTGTAGAAAGTAGTTCCATGGTGATGTTTACAGTCGTGTAGTAACACGTCTGTAAAAAGTAGTTCCAGGGTGACGTTTACCATCGTGTAGTAACACGTCTGTAAAAAGTAGTTCCAGGGTGATGTTTACCATCGTGTAGTAACACGTCTGTAGAAAGTAGTTCCAGGGTGATGTTTACAATCGTGTAGTAACACGTCTGTAAAAAGTAGTTCCAGGGTGATGTTTACCATCGTGTAGTAACACGTCTGTAGAAAGTAGTTCCATGGTGATGTTTACAGTGTGCCTTTTTTAAAAGTAGTTCCAGGGTGACGTTTACCATCGTGTAGTAACACGTCTGTAAACAGTTGTTCCAGGGTGACGTTTACCATCGTGTAGTAACACGTCTGTAAAAAGTAGTTCCAGGGTGATGTTTACCATCGTGTAGTAACACGTCTGTAGAAAGTAGTTCCAGGGTGACGTATACCATCGTGTAGTAACACGTCTGTAAAAAGTAGTTCCAGGGTGACGTTTACCATCGTGTAGTAACACGTCTGTAAAAAGTAGTTCCAGGGTGACGTTTACCATCGTGTAGTAACACGTCTGTAAAAAGTAGTTCCAGGGCGACGTTTACCATCGTGTAGTAACACGTCTGTAAAAAGTAGTTCCAGGGTGACGTTTACCATCGTGTAGTAACACGTCTGTAAAAAGTAGTTCCAGGGTGATGTTTACCATCGTGTAGTAACACGTCTGTAAAAGTAGTTCCAGGGTGACGTTTACCATCGTGTAGTAACACGTCTGTAAAAAGTAGTTCCAGAGTGACATTTACCATCGTGTAGTAACGCGTCTGTATAAAGTAGTTCCAGGGTGACGTTTACCATCGTGTAGTAACACGTCTGTAAAAAGTAGTTCCAGAGTGACATTTACCATCGTGTAGTAACACGTCTGTATAAAGTAGTTCCAGGGTGATGTTTACCATCGTGTAGTAACAGGTTTGTGTTTTTCCTCTCGAGACTTCGTCATCCCGACCAAACCCAGCGAGGAGCCTCTGCGGCGCTCGGGCCGCCTCTTTGGCGGACTGATCCGGGACGTGACGCGTCGCTACCCTCAGTACCTCAGCGACCTCCGGGACGCTCTGAACCCTCAGTGCATGGCGGCCATCGTCTTCATCTACTTCGCTGCTCTGTCTCCGGCCATCACCTTCGGCGGCCTCCTTGGTGAGTCCGATCCCCGACACCCGGGCTGGAACCTGAACCGGATCCGGACCTGTCACTCGTGTCCTCTGGTGCAGGTGAGAAGACGGAGGGCCTGATCGGCGTGTCGGAGCTGATCGTTGCAACGGCGGTTCAGGGCATCGTGTTCAGCGTGCTGGGGGCCCAACCCCTCCTGGTGATCGGCTTCTCCGGACCGCTGCTGGTCTTTGAGGAGGCCTTCTACACGGTGAGTCCACCAGACTGGAGGTCTGCAGGTCCTGACTTCCTCAGTCCCCCATGGACCTCAGCAGATGCCCTGTCCTTCTCCGGTGTTCCACCTGGCTCTGTACTGGGCCCCCCTTCACTATCACGGTGGGACTGCTGCTCCAGGTTCTGACTCAGGTGGACTCTAACCGTCCCCTTTGACGTGGTCTGAACCTGGACCTGTTTGTGTTCCACAGTTCTGCAGAGACAACGGGATCGAGTACCTGACGGGTCGGGTGTGGATCGGGTTCTGGCTGGTCCTCATCGCAGTCCTCACTGTGGCCCTGGAGGGGAGTTTCCTGGTCCGGTTCGTGTCCCGCTTTACTCAGGAGATCTTCTCCTTCCTCATCTCCCTCATCTTCATCTACGAGACCTTTGCCAAACTGGTCAAGGTGAGACCTGCAAGTGAGACCGGTTCCAGGTCCGGTTCCAAGATGACCGAGAACCGGTACAGGTCTCAGAAGTCCACCAGACACTGATGCGACCCTTTTTGGTCTTTTCTAGATTTTTAAGGAGCATCCACTTCGGAACTGTTACCATGGAAACAGCTCAGCTCCTGCGACGCTCTGTAACGACACCACGGCTGCAAGGCATTCTGGGAAGGTGGTGGGGGAGCCGAACACGGCCCTGCTGTCCCTCCTCCTCATGGCGGGGACGTACCTCATCGCCTTCTACCTGAGGAAGTTCAAGAACAGCTCCTTCTTCCCAGGAAGGGTCAGTATGGACGGTCCAGGACCACATCCGAGTCCAGGTCCAGCTCAAGGAACAGGTCCAGGACCAGATCCAGGTCCAGGTCCTGGTCCTGGTCCAGGTCCAAATCCAAGTCTAGGACCAGGTCCTGATCCAGGTCCAAGTCCAATTCCAGGACCAGGTCCTGGTCCAAGTCCAGGTACAGGACCAGAACCACAACCAGATCTGGGTCCATGGAGGACATGTCCTGGATCTGGAGGACACGTCTCGGTCTGAAAGACACCTCTGGGTCTGGAGGACATGCCCTTGGTATGGAGGACATGTCCTGGGTCTGTAGGACACCGCTTTGTCTGGTAGACATGTCCTGGGCCTAGAGGACATGTCCTGGGTCTGGAGGACATGTCCTAGGTTTTGAGGACATGTGCTGGGTCTGGAGGACATGTCCTGGATCTGGAGAAAGCTTCTGGGTCTGGAGGACACATCCTGGGTCTGGGGGACATCTCTGGATCTGGAGGACATGTCCTGGGTCTGGAAGACACCTCTGGGTCTGAAGGACGTTCTTATTGGTCTTTCCTGATCAGCTGATCTGTCATCTGTCCTTCTGTCTCAGCTCCGCAGGATCATCGGAGACTTCGGGGTCCCCATCGCGATCCTGATTATGGTCCTGGTGGACTACAGTGTGGAGGACACCTACACCCAGGTCAGGCTGGATTCTGGTCTAGAAAAGTCCACCTGCGCAAACAGGTCAGGTGATTGCTGCTTTCTTATTGGCCGACAGAAGCTGAACGTCCCCCGCGGGTTCTCGGTGTCCAGTCCAGAGAAGCGGGGCTGGATCGTGTCCCCGCTCGGGTCTGACGGACTCTTCCCGGTCTGGATGATGGGGGCCAGCCTCCTGCCCGCAGTCCTGGTCTTCATCCTGATCTTCATGGAGTCACAGATCACCGCGTACGGAATTCTGCTGGTCTAGATGGTCTGGTCTGGAGTCCGGACCGGATCTGAACCTGGTCCGGACTCCAGACCAGACCCTGCTCTTCATCCTGGTCTTAATGGAGTCCCAGCTCACTGCGTACGGAATTCTGCCGGTCCAGACGTGGTCTGGAGTCCGGACCGGATCTGAACCTGGTCCGGACTCCAGACCAGGCCCTGCTCTTCATCCTGGTCTTAATTGAGTCCCAGATCACTGCGTACGGAATTCTGCCGGTCCAGACGTGGTCTGGAGTCCGGACCTGGTCCAGACCCGGTCCTGGTCTTCATCCTGCTCTTCATGGAGTCTCAGATTACCATGTACAGAAACTGGAGTTCTGCAGGTCCAGACCTGGTCCAGAGTCCAGACCAGGACCAGACCCAGCCGGACCTGAACCAGGACCAGGTTGCTATGACTTGTCGCTCCAGACCTGGGCTGGTCTCCGGACCTGGATCAGGTCTGGTGTGACCCTGTCTTGTCACACCAAGACCAGGACCCGGACCAGGTCTGGTGTGACCCCCGTCTCGTCCCTCCCCAGGCTCATTGTCAGTAAGAAGGAGCGGATGCTGGTGAAGGGGACCGGGTTCCACCTGGACCTGCTGGTCATCGTGGTGGTGGTGGGGGGTCTCCAGACCTGGGCCGGTCTCCGGGCTCTGGATCTGGACCAGGTCTGGCGTGACCCCTGTCTCGTCCCTCCCCAGGCTCATCGTCAGTAAGAAGGAGCGGATGCTGGTGAAGGGGACCGGGTTCCACCTGGACCTACTGGTCATCGTGGTGGTGGGCGGGGTCTCGGCGGTCTTCGGGCTACCCTGGTTGTCCGCCGCCACAGTCCGGTCCGTGACCCACACCAACGCCCTAACCGTCATGAGCAAGGACGTCGCCCCTGGACAGACGCCCCGCATCCAGGAGGTCAAGGAGCAAAGGGTGACTGGGTTCCTGGTGGCAGTGTTAGTGGGTAGGTCCGGTTCCCTCTCTACCTGGATCTGTACCTGGTCCTGGTTCACTGACCCGGTCTCTGCTCTGGCAGGTCTGTCCATCGTGATAGGGGACGTCCTGCGTCAGATCCCTCTGGCAGTCCTGTTCGGGATCTTTCTCTACATGGGGGTCATGTCCCTGAACGGGATCCAGCTCACAGAGAGGCTGATCCTCCTACTGATGCCCCCAAAGTACCACCCGGACCAGGTCTACGTCCGCAAGGTGAGCCTGGGACTGTCCTACACCTGTCCTGAAGTCCAAGATCCGGTAATATGGTCTAGAATCCAATGATCGAGTCTAGGGTCCAATAATCTAGTCAAGGGTCCAATGATCTAGTCTAGAATCCAATGATCGAGTCTAGGGTCCAATGATCTAGTCTAGAATCCAATGATCTAGACTGGAGTCCAATGATCTGGTCTAGAATGCAATGATCTAGCCTGGAGTCCAATGATCTAGTCAAGGGTCCAATGATCTGGTCTAGGGTCCAATGATCTAGTCTAAAGTCCAATGATCTAGTCTAGAATGCAATGATCTAGTCTGGAGTCCAATGATCTAGTCTAGAATGCAATGATCTAGTCTGGAGTCCAATGATCTAGTCTAGGAATGGGGCAATGATCTAGTCTGGAGTCCAATGATCTAGTCTGGAGTCCAATGATCTAGTCAAGGGTCCAATGATCTGGTCTAGGGTCCAATGATCTACTCTAGAATCCAATGATCTAGTCTAGGGTCCAATGATCTAGTCTAGAATCCAATGGTCTAGTCTAAAGTCCAATGATCTAGTCAAGGGTCCAATGATCTAGTCTAGAATCCAATGATCTAGTCTAGAATCCAATGATCTAGTCTAGAGTCCAATGATCTAGTCAAGGGTCCAATGATCTGGTCTAGGGTCCAATGATCTAGTCTAGAATCCAATGATCTAGTTTAGGGTCCAATGATCTAGTCTACAATCCAATGATCTAGTCAAGGGTTCAGTGATCTAGTCTAGAATCCAATGATCTAGTCTAGAGTCCAATGATCTAGTCAAGGGTCCAATGATCTGGTCTAGGGTCCAATGATCTAGTCTAGGGTCCAATGATCTAGTCAAGGGTCCAATGATCTGGTCTAGAATCCAATGATCTAGTTTAGAGTCCAATGATCTAGTCTAGAGTCCAATGATCTAGTCAAGGGTCCAATGATCTGGTCTAGGGTCCAATGATCTAGTCTAGAATCCAATGACTAGCACCAACAGCAGAATCCAATGATCTAGTCAAGGGTCCAGTGATCTAGTCTAGGGTCCAATGATCTGGTCTAGGGTCCAATGATCTAGTCTAGAATCCAATGATCTAGTCTAGGGTCCAATGATCTGGTCTAGGGTCCAATGATCTAGTCTAGAATCCAATGATCTAGTCTAGGGTCCAATGATCTAGTCTAGAGTCCAATGATCTAGTCAAGGGTCCAATGATCTAGTCAAGGGTCCAATGATCTAGTCAAGGGTCCAATGATCTGGTCTAGAATCCAATGATCTAGTCTAGGGTCCAATATTTGTCAGTCCACTGATCTAGTCTAGAATCCAATGATCTAGTCAAGGGTCCAATGATCTAGTCTAGAATCCAATGATCTGGTCTAGAATCCAATGATCTAGTCTAGAATCCAATGATCTAGTCAAGAGTCCAGTGATCTAGTCTAGGGTCCAATGATCTAGTCTAGAGTCTAATGATCTAGTCTAGGGTCCAATGATCTAGTCTAGAGTCCAATGATCTAGTCTAGGGTCCAATGATCTAGTCTAAGACTGGTATAGGTTCCAATAATCTAGTCTAGGGTCCAATGATCTGGTCTAGAATCCAATAATCTAGTCTAGGGTCCAATGATCTAGTCTAGAGTCCAATGATCTAGTCTAGAGTCTAATGATCTAGTCTAGGGTCCATTCATCTAGTCAAGGGTCCAATGATCTGGTGTAGAATCCAATGATCTGGTCTAGAGTCCATTCATCTAGTCAAGGGTCCAATGATCTGGTCTAGAATCCAATGATCTAGTCTAGGGTCCAATGATCTAGTCTAGAGTCCATTGATCTAGTCTAGAGTCTAATGATCTAGTCTAGGGTCCAATGATCTAGTCTAGAGTCTAATGATCTAGTCTAGGGTCCAATGATCTAGTCTAGAGCAATGATCTGGTAAGGTTCCAATAATCTAGTCTAGGGTCCAATGATCTGGTCTAGAATCCAATGATCTAGTCTAGGGTCCAATGATCTGGTCTAGGGTCCAATGATCTGGTCTAGGGTCCAATGATCTAGTCAAGGGTCCAATGACCTGTACTAGGGTCCAATGATCTGGTCTAGGGTCAATGATCTAGTCAAGGGTCCAATGACCTGTACTAGGGTCCAATGATCTGGTCTAGGGTCCAATGATCTGGTCTAGGGTCCAATGACCTGCTAGGGTCCAATGATCTGTCTGGGTCCAATATCTGTCTAGGGTCCATGATCTAGTCAAGGGTCCAATACCTACGCCAAGATCTGTCTAGGTCCAATATCTTCGGGCTATCAGTCTAGAATCCATCAGTCTGAATCCAATGGTCAGGGTCCAAAATCTGGCGGGTATGCTGATCAGTATATCTTGTACTTTCTGTCTCACCTGTCTCAGTATCTCCTGTCTCACCTGTCTCAGTATCTCCTGTCTGACCTGTCTCAGTATCTCCTGTCTCACCTGTCTCAGTATCTCCTGTCTCACCTGTCTCAGTATATCCTGTCTCACGTGTCTCAGTATCTCCTGTCTCACCTGTCTCAGTATCTCCTGTCTGACCTGTCTCAGTATCTCCTGTCTCACCTGTCTCAGTATATCCTGTCTGACCTGTCTCAGTATCTCCTGTCTCACCTGTCTCAGTATCTCCTGTCTCACCTGTCTCAGTATATCCTGTCTCACCTGTCTCAGTATCTCCTGTCTCACCTGTCTCAGTATATCCTGTCTAAAATGTCTCAGTATCTCCTGTCTTCCCTGTTTCAGTATCTCTTGTCTCACCTGTCTCAGTATATCCTGTCTCACCTGTCTCAGTATCTCCTTCTCACCTGTCTCAGTATCTCCTGTCTCACCTGTCTCAGTATATCCTGTCTAAGTGTTTCAGTATCTCCTGTCTCACCTGTCTCAGTATATCCTGTCTGACCTGTCTCAGTATCTCCTGTCTCACCTGTCTCAGTATCTCCTGTCTCACCTGTCTCAGTATATCCTGTCTGACCTTTCTCACCTGTCTCAGTATCTCCTGTCTCACCTGTCTCAGTATATCCTGTCTAACCTGTCTCACCTGTCTCAGTATCTCCTGTCTGACCTGTCTCAGTATCTCCTGTCTACCAGTCTCAGTATCTCCTGTCTGACCTGTCTCACCTGTCTCAGTATCTCCTGTCTCACCTGTCTCAGTATATCCTGTCTCACCTATCTCAGTATCTCCTGTCTGACCTGTCTGACCTGTCTCAGTATCTCCTGTCTCACCTGTCTCAGTATCTCCTGTCTCACCTGTCTCAGTATCTCCTGTCTGACCTGTCTCAGTATCTCCTGTCTCACCTGTCTCAGTATCTCCTGTCTGACCTGTCTCACCTGTCTCAGTATCTCCTGTCTCACCTGTCTCAGTATCTCCTGTCTCACCTATCTCAGTATCTCCTGTCTGACCTGTCTCACCTGTCTCAGTATCTCCTGTCTCACCTGTCTCAGTATCACCTGTCTCACCTGTCTCAGTATCTCCTGTCTCACCTGTCTCAGTATCTCCTGTCTCACCTGTCTCAGTATATCCTGTCTGACCTGTCTCAGTATATCCTGTCTGACCTGTCTCAGTATCTCCTGTTTCACCTGTCTCAGTATATCCTGTCTGACCTGTCTCAGTATCTCCTGTCTGACCTGGCTCACCTGTCTCAGTATCTCCTGTCTCACCTGTCTCAGTATATCCTGTCTGACCTGTCTCAGTATATCCTGTCTGACTTGTCTCACCTTCTCAGTATCTCCTGTCTCAGTATATCCTGTCTCACCTTCTCACCTTCTCAGTATCTCCTGTCTCACCTGTCTCAGCATCACCTGTCTCACCTGTCTCAGTATATCCTGTCTGACCTGTCTCAGTATCTCCTGTCTCACCTGTCTCAGTATATCCTGTCTGACCTGTCTCAGTATCTCCTGTCTCACCTGTCTCAGTATATCCTGTCTAAAATGTCTCAGTATCTCCTGTCTTCCCTGTTTCAGTATCTCTTGTCTCACCTGTCTCAGTATCTCCTGTCTCACCTGTCTCAGTATCTCCTGTCTCACCTGTCTCACCTGTCTCAGTATCTCCTGTCTCACCTGTCTCAGTATATCCTGTCTGACCTTTCTCACCTGTCTCAGTATCTCCTGTCTCACCTGTCTCAGTATATCCTGTCTGACCTGTCTCACCTGTCTCAGTATCTCCTGTCTCACCTGTCTCAGTATCTCCTGTCTCACCTGTCTCAGTATCTCCTGTCTGACCTGTCTCAGTATCTCCTGTCTCACCTGTCTCAGTATCTCCTGTCTGACCTGTCTCACCTGTCTCAGTATCACCTGTCTCACTATCTCCTGTCTGACCTGTCTGACCTGTCTCAGTATCTCCTGTCTCACCTGTCTCAGTATCACCTGTCTCACTATCTCCTTCTACCTGTCTCACCTGTCTCAGTATCTCCTGTCTCACCTGTCTCAGTATCACCTGTCTCACCTGTCTCAGTATCTCCTGTCTCACCTGTCTCAGTATCTCCTGTCTCACCTGTCTCAGTATATCCTGTCTGACCTGTCTCAGTATCTCCTGTCTCACCTGTCTCAGTATCTCCTGTCTCACCTGTCTCAGTATATCCTGTCTGACCTTTCTCACCTGTCTCAGTATCTCCTGTCTCACCTGTCTCAGTATATCCTGTCTGACCTGTCTGACCTGTCTCAGTATCTCCTGTCTGACCTGTCTCAGTATCTCCTGTCTGACCGGTCTCAGTATCTCCTGTCTGACCTGTCTCACCTGTCTCAGTATCTCCTGTCTCACCTGTCTCAGTATCTCCTGTCTCACCTATCTCAGTATCTCCTGTCTGACCTGTCTGACCTGTCTCAGTATCTCCTGTCTACCTGTCTCGTATCTCCTGTCTCACCTGTCTCATATCTCCTTCTACCTGTCTCATATCTCCTTCTCACCTTCTCAGATCTCCTTCTACCTTCTCACCTGTCTCAGTATCTCCTGTCTCACCTGTCTCAGTATCTCCTGTCTCACCTATCTCAGTATCTCCTGTCTGACCTGTCTCACCTGTCTCAGTATCTCCTGTCTCACCTGTCTCAGTATCACCTGTCTCACCTGTCTCAGTATCTCCTGTCTCACCTGTCTCAGTATCTCCTGTCTGACCTGTCTCAGTATCTCCTGTCTCACCTGTCTCAGTATATCCTGTCTGACCTGTCTCAGTATCTCCTGTCTCACCTGTCTCAGTATCTCCTGTCTCACCTGTCTCAGTATATCCTGTCTCACCTCTCGTACTCCTTCTCACCTTCTCAGATATCCTTCTAAAATTCTCAGTATCTCCTTCTTCCCTTTTCAGTATCTCTTTCTACCTGTCTCATATCTCCTTCTCACCTTCTCATATCTCCTTCTCACCTTCTCACCTTCTCAGTATCTCCTTCTCACCTTCTCATATATCCTACTACCTTTCTCACCTTCTCAGTATCTCCTTCTCACCTTCTCATATATCCTTCTACCTTCTCATATCTCCTTCTACCTGCTCACCTGTCTCAGTATCTCCTGTCTCACCTGTCTCAGTATATCCTGTCTGACCTGTCTCACCTGTCTCAGTATCTCCTGTCTCACCTGTCTCAGTATCACCTGTCTCACCTGTCTCAGTATATCCTGTCTCACCTGTCTCAGTATCTCCTGTCTCACCTGTCTCAGTATATCCTGTCTCCTTCTCAGTATCTCCTTCTTCCCTTCTCAGTATCTCCTGTCTCACCTTCTCAGTATCTCCTGTCTCACCTGTCTCATATCTCCTGTCTCACCTTCTCAGTATCTCCTGTCTCACCTTCTCATATATCCTGAATTCATCTCCTCCACCCCAAACCTCACCTCCATACCCTTCTCACCTTCTCATATCTCCTCTCACCTTCTCATATATCCTCTACCTTTCTCACCTTCTCATATCTCCTCTCACCTTCTCATTATCCTCTACCTCTCACCTCTCAATCTCCTCTACCTCTCTATCTCCTCTCTTCTCCTTCTCCTTCTCACCTTCTCTTCTCCTTCTCACCTTCTCTATCTCCTTCTCACCTTCTCTTCTCCTCTCCTTCTACCTGTCTCAGTATCTCCTGTCTCACCTGTCTCAGTATCTCCTGTCTCACCTGTCTCAGTATCTCCTGTCTGACCTGTCTCAGTATCTCCTGTCTCACCTGTCTCAGTATCTCCTGTCTGACCTGTCTCACCTTCTCAGTATCTCCTGTCTCACCTGTCTCAGTATCTCCTGTCTCACCTATCTCAGTATCTCCTTCTACCTGTCTCACCTGTCTCAGTATCTCCTGTCTCACCTTCTCATATCACCTGTCTCACCTGTCTCAGTATCTCCTGTCTCCACCTGTCTCAGTATCTCCTCTCACCTTCTCAGTATATCCTTCTACCTGTCTCGTCTCTACCTTCTCAGTATCTCCTTTTCACTTCTCAGTATATCCTGTCTACCTGTCTCAGTATCTCCTTCTCCGCCCCTTCTCAGTATCTCCTTCTCACCTTCTCAGTATATCCTGTCTACCTGTCTCAGTATATCCTTCTACTTGTCTCACCTTCTCAGTATCTCCTTCTCACCCCACCCCACCCAACCCTCCACCCAGCACACCCCACCCCAACCCACCCCAACCCCACCCCAACCCACCCCCCCCACCCCCCCCCCCCCCCCCCCACCCCCCCCCACCCCAACCCCCACCCCCCCCCCCCACCCCACCACCCCACCCCCCCCACCCCACCCACCCCACCCCCCCCACCCCCCCCCCCCCAACCCCCCACCCCCCCCCCCCACCCCACCCCCCCCCCCCCCACCCACCCCCCCCCCCCACACCCTCCTCCCACCCCCCCCCCCCCCACCCCCCCCACCCCCCCCCCCCCCCCCCCCCCACCCCCCCCCCCCCCCCCACCCCACCCCACCCCCCCCCACCCCCCCCCCCCCCCCCACCCCCGCCCCCCCCCACCCCCCCCCCCCCCCCCCCCCCCCCCCCCCCCCCCCCCCCCCCACCCCCCCCCCCCCCCCCCCCCCCCCCCCCCCCCCCCCCCCCCCCCCCCCCCCCCCCCCCCCCTCCCTCCCCTCCAGCCCCTCACCTTCTCAGTATCTCCTTCTCACCTTCTCATATCTCCTTCTACCTGTCTCAGTATCTCCTGTCTCACCTGTCTCAGTATATCCTGTCTGACCTGTCTCACCTGTGTCAGTATCTCCTGTCTCACCTGTCTCAGTATATCCTGTCTGACCTGTCTCACCTGTCTCAGTATCTCCTGTCTCACCTGTCTCAGTATCACCTGTCTCACCTGTCTCCGTCTATCCTGTCTACCTGTCTCAGTATCTCCTGTCTCACCTGTCTCAGTATCTCCTGTCTCACCTGTCTCAGTATCTCCTGTCTCACCTGTCTCAGTATCACCTGTCTCAGTATCTCCTGTCTGACCTGTCTCACCTGTCTCAGTATCTCCTGTCTCACCTGTCTCAGTATCCGTCTACCTGTCTCAGTATCTCCTGTCTCACCTTCTACCTTCTCAATCTCCTTCTACTGTCTCAGTATCTCCTGTCTCACCTGTCTCAGTATCTCCTGTCTCACCTGTCTCAGTATCACCTTCTCAGTATCTCCTTCTACCTGTCTCACCTGTCTCAGTATCTCCTGTCTCACCTGTCTCAGTATCTCCTGTCTGACCTGTCTCAGTATCTCCTGTCTCACCTGTCTCAGTATATCCTGTCTGACCTGTCTCACCTGTGTCAGTATCTCCTGTCTCACCTGTCTCAGTATATCCTGTCTGACCTGTCTCACCTGTCTCAGTATCTCCTGTCTCACCTGTCTCAGTATCTCCTGTCTCACGTGTCTCAGTATCACCTGTCTCACCTATCTCAGTATCTCCTGTCTACCTGTCTCACCTGTCTCAGTATCTCCTGTCTCACCTGTCTCAGTATCACCTGTCTCACCTGTCTCAGTATCTCCTGTCTCACCTGTCTCAGTTCTCCCCCTGTCTCAGCATCTCCTTCCCACCTTCTCAGTATATCCTGTCTGACCTGTCTCAGATATCCTTCTACCTGTCTCACCTTCTCAGTATCTCCTTCTCACCTCTCAGTATCTCCTGTCTCACCTGTCTCAGTATCCTGTCTGACCTGTCTCACCTGTGTCAGTATCTCCTGTCTCACCTGTCTCAGTATATCCTGTCTCACCTGTCTCACCTGTCTCAGTATCTCCTGTCTCACCTGTCTCAGTATCTCCTGTCTCACGTGTCTCAGTATCACCTGTCTCACCTATCTCAGTATCTCCTGTCTGACCTGTCTCACCTGTCTCAGTATCTCCTGTCTCACCTGTCTCAGTATCACCTGTCTCACCTGTCTCAGTATCTCCTGTCTCACCTGTCTCAGTATCTCCTGTCTCACCTGTCTCAGTATCTCCTGTCTCACCTGTCTCAGTATATCCTGTCTCACCTGTCTCACCTGTGTCAGTATCTCCTGTCTCACCTGTCTCAGTATATCCTGTCTGACCTGTCTCACCTGTCTCAGTATCTCCTGTCTCATCTGTCTCAGTATCACCTGTCTCACCTGTCTCAGTATATCCTGTCTGACCTGTCTCAGTATCTCCTGTCTCACCTGTCTCAGTATCTCCTGTCTCACCTGTCTCAGTATCACCTGTCTCACCTGTATCACCTGTCTCGCACCTGTCTCACCTGTCTCAGTATCTCCTGTCTCACCTGTCTCAGTATCTCCTGTCTGACCTGTCTCAGTATATCCTGTCTGACCTGTCTCAGTATCTCCTGTCTCACCTGTCTCAGTATCTCCTGTCTCACCTGTCTCAGTATCTCCTGTCTCACCTGTCTCAGTATCACCTGTCTCACCTGTCTCAGTAAATCCTGTCTGACCTGTCTCGTTCTCCTTCCCCTTCCTATTCCCCCCTTGTCCCCTACCCCCCCCCCCCGCCCCCCCCCCCCCCCCCCCCTTCCACCTTCCCCCCCTCTCTCCCCCCCCCCCCCTCCCCCCTCCCCCCCCCCCCCCTCCCTCTCTCCCCTCACCCATATCCCTCTCACCCCAATCCTCACCTCCCTCACCTCCCCCCCCCTCCTCCCCCCCCCCCCCCCCCCCCCCCCCCCCCCCCTCCCCACCCTCCACCCATCCCTCCCCCCACCCCCCCCCCCCCCCCCCCCCCCCCCCCCACCCCAATACCTTCTCACCTCCCATATCTCCTGCTCACCTTCTCATAGTACCCCTCCACCTCTCATATCACCTCCACCTCCATATCACCTCTCACCTGTCTCAGTAAATCCTGTCTGACCTGTCTCAGTATCTCCTGTCTCACCTGTCTCATTATGTCCTACCGCCATGTTGTCCCACAGGTGAGGACACTGAGGATGCACCTGTTCACGCTGGTCCAGCTGACCTGTCTGTCCGTGCTGTGGGTCGTCATGGCGACGGCGGCGGCGCTGGCGTTCCCCTTCATGCTGCTGCTGACCATCCCCGTCAGGATGCTGCTGCTGCCCCGCCTCTTCTCCCCCCGAGAGCTGCAGAGTGTGAGTCATGTCAGGATGACATCACCGTGATGACATCACGGTGATGTCATCTCAGTTCTGACCTGTGTCTTCTGGCGCTGCAGCTGGATGCTGATGATGGCGCGCCTCACCTGGAGGAGAAGGAGGTCCAGGACGAGTACTCGCAGCTGCAGATGCCCGTGTGACCTGGTGGAGCGTCCTGATTGGTTGGTTCTGCGTTGGTCCCGTCTGTGGTTCTTGTGGAACCCAAAGATGTTCTGTTCTCAGTAAATAAAGGTCTGCATAGAGCTGGTCTCTGTCTTTCATTCCTGAAAAATCCCAGATATGAACCTGACATGATGACTGGATGATGACAGGGTAGAGCCATAAGTATCACTGCACCAATATCACTGCACCAGTATCACTGCACCAGTATCACTGCACCAATACCACTGCACCAGTATCACTGCACCAGTATCACTGCACCAGTATCACTGCACCAATACCACTGCACCAGTATCACTGCACCAGTATCACTGCACCAGTATCACTGCACCAATATCACTCACCATATCACTCACCATATCACTCACCATATCACTCACCAGTATCACTCACCATATCACTGCACCAATATCACTGCACCAGTATCACTGCACCAATATCACTGCACCAATATCACTGCACCAGTATCACTGCACCAGTATCACTGCACCAGAATCACTGCACCAATATCACTGCACCAATATCACTGCACCAGTATCACTGCACCAATATCACTCACCAGTATCACTGCACCAGTATCACTGCACCAATATCACTGCACCAATATCACTGCACCAGTATCACTGCACCAGTATCACTGCACCAATACCACTGCACCAGTATCACTGCACCATATCACTCATGCACCATACCACTCACCATATATGCACCATATCACTGCACCAATATCACTGCACCAGTATCACTGCACCAATATCACTGCACCAATATCACTGCACCAGTATCACTGCACCAGTATCACTGCACCAATATCACTGCACCAATACCACTGCACCAGTATATCACATATACTCACCATACCACTCACCAGTATATCACCAGTATCACTGCACCAGTATCACTGCACCAGTATCACTGCACCAGTATCACTGCACCAATACCACTGCACCAGTATCACTGCACCAGTATCACTGCACCAATACCACTGCACCAGTACCACTGCACCAGTATCACTGCACCATATCACTGCACCAATACCACTGCATCAGTACCACTGCACCAGTATCACTGCACCAGTACCACTGCACCAGTATCACTGCACCAGTATCACTGCACCAGTATCACTGCACCAATATCACTGCACCAGTATCACTGCACCAGTATCACTGCACCAATATCACTGCACCAATATCACTGCACCAGTATCACTGCACCAGTATCACTGCACCAATATCACTGCACCAGTATCACTGCACCAATATCACTGCACCAATATCACTGCACCAGTATCACTGCACCAATATCACTGCAACAAATCACTGCACCAATACCACTGCACCAGTATCACTGCACCAATATCACTGCACCAGTATCACTGCAGCAAATCACTGCACCAATATCACTGCACCAATATCACTGCACCAATATCACTGCACCAGTATCACTGCACCAATACCACTGCACCAATATCACTGCACCAATATCACTGCACCAATACCACTGCACCAGTATCACTGCACCAGTATCACTGCACCAGTATCACTGCACCAAATCACTGCACCAGTATCACTGCACCAATACCACTGCACCAATACCACTGCACCAGTATCACTGCACCAGTATCAGTGCACCAATACCACTGCACCAGTATCACTGCACCAGTACCACTGCACCAGTACCACTGCACCAATACCACTGCACCAGTATCACTGCACCAATATCACTGCACCAGTATCACTGCACCAGTATCACTGCACCAGTATCACTGCACCAATATCACTGCACCAGTATCACTGCACCAGTATCACTGCACCAGTATCACTGCACCAATATCACTGCACCAGTATCACTGCACCAGTATCACTGCACCAGTATCACTGCACCAATATCACTGCACCAGTATCACTGCACCAATACCACTGCACCAGTATCACTGCACCAGTATCACTGCACCAGTATTACTGCACCAATATCACTGCACCAATATCACTGCACCAATACCACTGCACCAATATCACTGCACCAGTATCACTGCACCAATACCACTGCACCAGTACCACTGCACCAGTATCACTGCACCAGTATTACTGCACCAATATCACTGCACCAATATCACTGCACCAATACCACTGCACCAATATCACTGCACCAGTATCACTGCACCAATATCACTGCACCAGTATCACTGCACCAGTATCACTGCACCAGTATTACTGCACCAATACCACTGCACCAGTATCACTGCACCAGTATTACTGCACCAATACCACTGCACCAATATCACTGCACCAATACCACTGCACCAATATCACTGCACCAGTATCACTGCACCAATATCACTGCACCAGTATCACTGCACCAGTATCACTACACTAGTATTACTACACTAGTATCACTACACTAGTATCATTACACCAGTATTACTACACTACTATCACTACAATAGTATCACTACACCAGTATCACTACACTAGTATCACTACACCAGTATTACTACACTACTATCACTACAATAGTATCACTACACCAGTATTACTACACTAGTATCACTACACTAGTATCACTACACCAGTATCACTACACTGGTATCACTACACTAATATCACTACACCAGTATCACTACACTAGTATCATTACACCAGTATTACTACACCAGTATCACTTCACTAGTATCACTACACTGGTATCACTACACTAGTATCACTGCACCAGTATCACTACACTAGTATCATTACACCAGTATCACTACACCAGTATCACTACACTAGTATCACTACACCAATATTACTACACCAGTATCACTACACCGGTATCACTACACTAGTATCACTACACCAATATCACTACACCAGTATCACTACACTGGTATCACTACACTAGTATCATTACACCAGTATCACTACACTACTATCACTACACTAGTATTTTTACACCAGTATCACTACACCAGTATCACTACACTAGTATCATTACACCAGTATTGCTACACCAGTATCACTTCACCAGTATCACTACACTAGTATCACTTCACCAGTATCACTACACTAGTATTTTTACACCAGTATCACTTCACCAGTATCACTACACTAGTATCACTTCACCAGTATCACTACACCAGTATCACTACAGTAGTATCATTACACCAATATTACTACACCAGTATCACTACACTAGTATCACTTCACCAGTATCACTACACTAGTATCACTACACCAGTATCACTACACTAGTATCACTACACTAGTATCACTTCACCAGTATCACTACACTAGAATCACTTCACCAGTATCACTACACTAGTATCATTACACCAGCATCACAGGGGTGTCCAGTTCAGGTCCTGGGGGGCCGCCATTCTGCGCGTTTTCCATCTCCAACACACCTGACTGACGTCACTGAGTCTGCGCAGAACTTCATCAGCTGTTGGATCCGCTTAATCGTGTCAGGTGTGTCGGAGCGGGACGGGAAGAAAAGCTGCAGGACAGCGGCCCTCCAGGACCGAGTCTGGACACTCCTGCTATGTGCGCTACCTCCCCCGGTTGCTATGGCAACCCCTCCCTCCTTCCCTCCCTCCCGGTGAAACCCGAGCAGGCGTGGCGGCGGGGCGTCACCTGAGCCGCGCGCCTGCTGAATGTTTGATGGAGGCTGTCAGAGATCTCTGAGCTCGGACACAAACACCTGAGACACCTGCGCAGGACGCCGGTCTGGACGCCACCTTCAGAGACGCTGGCAGGTAACGGACCCTCACCTTCCCCCCTCTTCCAGCCAGACCCGCACCGAGCCCACCGCTGTGACGTCATCATGTACAAAACAGATGTGTAGAGGAGCTTCTGCACGTGCGCTGGATACGCACCTGCTGGATGACCAGGGGCCCGAAAACCTGCAGCCGATCCAGACCAGTGGACCACACAGGCGGTCTGATCCGGTCCGGGTGGGGTGGAGGTCAGCAGAAGGTTGCTGGTTCCAGTCTCAGCTGGAGAGGATGCAGACATGGCCTTTCTGTGTGCCTCGTTCTCCCTGGTTCTCTGTGGTTCTCTGTAGTTCTCTGTGGTTCTCCATGGTTCTTTGTAGTTCTCTGTGGTTCTCCATAGTTCTCTGTGGTTCTCCATGGTTCTCTGTAGTTCTCTGTGGTTCCCCATAGTTCTCTGTGGTTCTCCAGGTTCTCCGTGGTTTTCTGTGTTCTCTAAGTTCTCTGTGGTTCTCCAGGTTCTCCAGGTTCTCCATGTTCTCTGTAGTTCTCTTAAGTTCTCTGTGGTTCCCCATAGTTCTCTGTGGTTCTCCAGGTCTCCGTGGTTTTCCGTGTTCTCTGTGGTTCTCCAGGTTCTTTGTGGATCTCTATGGTTCTCTATGGTTCTCCCTGGTTCTCCAGGTGGATCTCCAGGTTCTCCATGGTTTTCCGTGTTCTCTGTGGTTCTCTATGGTTCTCCATTGTTGCTGTGGTTCTTAGTGGTTCTCCATGTTTTCTTTGTAGTTCTCTGTGGTTCTCTGTAGTTTTCCGTGGTTCTTCAGGTTCTCCGGCTTGCCCCCACAGTCCAGGACATGATGTGAGGTTCATCAGTCCCTCTGAATCCTCCCAAGGACGGAGTGGCCGCTTGTCTCCATGCTGTCCTGGATGGACATCCACCTGTCCAGGTGTCACTGCCTGTCATCTGATGATTCCTCGGATAGACTGCAGCTCCGCTGCTCGGCTGAACTTCAGTGAACCAGATCAGTGGTTTTCAAACTGGGGTCAGGACCCCCATGTGGGTCGCAGGATAATTTCAGGGGGTCACCAGATCATTGTAAGATAAAATCACTAGAGGCTTCATTTACCAACAAATGAGGGATTTTTGGGTTTATCACTCTAAACACATCATCAAAAAGAGATTAATCTGTTAAATCAACACATTCATTTCTTAAGAATCGCATAAATAATTAAGTTATAACTAAAACCATGTTAAAATCACATTTTGGTATTATCCAATGAGAGAAGCTTAGTAGATTATTTTGGGGCTTGTGACTCAAAAAGTAAAAAAAACAAACAAACCCTGGAATAGAAGATGGCTAAATACAGACTTCAGAGTGTAAAACTGTGTTCATGCAATACTTTGAAAATTCACCTTGCACAAATTCAGTTTAAAGCCATTTCACAGCCTGGTTTTATGGTTTCCATGGATACAATGCATCCTCACCACAGTTATGTTAACTATTAACAGCTTTTTTCCCAGAATCATAACCATCCATCACCTTTGTGATGTTAAACAATCTGTAACATGATGATAACTGTCTGTTAACTGTCTATAAACGTCTGTTACACGTTTATTACCGTCTGTTACATCTTTATAATGTCTGTTACACGTTTGTTATAGTCTGTTACATCTTTATAACTGTTACATGTTTAGTACCAACTGTTGCATCCTTATAACTGTCTATTACACATTTATTACCTTCTGTTACATTTTTATAACATATATTACACATTTATTACAGTCTGTTACATCTTTTCAATGTCTGTTACAAGTTTATAGCTGTCTATTACACTTTTATCACCTTCTGTTACATCCTTATTACCGTCTGTTGCACATTTATAACAGTCTGTTAAATCTTTATAACATCTATTAAGCATTTATTACCTTCTGTTTCATCTTTTCAATTGTCAGTTACACATTTATTACATTATGTTACATCCTTAAAACTATCTGTGACACATTTATCATGGTCTGTTACATCTTTATAACATCTGTTGCATATTTGTTCCTACTGTTGCATCCTTATAACTGTCTGTTGCACCTTTATTACTGTCGGTTACATCTTGATAACCATCCGTTATATCTTTATGTTTGGTATACATTTATAACCATCTGTTACATCTTTATAATGTCTGTTACATGCTCATTACCTTTTGTTACATCCTTATTCTGTTACACATTTATTTACATCTGTTACATCTTTATAACATCTGTTACATATTTATAACCATTTGTTACATCCTTATAACTGTCTATTATACTTGTATTACCTTTTGTTACATCTTTATTACATGTGTTACAAAGTTATCACCTTCTGTTACATCTTTATAAAATCTGCTGCATGTTTATTATCTACTGTTACATCCTTATAACTGTGTTACAAGTGTATATAGTCTGCTACATCTGCATAACTGTCTGCTACGTTTCATACCATCTGTTGCATCCTTATAACTGTCTATCACACATGTATTACCTTCACTTACATCTTTATAACATTTTACATGTTTATTATAATCTCTTACATCTTTATAATGTATGTTACAAGTTTATTACTGTCTGTAACATCTTGATAACCATCTGTTACATCTTTATGTCTGTTACACGTTCATTACCTTCTGTTACATCCTTATTCTGTTTCACATTTATTACCATCTGTTACATCTTTATAACATCTGTTACATGTTTAATACCTTCTGTTACTTCCTTATAACTGTATGTTACAAGTTTGTAACATCTGTTACATCCTTATAAGTATTATACATTTATTACCTTTTGTTACATATTTATTACACATTCATTACCTTCTGTTACATCTTTATAACATCTGTTGCATGTTTATTATCTACTGTTACATCCTTATAACTGTTACAAGTTTATATAGTCTGTTACATCTTTATAGCATTTTACACGTTTATTACAATCTCTTACATCTTTATAGTGTGTATTACAAGTTTATAACTGTCTGTCACACTTTCATTACCTTCAGTTACATCTTTATAACGTGTTACACATTTATTACCGTCTCTTTCATCCTTGTAACTGTGTATGACATGTTTATTTCAGTCAGGTAACATCTTTATAACTGCTGCTGCATGTTTATTATCTACTGTGACATCCTTATAACTGTGTTACATCTTGATAACATCGGTTACATCTTCATAATGTCTGTTACATGTCTATAACCGTCTGGTACACATTTACTACCACCTGTTACATCTTTATGATTTCATTTACAACTGTGTCAGTTATATCCTTATAACTGTGTGTTACATGTTCATTACTACCTGTTACATCTTTATAAGCGGCTGTAACATGTTTAAAACCATCTGCAACCTGATTGGTTCAGCTGCAGCGGCTTCCAGGGTGGTGCAGCTTCAGGCAGGAGGCTGCTGTGGTCTGATCCTAGACATTTCAACCACTGTGCGTCACTGGTGTGTGACGTTGCCGTCTTCCATATGTCTTTCCAGTATTTAGCCCCCAGCCTTGGTGGATTAGCTTGTGAGGTATAACTGAACCTCTTGGGGGGGGGGTGACGTTAACTCCCCCTCTGACCTATCGCCGCGGCTAACCCTCCCCGTAGCATTAATGTCCTCCTCTGTCTCCAGCTGTGAAACCAGTCGCCGTTCGTGTTAGTCAGTGTTTGGGTGTCGGTGATGGGGGGGGGGGTTATCACAGCATCCACACGTCATGCAGATGGCGCTGGAGAAGTTTTACATTTAACAGGAACCACACACATCAGGATTCCAGTTCCTTTTAACAAACATCAGGTACGTGATGAGAATGCTGCGGTTAGCTTGTTGTGTGTTATTTACCTGCTACAGGTGATGGTGTCAGGATGTCTGAGGGGAAGCAGCGAACTCTGTCCACCTCTGGAGAGTCTCTGTACCAGATCCTGGGTCTGGAGAAAGGCTGCAGCCACGATGACATCAAGAAATCCTACAGGTGAGCTGAGGCCACGCTTCAGGGCCGTAATACTTTCACCATTAGAATCAGGCTGGTGAACATGCTGTATGTCAGTATTATAGCGCTCCTCCAAAATTTCACAAAGGGGCCCCGTGACCCTGAACTGCATAAGCGGTACAGAAAATGACTATTTCTATGGGGAGCTCATGTTTCATTGAGGGGAGCAATAGCTCCCCCAGCTCCCTCGTGGTTTCCCTGCTCTCTCCCTCACTCGACCTGTCTGTCTGTCTACCGACCCGCCCACCTGCCTGAGCGGGAGTCAGGCTAATGCTAACAGAGCTGCTGGCTAACAGCTCTGGTGTAGCATTGCTAACATTAGCTAAGCTAGCATACCTACATCCACCAGTACGTTTGCAACGGTGAAATCTGATCTCAGTCATCATTGATTCTAACGATGAAACCTTTAAAAAAATATTCAAACGTATATTTGTTGGTTAGCAATATTTTCCTTGGCAGCTGCATCTGATTGGCTCATCTGTCACCAAGCTTGATTTAAAGTTATCCAGAGAAGGCAGTGAGTACTAGTACTAGAGGCTGGGTAGGATAGAATGACCAATTAAGCTAGCACATCTCAGGGTTCAGAGATGGATATACTCGCATATACCTGTGTATACCCGCGTATAACTGTGTATATCCTCACATACTCATGTATACCAGTGTATACCCACGTATACCAATGTATACAAGCGTACACCTGCATATCATCGTGTATACCAGTGTATTACCATATATACCCGCGTATACCCGCGTTTACCCGCGTATACCCGCGTTTACCCGCGTATACCCGCGTTTACCCGCGTTTACCCGCGTATACCCGCGTATACCCGCGTATACCCGCGTATACCAGTATGCCAGTATGGCCTCAATGCCATCCTCTACTGGAGGACACATCTGGAGGAGGAATGATTCATAGACTGGAGAAATGTGATACAAAGTAAATTCACACATTTTCAGTTCTCAGTTTGATTAAAATGGTTGGAAGTTCTCGGCCCAACATGCCGGAGACAAGCGTTCCTTTTACTACAAACAGCAGAAAACCTGCTGTGACATCAGCTCATCATCATCATCATCTGGTCTCCATGGTGATGGTAGACATAGCTGGAAAAATGTTGATCGTCTATTAGAGGTCTGAAAAATCTTTAGTAAATTATTGTGCATCAATTTAACTTCTACATCTCTGGAATCATGTTGCCATGACAACGTGTCTGACAGCTGCTTCAGGTGAAGGAGACATAAACTTAGCCGGACGGGTTTGCATCATGGAGTCAGTTTCCATGGTTACAGACTTGATTTTTACCTGTAAACAAGCAGCTAGTAAACACCTGACAGGGAGCCAATCAGCTGCTCCATCAGGGACGGACATGTGGCTTCCTGAAATAACGGCGTGTCGGCCCTCAGGAAGCTGGCGCTGCGCTACCACCCGGATAAAAACCCGGACAACCCGGACGCAGCGGAGAAGTTCAAGGAGCTGAACAGCGCCCACGCCGTCCTGTCCGACCTCAGCAAGAGGAACATCTACGACTCATACGGATCCCTGGGACTCTACGTGGCCCAGCAGTTCGGAGAGGACAACGTCAACACCTACTTCATGCTGTCCACCTGGTGGGCTAAGGTGGGGGCGGGGCTTACGATGTTTGTTGGGGCGGGACTTACTGTTGTTGTGTGGGTATGGGGTTATGGTTGTGTGGGGGCGGGGCTTACTATGTCTGTGGAGGCGGAGCTTACTGCAGTTGTGTGGGGAG
>JALJCO010004686.1:0-351528 GCA_023101725.1 Atherinomorus stipes | reverse complement strand
CCTGGTTTAGTCCTGGGTTAATCTATACCTGGTTTTGTAAATTCTGTCCTGAATGAGTCCTGGTTTAGAACTGGTTCTGTGAATTCTGTTCAGTGAGTCCTTGTTTTGTCCTGACTGTATTGGTATTGTTCATTGATTAAAATGTGTGACACCAAGACTGAGTTTTAACTTTAATGGTTATCCATTAATACATTAAAATGAAAACATAACGTTGTGTTATGAATATTAAAGAACGTGGACAGGTCATGTTAAATGTTAGATAAAGGGAAATACTGAATAATGTTTGGTACCACACCAGCAGATTAAATTATTTATTACTTTTTTGGTGTACTGGATCACCCTTGTAACGATTAATCTTTTTGTAGGCTAAGCCCCTGATGATGACAATGTCTAGCTCTGCCCTGACCCATTTATAGTTCAGTAATGCTTTTCCTGTGTTTTCTTGCCCCCTGGTTGCGCGCGCATCCCATCTTTGACGTTGCTCGGAAACCTATTGGCCCAATATGGAGCGGATGGCCGAAAAACATGGTGGAGAAATTCACTTGTCACAACAGCACAGAAGTAACGCAGGGAGATGCAAAAGTTGGAAATGTGTTAAAATAAGGTAAGGTGTCAACGATGAGTGATAAAAAAATCGAGCAAAGATATCTTATGTACAGAGAAAGAAAAATGAAAATATACAAACATGTGAGAAGTTAGACTAAGTCCACACTGTTAGAAACCATTCTGAAGTACTGACATGTGAAAATTGGGGTTTCTATCAGTGTTTTCTTTTTTGCCTCTATCCACTGTATCCTTTCAGCTCCGCTTTTACCTCAGCGACTCTTTGACCTGCCCTCTCAGAGTTGGTTTGGTGGACCACGTCCCTTTTTGTGCCACTTCATCCAGACGTAACTCATGAAGAGCTTCCCTCTGCACAATGTTAATGCTCCCCCAGATTACAAGTCTGTGACCTTCATGACCTTGTCGGTTTGAACAAATGCTGTCTGTTTGTCCTCCTTCTGTCTGCTTGAGGTGTTGTGAGTGTGGAGATAGTTAGAGGTAACACCACAGCGGGGTTCTGTTCTGGCTTCTGTGGGAGTGACAGCTCCTCTCCTGTCCCCTTACCGGCAATGTGTGTGCATGCAAGTGTGTTGGCTTATATGAAAAACTTGGTCAAATAAAGTTAAACAGCCAAACTCTGCTAAAGGTCTTTAAAACAAGTAAATCTGACATAAAGGAGACACACTGCATCACTGCAGATGATGAACAGTGAACAATTATATCTTCACTTATACACATTCAGACATACAGTAATTCTGCTGCTTACTGTAATATTGATAAAAATTAAACAAAACACAAATGGTATTTTTATTTTACTGACTTAAAATTCTCATCTTAACATCCCTTCTTTTACATGAAGCAATATTGTCTGCAAGAAAGTTAAGACCTGATTACTGTGAATATCCAGACTGTAAAGTTGCATTAAGGTTTCTCTATTTTTTTTCCAACTTTGAGAAAAGAAGTGGAAACAGAGGACTTGGTAGAACTTGAAAAATACATACAAGAACCCCAAGCTCAAGTGAGCTTCCACACTATGGCACCCTCTAGTGTCAACATTAAAATTATATTTTATAAAAAAAAAAAAAAATCTCAATTCGTTGAGACACATAAACAAATTCCACACAAATGATAATTGATTCTACTGAGTGACCTAAAAGAGATGATTAAATGTGCAATATTACACCTTATGCTTCTTTCACTTCTCAATTTTTCCAAAATTTTCTCATCTTTTCCTTCCCACTCATGTCTAAATCTCTCTTCTCATTCTCAGGCCAGATCACGAGCCTGGAGTTGTTTTTCTGCCGTTGCAACTACAACCTAGACACACGTGATGTCACTGTTCTGTCCGTGTTCCATATTCAACCTTTAACACACTTTCTTTGTAGGCCGCCATGAGATCATCAAGGAGATTTTGGGACTGGTGGGATTTTGGGACCTAATTTTTTTAGGTCTGGGCATTTTTCTATCTACTTAAACCACCTGATACTGGTGTGTTTGCACAGTCATGTGAAAAAGAAATTAAACCTTTTTCAAAGTCTGAGGTTACATGTATCTTTATGTAATAAAAAATAACCCATAAATTTCCAGGTCCTATGTATACTGGCAAAAACCAGAAGGAACGATTCATTCTTCCTGTTTCAGTCAATCAATCAATCAATCAATCAATCAATCAATCAATCAATCAATCAATCAATCAATCAATCAATCAATCAATCAATCAATCAATCAATCAATCAATCAATCAATCAATCAATCAAGTTTTATTTATAATGCCCTTTACAATAACTGTGGTTAATCAAGGTGCTGTATATGAAATAATAGCAAGTGTACAGTAGGATTTAAAATACATAAACACATAAAACAGCAGATAGAAAATATTTCACAAAGGGACCCCATTCTCGGGTGTCAAAAGCCTATCTAAACAGATGACATAAGGGATTAACTAGATAGCAATTGTGTGGTTTTAAAATGTATTTTCTTAAATGATTATCAGGAAGTGTGTGAACCTCTCTGAAAGCAGGACTTTGGCAGTGTGATGATCTGGAGGATTCAGGTTGGCTAAGGAAGAAATAAGTAAGCAGTGAGAAGCAACTGTCCATCTCAAAAGGAACAATTTTCTGAACAATTTAAAGTTAATCTTTCACACTGAGAAAGATTATTCACAAGTGCAAACATTCACCACAGTTGCTAAGAGTTTTACACTTGTGTTGCAGAACAATGTTATCAAGTGTTCTCCACAACTGGAACAAAACCATAACAAAACTGGCTTTATGGAGTGAAAGAATTTAACTAATTTCTCCAGATGTCTTTCAGATCAGGATGTTGTGATACTGTGATGTTGATGCTAGTGTGAATATACTGGGAGTTTCTGAATTTAAGATAACAAGAGCAGGTGTAGGAGTGGTTATGGGAACGTGGGAAACTCCTCACATTTCCAGAAAGGATACTTCCAGCTTGGCTGGGTGCACGGCTCAGATTCAACAATCATGCTTTGGCTTCTGATTCTGGCTGCTGGTGAGTGACTAATTTAACTGCTGCATTTATCTCAGATCATGCATGTGTTCATGTTATGTTGTTCAACAACCTAATTACTTTTGTTGATTTCATCATTATTTATTTACAATGTTATTTACTTTTTAGCTATTGTGTCGGGGAGGCTTTGTTTCATGTGTGAATATTTTCTGATAAACCAACAACAAACCAACAATGCTCTGTAAAATATTCTTAATGATCTAACATCATCAAATATGGCCCTTCCTTCACAAATAAAGAAACTGACTTATAAATGTTTATTTAAAAGCTCTAATTATTAGTTGGAAGTATTAATCTTAAATTCTTATGTTTTGCTGATTGGATTAATGTTTGTTTTAATTTAATCAATATCTAGAGAATATATTTTACATTTACAGTTTGATCATTTATTCACATAAATCTTTCCACACAAAAAGGCACAATTAATTTACACCCATAGTACTTGAGCATTAATCAACATTGTTCTAACACACTGTTTGTCTCCCTCTTAGAAACCCTTTTTCCATGCATCTCCCACCAGTCATTAATTCCAAAGAGAAAGTGTGTTTTCCAAGTTACCCACAAATGGAACCACAGATTCATTGCTGTTGGCAATGTAAGCGGGTCCATGCAGCTCTGTGAAAACACCAACTGCTGTTTGGGTGTTTACAAGATCAAAAATGGCCAGCCAAAGGTTAATACTCTTGGTAAGAAAACTAAAGGTCTGGGTGGGAGCCTCTGGGTCATAAACATTTTTAGCACAGCTGCATTACATTTTATCATCTGATTTAAAGGGACATATAATATGCCCTATTAGTTAAAATGTATATTTTCTCTGACTGTACTGTAGATCATTTGATTTGTGATGCAGTTATTTTTTAGTGTGGCTGTTAAGTTATGTTTTTTTTTATTTATTTATTTTTTTTTTATTGCAGCTTGTCATAAGGTACAGAAGTCCTGCCCAGAATCAACCTGCACAGTGCATCCTTTGGTCAAAAATGTCTTCATTAGATGTGTGTGCAATACAGACCTCTGTAACAGCAACCTTACGTGGACTCTTGACTCAGCACAGTCTTCACACAGCAACTCCTACTTTGCAGGTACGTATATTGACAGGAAGTGGCTTTACTTGTTCTTGGACGTTTATCTTTTTTTCTCTCTTTTAAAAAAAAAAAACAAAATGTGACTATTCTAAGTAACATCTCTTGAAAGCAAATCGACTCCTGTTCACTTTCCATTTCAAACACACTTCATGTCCTTTCTTGTAGATAAAACCATGAAAATTGTTGTGGGGTTGATTTTGCTCGTCATTGGTGTCACTATTATTACTTTCACATGGAGAAGCATCCATAAAGACAAAAGTAAGTTAATTTTATATTCATCATTAGCAACATCATGTTTAATGGGTTTTCCCTTTCATCCGGTTGGTTGTTTAGGATTTTTGAAAAGGGACTGCTAGAATATGAATGAAATGATCAAATGAAGATTATTCCAATCTTTTTGGACCAGTGTTGAGATTTTGGATCACAGCCTGTCAGCATGTCTCATAAGTTGTAGATTTTTTTTTTTTTAATGTTTAGGTTATTTAGCATAGATTTTGTGCATCACATTCACAGTAATTTATAAATTATAAGTTATTCATGCACCATTTGGGGGGAATGTCCACATCACATGCAAGGTTAGTATGAAAAGAGTTTTATGATTATGTAAAATCTTAAGTGGATCCTTCAGTTTGTAATTTGAGTATTTAGCCAAATAGTAAAGTAACTGACTGAATTTGGTATTTCTTTGCATGTTTTCAGCTTAGCTTAGCATTTCTGCAAGAAATGTAGACAAATTACAACTAAAATTGATATGACAAAGGAGCTGTGCCTCTTACCAAAGTTTCAGAGCTTAGTTAGACACATTCAATCCACTGGTCTAGCAGTTTCTTACTAGATTTAAAAATGGTAAGATTTTATACAATATTTAAGTCTGATTTCTGCAATCTGGCACCATATTCAGAAAAATCATGTTGTCATATCGGAGTATGAGCTGTTGAAACTCTTTTTAGCTTTCACTGAATGCAATTCACAGTGCCGTACCAGTAGATTACTGTATATTCATTGTTATTGTCTGTTGCTTTTGTTTTATTCATATTTGAATAACATTATATAAATTCTCCCAGGACTGATTCCATAAAACCTAGAGAGTTAAACACAAGGAAAATAAGAGCCCATTCAATTTTACTGTACTGACAATACAAATAATCTTCTCACATTATGAGAGAATGACAGAAAACTCTACTCTCCAGGTGGTCTTTTAGTTATATTATTCATTGAATGAAATTAATCAAAATAATCATTTTAAAAGGGTAATGTTGACAATGTTTTTTTTGCATCATTAATTAGATAGAGCTGAATCAGTCTACGGTTTAGTTGTTTTTAATGTTCATAGTCTTTGACTGGTCTCAAGGTGTTTATTGTCTCGATCTTACAAATGTTTGATAAACTTCAGGGCTCAAAAGCAGTTCAGACAGTATTGCAGTAATTTCATAAAATAAAATTAAAAATACTTTATCCCAGAAGGGAAATTCGGTAATTCATAGCTAAAGAACACAACCCTCACTACATCATAGATTTTTCATTTAAAATAGCAAGTGTTTCTGCATTTTTTAAACTTTAATTAAGTTCTCATGATGTCTTCACTTTACCTTGAAAAGCTTTCATTTTCTCTGCTTCAATGACCTTGCTCTTTATCTCTGTCACACAACTCCCTGTTGCCTCTTTTACTGTAACATTTTAGTGGATATTCTGTGAGGCTAGTTTTGTAGATGAATAGAGCCTTTGCTGTTGTGTCAGAATACTTTTTAAGAGTGTAATATAATTTTATTTTAGAGGAGAATCGACCATCGTCCTGCCATGATTACAGCATTCAACTGATCTGTTCATGTAAAGCAAAAACTTCAGAAAATGACTTCAGTGACATTGAACTACAGCAGGTTAGTCCCACAGTTAAAAGTGTACAAAGTGCATTCATGTGGCCTAACAACCTATATGACCATATGCATTACAGATTGTAGGCCAAGGACGTTTTGCAAGTGTTTTTCAAGGGACATACAAAGGATCTGAGGTGGCTGTGAAAGTCTATGCTGCTGGCTGGAAGCAAAAATTTACCACAGAGAAGGATATTTATGAGCTACCACAGATGAAACATGGTGGGATTGTTCGCTACCTGGGTGCTGGATGGAAACCAGATGACAATAGCTGGTTTATTGTGATGGAGTATGCTGAAGATGTGAGTGAAAAAAAAAATCAGTTTCAATATTAATGTATAACTTGTAGATGAGACAGTCGTCAGGTTACTCTAACTTCTCCTAGTACTTGCATAACTACTTGCAAAAATCCTACATACCAAAGTGAAAGAAACTCGTAGCAACCATGCTGGACCATTTACTGTGTTGTCCATCCTGCATTATAGCATTTCTGGCTTAAAAATCTTTGCTCGATGAGTTGAACCACAGCAGAAAAAAAGATGAAGTCCCGCAAAGTCAAATTAGTCACCTTCCTCCCAAAAGCTTCTAAGTTTTGTCTTCATAAAAGGCTTATATATTTTTACTTTATTATTCTTTATTGGGCAGTTTAGCACTGCCTTTGACTCAAAGACCCTGTAGAGCTGTGAGCTGCCATGTTTTGGCACCAGAGGAGCAGTTGTGGGGTGATAAGTGCCTTGCTCAAGAGCTCATGGTGGTTCACCTCCAATGGCACACTTGGGACTTAAACTCAGGTTTACAAGGCCCAAACCCACTTAAGCAACCACTTGGATACCTCTACTCCCCCAGCAGTGAAGATTTTAATTCATTTATATATTTATATATTTGTTGTTTCAAAATATCCATGGAACGGACTTTTAATTGAGACAACTCAGGGCCAGCTCTGCCTAGTGCATTATCCCGGCAGTGCAGGATGGAGAAAAAGAACTTAGAGATTTTCACTCAGTGATTAGACAAATACCTCCCACAAAGGGAGGGATGAGACTAGAGTCAACAATATCCGTGTCTGTTTTAGCTGAGCTGCCCTTGTACAACAGTAAGTGGTTTTCTGTTGTCATGTATTGTACTTTTAGGATAAGCAACTGAACCTTTCTACACTTTTTGAGAGATTAACAGTAGAGAACAGACCAGAAAAGCATTTAACATTATAATAAATCCTATATAATCTAGCATATTCTTATGAAGTTATCCACGTCATTAAAAAGTAGTATTGTAGTGATTCATAAAAAAGTTTCAACAAATGCAACCTCATCTTTTATTTAATCTTAATTTCAGCTCTGAGCTGATCCTTTGGATGATTTGTGACCAAAAGTTTTTTGGTTTTTTTTTTTTTTTGCTTTAAAGAACAGCTGAATGTGAATGCATATTTGGGATCTTCCTGGTTCCGAGAAATTATATAAATTCTTATGTGCCAATTGTTTTGATGTTTTGACTTGAATTCTCTTTATTCAAATTGGAATTGAATCTTATTTAACTGGTCATTTGTCATAGATAACTAGTAATGTATAGTTCACATTCTCAGTTTATTGTTTTGATATGAAAGTGTATTTTTTCCACTGAGAGCTGTATTATTAATGCTTTCTTCTCCAGTATAGATATTGATGTCTGGGGAGACAAATGCTTCAGACATGGATAATCAGTGTCTCTTTTAATTTCAGGGTTCACTCCATTCCTATCTGTGTAAACACACCACCAGCTGGACGCAGTCACTGAAGTTGTGCCAGTCCTTATCACAGGGACTTTCCTATCTCCACTCTGACCTCCACAGCAACGGTACTGCTCAGAATAACAATGTGTATGGATATTGTAGCACTGTTACAGACAGCATGATGGATGTGTGCATATTGTAAACAAAAATTCAACACATTATTGAGAAAACTGACTAAAAGAGGTCTAACAGGTGATATAAACATTACTGCAAACATCAAGCAGACATATGTTCCGAATTGTAGACCATACCTGAGGCTGTCTTTGTTTATAACATTTACACTTATAAATCCAGATTGCGCTGACATTATGTTATTTAATCAGCATCTCTGTACATCTCTTTTGCAGGTGTGTACAAACCTCCTGTGACTCACAGAGACCTTAGCAGCTCCAATGTGCTGGTCAAAACAGATGGCACTTGTGCCCTGTGTGATTTTAGACACTCCACCATCCTCCATTCTTATTCAGGGCATGACTTCTGGCAACACCACTCTACAAACATGACAGTGAGACATTCTGGTGCGAACAAAAAGCAGGTAATATTTTAGGACAAAAAATAAATAAATAAAAAAAAATCATGTACTGATAATCCAGTAGGGAAAAAGATAGTTTACAGTTTGCCATTACAAAATGACTCCTTTTGTAGCCAGTAAAATGTCTCCAAGAATAAAGATTTGGGACCTGTGTCTCTGGAGAAATCTAATTTATTGAACAAAAATATTCAAATTTCTCTAGGATCAAGATCAGCTTGGGACACTGAACTACATGTCCCCTGAGATCCTGGAGGGCTGTGTTAACCTCAACAGCAGCTTCTTCCTCATGCAGGGGGACGTCTATGCCTTGAGTCTGGTATTGTGGGAGATCTGGATGCGCTGCTCTGATCTATTTGAGGGTAAGTCACCTTGATTTGATAAAGAGCATCTCCTGTTCTATAGCAATGCCATAAAGTTAATAAAAGATTAACATTTTTAGAACCATATACAGCAACTTAAGATCTCTCTTAAAGGGGGGGGGGGGGGGGGGGGGGGGGGGGCAACATGCAAAATTGACTTTCTTGAGATTTTTATTATGCTATCATGTCATTCCCTCCCAGTTAAACATGCCCCAGGGGTTATTTGGACTCATTCCCGCATATTTGCGAAATCCCTGAATCTCCTGTGGAAACCAACATGGCTGCCAGAGCGGCTACTACCACAAAACACCTCCAATACCACGAAGCTCCTCCCCCTTCCTTGCTAAGCTCCGCCCCACCAGAGCATGAGAGTGTTGTTATGAGTGGACTGGGCGTGTCAGAAACAGCAGGGGGGCATCTTAAAAGGGCAACAGAGAATTTTGTAAGGCGTCAGATACAGACATGAAGTGATGTCACATTTCTTTAAGTTGTTTTTTATGTATACTGTATTTTCAAAACTACTCAAGGTAACACAGTTATTCAGTTGTGCCTTAAAATGTAATTATGTGCCTAATTATGACATGAAACCCCCTCTTTAATGTTGAAGTTAAAAGTTATTGGTCATTCAGGTCTTGGCTTTTAGATATGCCATCTGCATATTTATAGAGATTTATATAGTAGGTCTATTCATCACAAACCAGCGTGAGCTGCATGTGGAAGCCCTGCAGGCATAACACAGATTTATAAAACTTAAACAATGGTGAAATATTAGCATTTCAGTTTGGTTACTGATGCATTTTTGATCACTCAATCTTGTCAAACTTCACAAAACTTGCCAAAACTCATGATTCTGGACAACAGAATTAATGGTTTCTACCCTTAATATTTATCAGAGCTGCTTTTACATTATGAGCCCTCTACAACCTTCAGATCTTCATGTCAAGGCATTTTAACAATCCCTGGAGTAAAAACCAAACTTCATGGTGAGCAAACAGCCTTCCTGAACACTTGAGGGCAGCATAGGGTCTTGTTTTTAAATCCAGACTAAAGAAATACCTTTTCAGCCTGGCTTTTATTTCTATTTATTCACTTATTTTCACTCTCGAGTGATTTATGCTTTTTGTTTGCTTGTTTCTTTATTTTTCTCTCTCTTTTTACTCACTGTCTTTTATTCTGGCTCTATCACCTATGAACTTTAATGTTATACTCTTATTCCATTCATTTTATTGACGAACTTATTTTAGTACATTGTTTTGTGTTGCTCTATGTATGAAAAGTCAACTCCAACTCCAATTTATTTATATAGCACTTTAAAAACAACACAGTTGACCAAAGTGCTTCACAGCTAGATAGACTAAATAAAGCATAAATTAAAGAATAAAAACATAATCAACTAATAAAGGCAGTTCAAATAAAAAGACAAAAACAAAACACATCTCAGCCAGTGTTAAAAGCCAATTAAAAGAAATGTGTTTTAAGTAAAGACTTAAAAGCAGCAAGTGAAGAGGCCTCCTTGACCCGGTAACTGGTTTCACAGTCTTGGTGCAGCTGCACAGAAGGCTCAGCCACCTCAGTTTCCTCTTGGTTGAGGGGATGGTTAGAAGTGACTGGTCAGTTGACCCGAGGGAACGTGAAGGAATGTATGGATGATCTGAGTGAAGGTCGGACAAGTAATGTGGGGCGAGGTTATAGAGGCACTTAAAAACAAATAAAAGAATTTTATAATCAATTCTAAAACAAATGGGAAGCCAGAGGAGGGAAGCCAAGACCGGAGTAATGTGCTCTTGTTTTTTAGTCTGTTAAAAGTCGAGCTGCGGCATTATTTACCTAGCCTGGTTCACCCATAGATATCAATAAATAATCGGTTATATAGATCTCTATGGGTACACCAGCCTGACTACTGCCATGTATGAGATACACGGCAAGTCAGTTTGGGTTCAGAACTGAGCAGCACGTGTTCTGACGAGGACCAGAGGGCGGGAACACATTAGACCAGTTTTTAAATCGCTGCACTGGGTACCCATGCATTTCAGGGTTGATTTTAAGGTTCTTTGAAGCAACCCTTACCAATCTTGCATTTGAGAAAGCACACCAGAATTTATTTAGATTCATTTTATATAGTTTTTATTTTTATAAATTCCTTTTATGTGTATTTTTTATTTTGTCTGTCAATAAAAGATTATCTACTGTATCTTTTAGTGTTTTTTGGGTTATTTGATCTTTAACTCTTAACATTTTTAACTCCAGTGTTTCCTCATGGGGATCCTTCAATCCAGGGGCTTTGCCTTCTCAGTCCAGGGGGTAGTAGCTAGGGTGGATGCGCTTTTCTTGGTGGCTGGGGGTTGCGCACTGCAGCCCTACAGCTGTGGTGTGGACCCTGACCTGCCCTTATCTGAGGGGCCCCTGCAGCAAGGCCCTTTGTGGCCATGGGTGGGCTGGCTCCTGAAGTGAATGGATCCCCAAGATATCAGTTCCTCACCGCAGCATCAAGCCATGGTTATTAGAGTTTTTGTTTATTCCTATTCACTTAAGAGACAGAAATTAGAGGTTGGGAGTTGTGTAGAATTGGGAGGGGGTGCATATGTGTGCACGTACGCGGTTTGTGTCAAATGTGTGAAAGCTTATTTTTATTTTAATATGCATTTGTTTTTTATTATGTCAAGCACTATGTGTTGCCTGTTAATGGTATGAAAAGTGCTTTATAAATAAAATTTGATTAGATTTGATTTTAATAAAACTCATTTCACATCTGTGGTCCTTTGTATACAATGCCATGAAGGACTACATTGTATCCTGTTTAGGTGATGTTTTACTATGATTTCTGGGAAAGACAGTCATCTAAAAGATTTTTTTTTTTCTTTTCTTACATGGACCGTGGATGACGGTCCAACCCAGATACCAACCCAACACATGGTTGATGTCATGCAGATGGGATGAAATCAATTTCGTCTCATTTTGACCACAGGCTGTGTCTGTCAATCTGAAAGCCTCCGTGTGAGCCATAACTGTTGGCTGTTTCTGTAAAAGTAAAAAAGGAAGATATATGACTCAAGTACAAAGCTCTAATCTAAAATTAGCACGAGCAGGTGGAGATTGTGTTCTCATCAGTGCAGTTTGGAGCTGGAGCCAATAAATACCAGAAACTGTGCAGAGGCTTCTGAAGTTTGACTGATAATCACAAGTTTAGTAAATCTCATGACTTCTCTGAAGACTGATCAGGGATTGAAGTCCCTTGTGAAAGAAATGTTCGCTTTCATTATTTGGATTTACGTGTGATTATTCTAAAACTATTAAGCATAACCCAGAATATCATTTTTTTAAAAATCGCCACCTCCCAACTCATCTTAACTCTGACTTTCATTTTCATTTTTTATTTTCTAAATAAATCAGCCACAGTATTAGAACGATATCACTCTAGCCCCAGAAACACATAGTAGGCTAACTGTGGGTGATGCGCTGTTACTACTTCCTTCTCTTGATAGAGACATCATTTTCAAAAGTTTATTTTTAGCGTCAGTGGGAATGCGATATCAGTCTGTATGGAAACTGTTGGTGTAGTATCATTAAGCAGAAACATTAAGAAACAGGCAATGGAGGGTTGGTCCCACATTGGTGCATACTTTTACATTGGACTGTAAAAGTATTGCAACACCAGTATTCTATGGTGCATCACCATTTTACATCCACTGCCTCATCTCTAAAGCTGTCAACAAAGCACTTTTCCAACATGATTAGTATTAACACTATTTTAATGATTTGTGGAAATGTTTCCATCTGCAGGTGGCATTGCTCCACAGCATCTGCTGCCTTATGAGTTCGAGCTAGAGGCCAATGTAACACTTGAGAGACTCACCTATTATGTGTCTGAGATGGACAAAAGACCCTCCATACCTCAGCACTGGCATCTGCTTCCACAGGTATTAAGAGCTTTCATCTTTCTCACATGTGAATAGTCTGGTTTACAGATTTACTGACTGATTTTCTAAATTTAGATTGATTGTTTATTGCTCTCAGGGATCTGTGCTGGAAGAGATCCTGACAGACTGTTGGGATCGTGATGCTGAAGCTCGACTGACAGCCCAATGTGCTGCAGAAAGATTAGCATCTCTTCAGTCTTCACCATGATCATTTGATTTTCCTCTGTATATACATATATTTGTACTTTACACTTTATGTGCCACTACTGCACTGCATAGTTTTTATCAAACTGAATTTCAAAGCTCTTTCTTTATTGGTACACTATCAGCTTTTGGGAACCTATTAAAAATATTTTGAGATTTTTTTTTTTTTAATCTCATTTCAATTCTTCTCATCACTTATTTCTCTCAGATTCCTAGGTATTAAAAAGCAAGAAAAGGGATTAAATAACAGAGTCTAGCATTCAGTACAGACTATATTGAGTTGGGTTGAACTATTGTGATTTTTATTTTTTTTTTAAGACTTTTTGGTCATTTTTGAGAACAAATTTTGTTCCTGATGCCCTTGATCTAAGAAGAAGAGAAAGACTGACTTTATATGTTAGAAATGTCCTTTATAAGTTTTAATTTATTAATTAAGACTAAATGAAGTTGGATCAAAATATGTGAATATGTCAAGTGAATTTAAAGCAGAACTAAGAAACTTTTTCTGCTTATCTTTAATTTAATTTAATAAATGTAATTGTGTTTTTACTCAAAACATATAAAAAAAAATTGTAGATTTATTTTATTGATCTGTTCTCCTGTGTGTGTAATGCCTGTATCTGCCTTGGGGGAATACGATTTGAATGAACTGAAGAAAGTGGTGGAAGTCTATTGATAAATAAAGTTCAAATTCTCAGCACTCTTCAGTTAAAGTGATTCTGAGAATATGTTCTTTTCAGACCCTTTTGTTATTCAGAAAAAGAGATGATCTACCATAAATGCATATCCCTATTCACAGATGGCTTTATGAAGAGGACATTTTTCAGGACATCCAGGTGAATGCAGATGAAGGCTTAGCTTAGCTCTTTATAAGCTCAGGGGCGTTTTAAGAAACTGTAAAGTTCACTGAGCCTTACAAGTCTTCTTCAATAAAGTCATAAGCTTATAAGCACTAAAATATGTAACACACTGAGCTCAATGAAGTATTTAAAGAAGCTAAAAAAACAGGAAATATGGTATGCAAAGGCTAATTTACAATCACCAAACGTGGAATCGCAATTTACAACTTATATTGATTTGGTTGGAGCGTCTCTGTTAATGCAATAAAATACTCTACCACACGATATGATGTACTTTGTCATTCTTGTGGGGAAATTTGTATTGGACTTTATGCTGTGCCCGCAAATGTTTTCATAATGCAACAACACAATATAACTCAAACAACATAACAGCACAAAGTATTGCACTTATAGAGAACAGTGCTTTGTCCATACATATTTTACACACGTAATTTCCCCCCTACAACTACTGCACACGCACCTTGACCTAAACACCCCATTCACATATTACATTCACCCCAAAATACCAATAGATAGCAAAATACTGATAAAAATAATAATAATTTTTAAAAGATATGAATCTACTGCACATTCTCTCTGGCCTCAGCCAGTCTTATTTAAAAATCAGATTCAAGTTGTCACAAATTAGTTTTTATCACAGTTCAGTTTACAGTGGAGGCTCTGTAATCTGCCAGTCAGTAAAAGTTGATATTCTGTGTGGAGGACATGTGATTGGTTAGTCAATAATGACTGACCTTCCTGAACCTGCTGTGAAACAGACTGCCAATAGATTGTCTGAAGGGACATGTAGCCTACTTCCTCTTTCCTGTCACCTTCATAGCGGTATCTGCTGAGCTTAGATTTTAGTCGGGTTACCATATACTGCAGGCTGACATCCCTTTTCAAACAATGCTCTTTAGTGCTGCCTGACCCCCCCCCCCCCCCCCAAAAAAAAGAAACAAACAAAACAAACAAAAAACGTAATCTTCTGGCTCACACCATACACTCTGTATGCAAAAATTAAGTCTTTGCTGTAGGTGAGTACACAAGCTCTTCACATGGACTTTCCAGCTGAAGGTGTTGACCATGTGAATATCAAAATACGTGTATGCATTCACTGATTTTTGTATGAGTACAAGACTACAATCCCCATGTAATCTGGAAACCAGAGCGATCTCCGTGGTTTTAGCCATATTTACTGTTATCATTGCACCACTGTACAAAGTTTTCTATTTCCAAATGGGCTGTCTGATGGAGTATTTTATGCAATAGGCTTGTCATCATGGCTGTGTCATCAGAAAATCTGAGATCAATTGCTGTTGGGCACCGTACTTATGGTTCTGGATTCTGAGAGTGTTTGTTGATTTCTGTTGGTTTAAAAAAACATAACAAAACCAAATAATTAAAAAAAAAAAAAGTGCCCCCACAGTCTCCTCAAGCACTTGCAATCCACCCCAGGTATTTTCTCTTCTAGCCAGTTTCTCAAACACTTTTAGTTGCTTTAGGTCGGTCGGCAGTCTCTTGGTAATATAACCTAGTTGCTGTAAGGTTCAGGCCACACACAAAGAAACCCTTTGTGGAAAAAAAACAAAACAACTTGCATCTGACACACAGTGAAATGAGCATTTTAAGCTTAACTATTGAACCATATCCCTGTAACCCCAAAACAAACCCACCTGAATATAATCTATATTGGCCAATCAGTAAAGCATGGCCAGCCACAGATGTCTCACTATAATCTGGGAGAAGAGAATGACCTGGCAACCAGATGCCCTGAGATTCCATCTGCCAGCTCAGGTCAGGAATGATTCCTGTAGAAGGCAAAGCAGGTAAAACATTACAGCAGCTGCAGCCTCTTTTAAAAAAGTACACTTGCACAGAAGAAAACTAGCATCCCAGCTTGTTTTCAAGTTTTGAGCCAAACACAAAAAGAGAACCTTTTGCTGTATGTTGAGTAGCAAACATTGCCTCAAAATGACTGCAAGACAGGATGAGAGAATTGTCTTGGTGGCAAGTCCAAAGGGAGGAACAGGTGCAGCGGTTACATGACCTCAGCAATACTGTGAAATGTTGTTGTGAGAAGCCATTCAGAACCGGCAGTGTGCAGAGGTTTTATCAGGCCTACATCATGGTGTTCCAGAATTTATTTTAAGGTAAATCATTTAGAGCGGTACTTTCTTTGGTCGACAGTTTACAGATTTGAAAATAAATAAATAAATAAATAAATAAATAAAAATAAAAAAAATCTAGTCTTTGTTGTCTCAGCCACCCTCCCCTCCCTTCCACTAAATTTTTTAAAGTCCTCTGTTACTGGATTTATTTTTTCTGAGCCAACCGCATGGCAAGACATCAATAAACATGTCTGAGTGAAGTGGTGGAAACAGGGTTAGTCTGACCAGGCGGTAGAACATTCCAAGCATGCCGTCGTCCCTCTCTTGTGCTGCTCAGTCGGTGAAGTATGAGCTGTCGGAAAGGCCTTTAATGAAGAAAGCGTGACGCGTCTGGATGCTCCTGAGAACTGGAGTTAAAATGAGGAGGCTCCACCCATCGCTCCAGACCATGTGGTTTTCTTCGCTCCTGTTGCTGCATTTTGGAAGAGAGAGGAAGAGAGAAAGAGCGCAGTTGCTGTCAAGATGGATGGGATGGGTCTCCTAAGTGAGTTCATTTCATTGCTTTAACGACAGCTTTGTATGGGTAATTTGAAAGTCATCTGCAAAAGATTTTTGCCCGGAACTCGAGAAAATTTGGGGTCTGTACCCTGGTGCAGGCTGCTCCTGACAGGTGCGCACAGTGCACAGGATGGGCAGACGTGAGGCAGACGGCAGAGGCGCAATGAATCCCAGTCAACGTTCCGAGCTCGGATGTCTCCAAGACGCGGCATTTAGCAGCCACCATGGTGGTGAGCAGCTCCCGAGGATGGACGTCCGTTACCCCTGCAGCGCAGACAAGCGTCAGAGAAACGCAGACAAGCGACAGAGAGACGCAGACATGGGGGCGATGGGCTGGGCATCGCCTGCCACGGCGGCACCAGAGGAAGTGAAGAAGCACCAGCACAAACACAACTTGAAACACCGTTATGAGGTGATGGAGACTCTGGGGAAAGGCACCTACGGAAAAGTGAAGAAAGCAGTAGAGAGAGCAAGTCTGAAAACGGTGAGTGATCTTTAAACTACTGCGATATGTATTGCATTTTGGGTTACATGAAACCAGTTTCAAGCACTGAACTCTTAAAATATGCTTACTTGTGCAAAAGCTTACATTTGATAGACACTGTGATATGTTGCTTTTGCTTTTTAATTTCTGGCAAGCTGTCTGCCTACATAAAATATTGATTTGGAGGTAAAGACACCCTCTTGGGTGGCATGAGGGTTTGTGTGCGCGCATGTGTTTCTGTGTGTGTGAGAGATGCTGGACCCATTTTTTGCTTCCTGTTCTGCCAGGCTGAGATGCCTTTGGTCTGACTCACTCAGCACTTAAAGAAAGGGATGAATTCATTACAATAGGTCTCCTTCACCAGCAGCCTGACCCCTTTTAGCAAAAGCCCAGTGAGACATAGCCTACAGGCATATACGAGTCAAAAGCACATATTGGTATTCTACATTTTGAATATCTGGGTTAAACAGTATGGTTGCGATTAGTTAGGATAACCACGAGTTTAAGGTGACAAAGAGGCCTCATCAGCCTTGAATTAACTATTTAATCTTTTAGTAAACAAACTCATGGCAATAGGGATAATCTTTTTGAAAATCAGATTGTGTGAGACTTTCACGGTTGTGCTTGCTGCTTCCAATAACTCTTAAAGTTAAGATTTCACACTTTACCTGTAGTTTTCACCAGGGACTGCAGGTGAAAACTACTACTACTAACTGCTGGTACAAGAACACAGAGAGGAGAGCAGCTGTGTATTATGTGTTTGCGTGCAGGGTGAGGGGGTTTGGAGGGACTTGGGGAAAATGCTGAATTCCTTGAGCCATTAGCCAGCACATACCAGGGATTCTTTGAAACAAAATGGACATTATTTTTGGAAAGAAGACTCGGGGGCTTTTGTCTGAGTTTTGGGAGGAGAGAATTTTACAGCGAAGCAAAAACAATAGATTTAGATTGAAGTGCTGATTTGAAATTTTCCCAGAAAAAATTTCTGAGTTACTGTATGAGTTGAACATAACTAATACACGGGACAAAATGAAGAGACAGGATGAGAAATGCAGGGTCCTGCTGCCTCACTGGGAGTTTTACTCGTCTATAAAGCTGAGCCATACTGATAAAAATAACAGTGCTGCACATTGTGCAATTTAAAAAAAAAAAATTATTACATAACCTCAGAGGATGTGTACATCCTTTAACTTGTGTTGCCAGGTATGGAGGGAAACAGCAGTTTTTTATTACCCCCAACAAGTTCTTTCCCCCTCTGCTTTCTAAAAGAAAGTCATCACTACCTGTGCGATCAGTTCACTTTAAGATGAAAAACTTTTTTTTTTTTCAACCTCAGTTGATTGATTCCCCTCTTGAATTACTCTGTTTGTGAATCTGCACTGCAGCTGCAGGGGAAAGAGGTGGCCCGGCCCTTTTCCAATGTAACACAATCTGGCAACCAGCAATCGTGATGGATGGCTTTTTACTGAGAAAGAAGTGCCTCATAGCATGTGAACTTAGACTTCAAAAATCACCGCTAGCTTCCTGGCAGGTATTCAGTTCATACAACTGTATGTGGTTGCTCAAAGAGGCACTGATAAAAATGCATTTTTCAAGTTAAATCTATTAATGCTTGTGTCAGTAAATCTTCCTGACCAAACACTGGAAAGGTGTGAGGACTAAGGAGGGGAGGTAGTCACAAGTTCTTCTGACCAAATGTACTTACTGTCTATACATAGTGTGTATTTGTCTTTTTCTTCTGCCATCGCTCACCTGTGTTACCATGTAGCATAAACACCATAATGCCCAGAAAAGAAGTCTACATCAAAGGTCAAAGAACATGAGCAGTGCGACTCCAACCTTTAACTGTGGTCAACATTTTATAGAAGACTTCTTTCTAACCCAGTACTCATGACAGCACTTTTTTTTCATTAGAAAGACTCCTTTCAGAGACTGGGGCTAAAACTGTTTGAGACAGAGAAGAGCTCTTGCTGAATTATGCTGCATGAGAACAGTTGTGTAATACATATTAATCTGCCCTGGTGGAAACCCAACATAACATCAAGAACCTGTTAATGAACATGATTATAATTACCTGAAGCTTACTAATTAGTGGTGGACTATTTTTTTGTGAAAGACATGGACCTCCTGAAGTCTGTCGTCACCAGTGGAGATTCCAATCAGTCTTTGTGTCTGACCAATCACATAACCCAATATCAAACCACAAACTAACATCTTTTTTCTTTTATAATTTAACTAGCTAAAGTAACAAGCTGCTGTCTCCATCTCCATACCAAACTTACTCAGCAGGGAGATATGAGAGCAGTATCACTTTTCTGAAATTATTCTTAACATACTTTCTACAATATTTGAATGTCGCTGCCTTTAACTTGGCTACTTGGCCTTTTCGAAGTCCTATCAGCAACACAGCACATCTGCAGCTCCTGGCTTTGAAGGGGACAGGTTAAAGGCATGTGTTTAGCTGAGTTGTGAGATCCAGGAGTGTTTGTAAAACTTTCCCAGATGCAGCATGGACCTTTTAGTAATGCTTTAATTATTTTTTTAAGGAGCTTTAAGGATGCACAAGTGTGAATTTGTACATGTGCTTGTCAGAAAAAGAGGATATGAGGTCATAAACTATTACATGTAACTTCACCCTGGAATAGCTCATCAACCTGAGGATTTTTGCACATGGTAAACAGTGATGTAGGCAAGACAAGTCTAATTTCCCAAACCTGTTGCAATGAATATGAACAGGAGAAGAATGTAAATGTTCTGCTTTGTTTGACTTGTCCTCTGTCAGTACATACTGTACGACTGTACTGGATTTACAATAAAAAAAGTGGTTTGTGGGATCTTTTTCTCACATTCTCTTGTAATATTAAAACATATCTGATTCCATTTGCATGACTCATGCACATTGCTGGTCATATTTCAACAGCAGCATATTTCACACGCACCGCATTATTTGGATAAACAATACGGCATTGTTTGTCAGGGGGATACTTCAGATATTTGCACACAACAGGGTGAGATCATACAAATACCAAGTACACACATGGCCAAACTTCCTCTCCACTCATGTGTCCCTTAAAAAGTGCCCTGAAGGGTGAGTAATGCCCAGAATGGGTCTTTCTTCTTTGTGCTCTGCTGCCTATGCATGATGATGAAGTGGGGAGGGGGGAATTACTTTTTAGAGTGTTACCGAGTCCACATACTTTTGCATACCTAATCCAATCCTTTCATCAGTCCTGTGACATTCCTCATGCATGATCCCTCCTCTTCCCTTCAGCTAATCTTTGGCAGAAGGGTTTGTTCACTGCTGTTTGTTTGTTAACCTGATGGTAAGATTGCATAAAAACTACAGTACCTGGCCAACTTTTTAGCCAATCTGTGGTAGAGTTTGGTACAGAGAAATAAAGAACCAAACAAATTAAGCAGATCCAGATGACCTCACCCAAAACTGTATAGACGGCCTTGGATTAGACTTGTTCCATCTTTACAGTGTATATCCCCTTTCCCTGCTCACTTTGCTTCAGTATGTAGGTCAGCAAATGAACATAGCTTTCCAAACTCTGGATGTGTGCCATTCAGCTGATAATGACAGGATATATTTGATACAAACCAATACCCAGCACCCAGTGTCCCTAGCCTAGGAGATGCTACATTAGAGTGTCTGAAGATATGGGAAAACATGGCTGCCATATGGCATGTGGCTGCTACGTGACTATAGAAAATCAAAATTAAAAAGAAAATGGACTCAGTGGCATCTCCATCAGTTAAATAAGGTCAGGCTAGTCCCAGGAGTTCACTGGTGATTTTGTGCCGCGTTGCATAACCGCTGCAGTTGACAGAGCGTGTGAACTGTCTTCCAGCGTCTTGTAGATGTTTTCCAGCAGCTGAGAATGCTGTACTTATGACCTTTAGGAAAACTCAGCTTAACCATAGGGACCCTTCAGGGCTTGAAAAGATTAAACCACAGAATGATCCGTTCTATGATTGGATTTCAGCCTCACGAATAGGTTCTGTACTAAGTTGATGCGTTACACCTCTTATGCACTGAAGTCCAAAATATTTTAAATTAAACCCGGATGAGTTTGCCTCTGTCTTATAATGTTTCTGTGGCAGTTCTTCTGTCCAAAGAGGTTTAGGGGCTCAAGTCTGGATATATGTTTTGGTGTGTGCCTGTGTGTGTATTCAGGGGTTGGATTGGGGTACACTGAGTGCCTGGGATTAAAGGAAGCGGTGTTAACAGTGCAGCTGTCAACCTTCTGCCTCTGAGCTTGCTCACATCACAGGAGACCAGCCTTTAAAAGCCTCATAATCACCTCTAATACCCATAGATTTCATTTGCATACAAGTATGTAACTGCATTATCTTTGTCTGAATGTATGGATGACTCTATACTTCAGCTATTTATCCAGTTTATTTTTTCCCTTTTAATAAATCGAGTTTTGCAAGAAGGATAAATTAGAAAACATGTCAGCTGTTGAGGAGTCTGTGTACTGGTACTCTATCTTTTCTGATAATGGCCTTTACTGTACAAAGTATTACTACATCACAGCTCTGTCATAATGACCCGATGCTCTTTTCTATCTGTGCGACAGTGCAAGATGAGCTTTGTTGTCTATTGTTAACTATCCATATTTAATCTGAAGATTGATCAACTAATCATGTGTGAATTGAAAACAAGCCTTCTTACAGCATGTTCATGCTCAACTGCATGCTTCTACTGTAGGTGGCAATCAAGTCAATCCGCAAAGAGCGCATCACCGACGACCTGGACAGAATTCACATCCAGAGAGAGATTGAGATCACCTCCTCACTCAGGCACCCTAACATCATACGCTTCCACGAGGGTAAGACCGAAAACACAAATAATCGCAAACAATTCTGAAATTTTTTAAAGGCATATACATGAGTAAGGGGACGTATACTTAATTCTTATGAGGGGATAGGGGATATCCCTTCAAAACACCTAAAAGTGTTGTGCAGCAATGTTCAGGGATCAGGAATAACAATGGCAGTGCTTACAAATCTTATTTGAAGACCAACAGTAACTTAAACCATCTAAGTATCCCTTATGTGTCTTAAGCTTGGTATGACTTCCATCTCTCGTCCATAAACCAGGATATTTATCCATGAATAACTGAAATTATATCAGTGGTACATAGTTATATGGGTGACATGTTCCCTCCTGTTTATGGGCACTATTTATTTTATACTAACTCTCTTGAAACAACCAAAATACTCAATGCAGCACCTAATCTATAGCAGAAGATGGTTCCTAACAAGTTCTATTTTATATTTTGTGGAAATTAATTAGCCTAAATACAGTAATTTTAAGTGGATGTTTTGGAATTATGTTTTAAATATTTTTACATTTAAATTCACCTGAGTTGAAGTTCAGTTTTGTCTTATTCTCATGGTGGGTTTTTGTTTTTAATGAAACTTATGAAATTAAAGTTTCTTTTTTAATGTCAAGAGTTGGTATTTGTTCACACTGAGGGTGCAAGTAATCGTGTGAGCAATTTCTGTTTCCATTTAGGATTAAATAGAGATTTGGGAAAAGCTCATTTTTGCAGCTTAAATAAGTAGAAAACCAACAGCCATTTATTCAGATACATTAAAAAAGTCAACTTTTAGGATCCTCCAAAAGATTGTCCATTAGATACATTTTGTATTTACTATTTTAACAAAACAACATAATATCCCTCAATGTTTTTCTTCAGTGCAGATTTGAGGCATTCAGTAATAGAAACATATGTCTGGATAAGGCTAGACGTTGAATGTTCCCTTTGTGCTGTGTTGACAGTGTTCGAGAGCCGGGATAAGATCGTGATAGTGATGGAGTACGCCAGCAGAGGAGAGCTGTATGATTACATTCAGGAGAGGAGACGATTGCCAGAGACAGAAGCCAGAAGCATCTTCAGACAAATCACATCTGCTGTCCACTACTGCCACAAGGTTGCTCACACGTGCCACAGGCATTCAGTTCAAATTAGGGCAGCACATGCATGCACGTGCTGAAAATTCAATTTGGAATAAGCAAATACTGTACTGCTAAATCCACTTAATCCTAATCGTTATACTGCTGAAAAACTTGACTTCAGTTTTCAGATCTTTCTGGGTTAAGAGCGCATTAAACTGTTCCTCACAGCCACATACTGACATATTTAGCTTTCTACTTCTAAATGGCTGTAAACCTTGGCAAAAGAGCTCATTATTCTTTTTTTCCTCTTTTTTTTAATTGCTGTTTTGTACATAAAATCAACCACTGTGCCAGCAAACAGGAATTATCAGGAAAATACATAAATCCTATTAATCCACAGTAGCTATGAAGAGCTGTGCCTCATAGTCAGCTGAGCTAAATGTGACAGAGAAGGTTTGTTTGTTTAGATTCTTCATGAATCCCACCCACTAGACTCAGATTATCATTCATCTCCTGCAGCTTTGTAGTGTGCAGGCAGGAGGGTTTTGTGCTCCTACTGCCCTTGAATGTTGTCCCAAAATAGACATGAATGTTCTGGCATGAATGAATTATTGAATGTGGCTCAGAGGTATGCAAGGCATAGAGAGATTTTCAAAGCTTCAAGAGAAGAATTAAACTGATTTGCTATTGTCTAAATCCGGTCATGGCCAGGGCATTCAAAAGAAAAGACAAGAAAAAAAAGAAACAAATAACTAAATTATAAACTAATTAAACACATATTTATTTACCTATTTGTGTCTGTTCTCTGCAAACAATGTCTACAGTGATGGCTCATTCTTTCTACCAGTGTGCACTTAGAAGGATGTAATTAATGAAAGAAGCTCTTTGTGGCACCTACATTTAAAGCTTTTCTGCATATCAACACTTCCTGGGTGGCCGCACTTATGTATTGGAGCTTTGTCTCTCCTTAAGAATTACTGCCCACTCAGTATCCATGGAACAAACTTGATCTGGCAACATAGTTTTCTTCCTGTTGGATGTTAAGTGTTCTCTGGCCCTGCTTCACCAGGCTCTACATCTGCCTCTTATTGAAACCCAGGTGCTTAAAGCAACATTACATGACTTTCCAACCTTAAAACTCTGCTCCTCTGACTTGTTAGGATAGAACACTTACATCCCTTATGCACATTTCTAGAGCTTTTGGTGCCCTGCATCCCAAGGCTGACAAACTTCACTTCACATCTTTTTTTCCCAGCCCGAGGCTTCACGTGACAACTGCTTCACAGCACCGCATCACATGCCGGGAACTGGATATCAACACACTGGTTGTTTTGAACATGCAACATGGCTAATCCCTTTATTTTTATTTTTTCCTTTTTAAAAAAATATTTTCCCCTTTTTTTCTTTTTTTAAAGAAATAGATGGTATTATCTGTGGAAGGGAGGAAAAGAAAGTGACAAAGCAATTAATAAGACGAGTCAGCGGGGTAAACTTTGACGGTCTGGAGAAGGTCAAAGAAGAGACGGGATGCAAGATGGCTGCTGATTAGTGTGTGTTAATAGGGCGCCAATTTGCAAATATTTGCCAACATTGAGTAGCATTGCTTTCATACCATCAGAGGATCAAATTATCGTCAGATGAATTAGCTCAAACAAAGCCTTCCCTCTGTCTGATAAATTGTCACACTTGTCCAAACACACAACCTCATGGTGTGTATTTGTTTTCTTGCAGAATGGGGTGGTGCATCGAGACCTCAAACTGGAGAACATCCTTTTAGATCAAGATTTGAATGTAAAGGTAAGACTCATAAGTGCTCTCATAAGACCATTTGCATATTTTGGAAGAATAAAAGAGTGCTTTCTTTCAAAAGCAAACTATTTATTGCCATACTTAAACAAATTCCCTGGCAAACGTATGATTGATAGAGAGTTAAACACATACAGGAATGGGCTCCTTATCATCATCAGCATCAATATTTACATCCTCGGCCAAACTTTTGTTTTTGAACACAAAGATAAACAGTCTTATAACATAATAGCTTATAAGTTTGAGGAAGCAGGTTTTTTTTTTTCCACTGTTAAAATAAATATCCACAGAACGAGCACTGAAATACTTTCACACCTCTAAAATAAACTGCAAAATGCACATTCAGAGCATACACTGGAGTATTCTCCACCAGCAATAATGATAATATTATTTAAACTATGCACACTGAACCTGAATAAACACACTACAAGGTCTTATAAAATAACCTAGGGGATATTTTTTGCCCTGTCTGAATATTACTGCCCTTATATGGGAGCTGTGCATGGCCAAAGGGGAATGCAGGGAATTCAGCAGGGGATCTTAGTGCTGGTGCCAGACGGAAAGTTATATATATGCTCTGTGCGACCATCAAAACAAAGCATTATGTGTGGACCACTCAGCAGCTTCTCGTTCATTGCCTACCTTATCAACACATGTTTAACCCACTGCCTGTTTACATCATCAGCTGCAGGAAATGATCAAGTTTCTGTGTAATGCATGTGTGTGTAATGTCTGCACATCTGTATAATGATATAAAATGACAGGAACAGTGGGACATGTTGTGTAAAGCACATGGGTCTTGGTCAAGTTTAAAGTCATGTACAGTGGAATGCAAAGGTATTTGTGTAACATAGCTGAACTATTAATGAACGAGACATAACCTATAGCTATTGGCAGAAACAATAGGCAAAAAAGGTTATATACATGTGCAGTTAGAAAAGATTAAACTTTTGGCCTAAGGTTTGGAGATATGATATACATGCTGTGCACACACACAACACCATAAAGAAACATGTTCAAGTTACATATCAGCTCAGAAGAGATGATAACCATGAACTGGGTTGTGTACCTACTGTCAACATCTGCATGTAAGGTCTCTGTTTTTGTGCGCCATGGAAATAAAGCTGTCATGCTGAATATTTTTAACACCAGAGCTTCTGATAGTGAGCGAGTGTGCATGTTAATCTCTTTAGATAAAGACGAGGCACAGTATGTCTGTACATGACTCCTCACCAGCCCGAGTGAGTGATTGTTCCGTTATGTGACCACGAGCCGCCTGATGATTTTGGCCCCTCTTCACTTTCCTCGCTCACGCTCACACTGGCAAAAGCTCAGCGTACCTATTTTTGGCTCCTGTAAGAGAAATAGCTTTTGGGTGTTTTGTTTTCACCACATGACTCCAAGTTTGCAGAACAAACTCATTGGAAAGGAATCCAGATTGCATGTGGAGAAGAATGGGTGAATGGATTTTATGAAAACTTCAGCATTACCCAATTTGTCTATTATGTCATGTAGTTCAATCAGTTTTCGTTGGACACAAGCAAACACAAGCCTGCAGTGAGATAGGTGCTTTTTGGTGTGATAGCCCCCCCCCCCCCCCCCCCCCCCCCCCCCCCCCCGTATTTTATTTGTCTCTGATTCAAACTTACTTTTCACTTTGCACATGAATCACAAATATATATGCTAGAATTTCCAGACTTCCTAGAGTACTCAATGCATATATTGTAGTAAAAGAAAGGAATAAGAGTGTGATTTGCGGTCAAAATGTGTTCATTCTATGTTCTTTTTCTCTGCAGCTGGCTGACTTTGGCCTCTCAAATCATTTCCAGAGGGATACTCTGCTGCAGACTTATTGTGGAAGTCCACTCTATGCTGCCCCAGAAATAGTGAAGGGGCTTCCATACCAGGGGCCAGAGGTTGGTTAACACACTGACTTGAAAGCTGTGCTTAATTATCGTAAATTTCAGGTTGCCTCATCTCAGTTTTGTGTTTAAAAGACAATTAAAACCTTGCTATGGTGGTATGCTTGTTTGTTTTTGGGGAGTTTTCTGGTTAATTAAACATGTTGATTTTAATCAACATGTTCAAATTTTAGTGTTACTTAGATTAAGCCAATTCATCTGCATTTTTCAGAATGAAAGAACAAGAATTTTACAAAAATGCTGCAGATATCTTCTGCCTTGTTGCACTACCTGTTATTACAGTAGCCTGGAAGGGACAAACCAGCACTGACTTTAGAGTGGGTCTTGCTTTCCACTGCAGGTACACGTGTACATTTTTGCAAGTGTATATTTTTCTAACACACTTGCAAAAGTGGAATGTTTTTATTACTCCCAGAAAGCCTCAGATCAGCTGAAACACTCAGTTTATTTAAATCCAGGTTAAAGACCCATCTGTTTTCAGATGATTTAAATAAAGTTTTATTCAGGTGTCCGAATCTCTGCAGCATTTTTTAAGACTTTTTTTTTAATGTTCTTTGTTTTTTATTTTAAATTATGCTTTTATTCTTTTACTTTTCACCCTTCTTTTCTTCTGCACCCCTCTGTAATGCTTTTTAATGTTATATGTAAAGCACTTTTAATTCTTGTGTACATGAAATGTGCTATAAAAATGAACTTGCCCTGTCTTAGACTTCAAACCAAAAATCTCTGTTTTCAACTACAAATTAACATTTGGATCCTATTTGACACTCACAGGGACATAATTTACAAAAATGTGTTTGTCATTTAAATGATGCCATCCTGCTATTAGTTAACTAAGATTACATTATCTCCTGTCAGCACATCTGCTTTGTTTGAAAAGTCATACTGCATTTCATTTGTTCCTGTGAGCTTTGGGAACAAACACCAAAATAGAGAGTGAACACTTAGTGGTAAAGTTACATTGTAGATAATGAAATAGAAATTAGATAGAATTATTAACAAATTATACAAGGCTGCCAATAATACAGTATCAAATGAAGCAGAACAGCTGACAATAATAATAAATTAAAAAGCATCTGTAATTGTGTTTGTGTTTATGTGTTAGGTTGACTGCTGGGCACTGGGAGTGCTGCTGTATGCACTGGTGTACAGCAGCATGCCATTTGATGGCACCAGTCACGCTAAGCTTACAGAGCAGATTGTCCAAGGTCGCTATCGCAGGCCCAACCCCCCTTCAGGTAAACCCTTACAATGTCCTTGTCAGTGTTTGTGTTCTATTTACAAGTGTCAAATGCCATTGCCTGGAGTGTTAGCTACCCTGTTCGTCATTTTTCCTGCTTTAATAACTGCTGATTCTGTTCCCTCCAGACGCTTGTGCTCTCATTGACTGGTTGTTAACAGTGCGTGTGGACGAGAGGGCCACAATAGAAGATGTGGCCAATCACTGGTGGGTAAACTGGGGCTATGAAGAGAGTGTGTGTGACTGTCCGTCATCTCCACACCATGAATGCCCTTCCCCTCTTCTGGCTCGCTACATCGACTGGCAGAATCAGGTTGCTGCTACTGGCAAGTTGCCCGTAGACCTGGGGAGCCTGTCTTCAGACTCCTCCTGTCCTTCTCAGCTCAGCTCAACCTCTTTTTACTTCAGCTTTCCTCTGAAGAATGACTGTGGAGCAGGAGGAGGAGGAGGAAGGGTACGCGGAGGGATTTCAAGCCTCAGGAAGTCACGCAAGGAGAATACAATTCCCCAGACTTCACTGGGAGCTTGCGGTGTTTGTCCAACAGCTGCATCTTCAGCTGCAATTTCCTCCACATCCACCACTGAAAGAAGGAAACCCAAGGGCATCCTCAAACACCAGAGGAGTTTAGATTCTGTCTTCCACAGCCCTCCTAAGGAGAACTCTTCCTCTGAACTGTGTACTGCTGTTCCCCAGCCTCATCGGACACACACGCTTCCTCATACACATCCTGATGTCATGTCCACAAACCTAACTCCTCCCTCCATGTTCAGGCAGCCTTCATCCAAGATGCCCAAGAAGGGGATACTGAAGAACTTGTATGTGAGGGAGTCAAGTTATCCTTCATCCTCTGAAAGAAGAGGCTCAGGAGCAGGAAGTAAAGAAAGTGATGTGGGGTTGTCAGACTCCCACAAGCAACATACATGTCTCCCAGCAGCAGATGATAGTCCCACTATGCGCACAGAAGCAGTGAGGAGACGGAAAGGTATCCTGAAACGGAACGGAAAGTTCTCGCGCAGTCTGGATCTTCCTGACAACCCCACTTCAACTCCCTCTTCCAACCCTGCTATGCTCCCTGAGGCTCTGCAGCAGCTCTTACAGGCAGCTGGGGACACTGACGGCCGCCGTAGCCGTCCCTCCAGTGTGGTGAGCGAGGACAGCCTCTTCTCCTCTGACTCCTTTGATCTGTTGGATCTCACCACCCAGTCACGTCGCAGGATTTTCTCCCAGGAGATGCAGCACAGCACTTGCAGCTCTGAGGAGCATTTGGAGCCCCAGAGAACTGAGCCAGATGGGGTGGAAGAAGACAGGGAAGGACATAAGGACATGTTAGTTTGAGGAAAATGGTTGACAAAAGAGTCAGTTTGGCAAAAACCTGTTAGTTCACAGGAGTGTGATAATCAGTGCCCGTAATCTGGTAAAGACTGAACTCTGGACGCATCTCAAGTTCACTGAACATTCAGAGTAAAGCACCGTTTGTGATACATTTGTTTGTATTAAATGATAATTTAAACTGTGGCTTTGGACTGCCTCACTGTTTTCTGGATGCAAGCCACCACAAGCCACTACTATCTGCCAGTGTGACAGAAAACTCTCTGTAATGGACACTCACCAACTTTTTCCAAACAACTGATCCTCTCATTTAGATTTGGCAGATTTCTGCTCAGAAAAGCCTTGAATATCTGTGTCTCAGTGCTGTCATCTGCTAAAATGTCATCTTTTGAAATATGACTGGATGCGTCAGTGAATGAAAAGACGTGTGTTTCCATCCACCTTTTATTTATTTATTTTTCAAATATAGAACCTGAAAAAGATAACTGGGAAGGTCAGGAAAATTGAAAACTCAACATTAAGTGTGCATTAATGACAGCAGAGTGCAATTGAAACCAGTCTATTAAAAGGAAATATAATTTATTTTGCTTTCTATTCCAGTTTGGTGCTTTAATATTAGACGGTTGTTGCACCATTGTCTTCTGCAGTGGAGCATTAACCTAGTTTGTCATTTATGTTCATTTCTGTACTACTTGCTTCATGAGCTTTATATACACATTGATAAATGGTTTTAAGCACACTATCATGTAGTCGTAAAATAACACTTCAACTCCTCTGCATTTGAGACATTTTATCTTCGTGCAGTAGTTTTTAATGTTATCCTCTTTCTGCACCATCCTAGATATTCAGACATTGTAAATTCTCACAACCGTGACTATAGTTGATAACAGATTCATTATTAAACCTGTCTGTTTACAACTACATCAAAGAGAGTGACAAATTTTTAAACCACTTGCAAATGCTAAATAGGGAACTAAAGAAAGAACCGGAAGTAATGTATTACCTTTTTCACAAGTTGTTATTAAGTATATTTATTCCTCACAGCGTTGTACAGTGCACTGTTTGCTCTTTTGCACAAACACACACATGTGTGAATAGCATATCAGTGGCACTGCTTTTCATGGTGTGCACAGTCGATGTTTGCTATTTTAAATCTGTAATTTCATTACTGTGAGGAAATAACTGTTCATGGTGTTCAACTATTTCTTACTTTTTAAGGACTGGGAATAAATTATGTGAATCTGAAAGTTTTCTATCTGTTTTATTGCTGAGTGAACAGAGCAAAAAGCAGATGATTCCTGGGTCTCTCAGCCACAAAATGGAGAATTCAAGAGAGGGCATTAAGCCATCCATTTTAGCTATTTTCCACTTATTGTGTTTCCATAAACACTTAACTGTATTTACCCCAGAGATTGTTTTGGTTAAAGCTCATGCACTTTTATAAAAACCCATCAGCAAAAGGAAAAACACTTGGCGGAAAGGGCACAAAAGACTTTATGAGACATTTTACTGACTTCTTTTCATGTTATGTTTACATTTTTGCCCACTTTGTACAAAGAAAAATTGACAAATCAACTACAAAAATGCAGTTTTTGCTACAAAAGTGCAGTGACCCCCAGCACCCCCAAAATGTGCTGGGGGTCACTGACCATAATGCATTCTTTCTTTCCCTTTTGTTTCCTTTATTTGCTTTCTCTAAATTTTTACCCAAACAGTGCTCTTGTTTTGCAGGCCTCTCCTTTTTTAAATGGAGAGCTTATTATCTACTTTTACTGTCAAGAAAAACCTTGTAACTACAAGTTTGACCAACCAAATTCTCCAGTTCACTAAAAACTTCTCCAGCTTAATTAGACTTATTGCTGCTTTTTGGATGTTTAATTTTCAACAATGCTGAAAGGGAAAAATCAAAAGAAGCCAGCCAATCTTGTTTAGATGTGAATGTATCTGGTAGCTGGGTTCACATTTTCACTAAGCACTCTCATGCTTCATCTAAGAATTCATTTAAATCAACAAATACATGTTCTTTTTACCCTGAAGCAGTTAACTAAGCTCAAACCATCCATTCATTCATCCATTTTATATGCCCACTTAATCCGCATGCAGGTCACAGGGGGGCTGGAACTTCTCCCAGACTTCAGACGGGCCCTTCACAGAAACAAATGAGAAAAACAGCCAGCCCCGTTCACTCCCAGTGTGAATTTCAAATAACAGTAGATATTCATTTTCTTTGTATGGTGGGAGAAAGTTGGAGTACTTGGACAGAACCCAAACTACAAACAAAGGCCCTGATGAGATTTGAACCAGGCACCTTTTTTGCAATGAGGCAACGGTACTCCGGCCCAAACCACATTTTCAATACCAGTGTTTTCCTTCTGTGACCAAGAAACTGTCTGATAAAACAAATAAAATATTTTTTGGGAATATCTGTTTTTTTCCTGACTTATACAGGTCACATTTGTGCAACTTTTTTCTGTGGGTAGATGTACTGCAACTTAAACGTTTGTGTGTTCTTTGAGTTTTTATTTTTTTGTTCTTTTCGATATTTGATTTGATTTGATTTGTTTTGATTTGTTTTTTTTTCTACCCACGTCTTCTTTTTTTTTATTATATAAATTTTTTTTATTTTTTTTTTCTATTATGATTTAATTAATAATGAAGACACCCTCCTCCATTCAAGGCTTTTATGTTCCGGCGCCAATCCTCATATTTTACACCCCCCCTTCTCTCTCTCCTTCCTCTATTCTTCTTCTGCTACCCCCCCCCCCCCCCCATATTCCAATTTTCGCATTTTTCTATTTTTCTACTTTTACCCCCACTAATTTCTAGTGTTTTTAAAAGATTTCTTAGTTTGTTTTTATTTTTATCTCACCCACCTCCCCTCTTACTTTCTTGTCCTCCTTCTCCCCCCCCGCCAAGCCCTTTTTCTTTCCCCCCTCTTTTTCCAACCCCCCCCCACCTCAGCTAGAGCTCCAGAGTTGATAGCAAAAGTAACCAACTTTTCACTAGCTAGGACCACACCACGACAGTATAAGGGAGGATAATGATTTATTGGATCAAGGATGAGATCCAAGTGTTAGGATGATGTAACCTGACTCCACCAGATGGATTTGCTCCCGCATATCCATCTGGGAAACATCCGTTAGGGTAGTTTTGGGAAGGGGGTTAGACGGGCCAAATCAACCAATCAGATCAACAAAGCATATGACGAACTAACAGAGCGACGACGAAAACACAACCAGTCGGGAGAAGAGCAAAAACATATTTTCCTTTGAGAAAAGCCTCCAGAGCAGTGCTTTGCTCTTCTTTCAGTGAAGAAATACTCTGTAATTCTAATAAAACTTGAGCAATAACCACGCTGAAGCTAGTTTCATCCGCTGAAGCTGCCATGTTGTTTAGACTGAACTGTCACTTTTTGTTGCGTCACACCTCAACCCGCCTTAAAGCAAACGCTGATTGGACGTTCGTTTGGTGAACTGCTCCAAATTCTCTTCAATGGAAAGTAGCCAGACTGATCTGCGAGTTAAAAACTGAAGCTCGTGAGATCAGGATGGTCTCACGAATCTAAGGATGATGAGCCGGAAGGAGACCTCGGGTGGGGGTGTAGTCTCGTTTGTGAATCTGGCTTAGGGACCCCCCCCCCCCAGATGGAATATGAAAGGAAGGATGTGGACAAGGGATAAGTAAAAAGCACAGTGAATCTGTTGGGTGACAGGAGAGAAGGACGAGAGCAGACAGGAAAAGAAAGGAAGAGGAGAAAGGGCAAGAGAACAAGCGAAGGGCAGCAGGAGAAGGAGGGCCTGGCGGAGCAGCAGACAAGGCAATAGCAGAAGGTAGAAAGAAATGCGGAAGAGAAAGGAGTGGGAACAGGAGGGCGTCAGAAGAACGAGACAAACTTAGTCGAGGAGGTGAGTGAGTATTTAAGGCTTGTTTGGTGATTAGTAGGATTGGAAGCAGGTGTGGTCACTCGTTGACTTCATTTCACAGGCTAGGACCACGCCACAACAGTATGAGGGAGGAAAGTGATTTATTGGATGGATGAGATCCAAGTGTTAGGATGATGAGCCAGAAGGAGACCTAAGGTGGGGGGTGTATGGTCTCGTTAGTGAATCCGGCTTAGGGAACCCCCACATCAAGAGTGACCGGACCTAAGCAAAGGAGTGAGTGAACTCTATGATTACCTGCGAGGTTAGGCTACTGCGGATGAATGATAGGTAGGCTTGTGAGGACCAGCGCCCGAGTAGCTGAATTTTTTGGTAAGATAAACGAGACCTAGAGGCAGTGGTTGCTGCACCGATGCAGAATGAATGAATGGAGTAGTGCTCTGGTGCTATGCCGGACAGGTGCTGGACAGGCTATACCCATATCTACCTTTGTGATTAGTAAGATTGGAAGCAGGTGTGGTTGGGGTGTGGTTCTGCCCCTGAACTTGTGTCAACTCGTTGACATGGGGTGGGGGGCAGAAAAATTATCATTTTTCATTATCAAAAATGATCAAGTTCATTATCTGTAGCATGATAAAAATAATCACACTTATAAACACTCCCAGTTGGTCTTTTTGCTTTTACAGTTGGCCCAGTTCTTGTCCCAGTCCTGCTTATAAAAGTATTCACACAGTTCTGGGCTTTTTTTTAAGGTCTTTGTGACAGTAAACAAATACTTTAACAGTCAGACAAAGATAACTGAGACATGCCATTGAATTGACCAAATACTAAAGATGTGGAATTTATATATCTATTTACTCCTTATGGGATTCGCCCCCCCGCCGGGCGGCCGGCCGTTTTCGCCCCCAGCCCCTTTACCCCCCCGGGGCTGATTCTTTTTCTCAGAAAAGAGGGGAGATGGAAGATTGGAATTCGATAAGGACTTCATCCTCCTTTGAAAAAAGGGTAGCAAAGGGAAGCTCTCATTTACCCGTCATTCTCTTACTACCCTCCCTTGTGAGCTGTGGGCCTTGACCGAAAGAACGAGATTACTGGTTCAAGTGACTGGAATGAGTTTCGTCCGCAGGGTGGCCGGGCTCTCCCTTAGAGGTAGGGTGAGGAGCTCGGTCATCCGGGAGGGACTCAAAGTAGAGCCGCTGCTCCTCCGCATTGAGTAGCCAGATGAGGTGGTTCGGGCATCTGGTCAGGATGCCTCCTGGACGCCACCCTGGTGAGTTGTTCCAGGCATGTCCCACTGAGACGAGGCCCCGGGGGAGACCCAGGACACACTGGAGGGACTATGTCTCTTGGCTGGCCTGGGAACGCCTCAGGATCCCCCTGGATGAGCTGGATGAGCAGGGAAGTCTGGACTTCCCTGCTTAGGCAGCTGCCCCCGTGACCTGACCTCGGATAAGCGGCAGAAGGCGGTACGGTAACTGCCAGTGCAAACCAACCAATGAAGGGGTTAATTTCAAAGTTCTGCTGGCCAAGAGGCTTTTTGTTGTGTTCTCTCACGTGTGGATGGAAATACCAATGAATGAACAAAAGCAGACAGCTTTTGCTCATTAAAGGCTGCTTACTTGGGCTCAGGCAGTTAGGAAACAGTGGCATTAGAGTGGAGAAATCCTTTATTGGCCTCCTGTTTTGGAAACAAGTACATGAATTTGTTTATTAGAGCATGGACAAAGCAATACCAAGTGTTGCATACAACAAGGGTATACTATCGAAAGATCTCTGTTAAAACATCACCAATGTGAAAATACAGTTTGCAGCAAATGTGTTCATTTTAAAACACAGTATACAGTACATTACAGTCATGTTATGGTGGACTCTTCAGTGCACTACAATGAAAATATGAAATTTGTTTATATGTTTATGATGCAAACATCTACTTGGTTTGGGTACATGTTCCCTGACACACAATAGAACATACTTGTATGTTAGTTGTTTATGCACTGAATATCCTTCTTTTTCTATATGGGGCAACTGTCATCATGAATACAGAACTTCGTCTTTTTTCCATTTTGTCTTTCAATGAAAATCCACAGCTCTTCGGGTTCCTTGTTGTTCACATCCTCTTCCAGTTTCTGTGAAAAATTGGTCAGTCGCATGGTTAGATAAAGGCATAATTTATTGGATAAGTTAAAACAAGCACCTCCAACTCAGACTGTCCTATAGGTTTTAGATGTTTGCCTGCTCCAACACACCTGGCTCAAATAATGCAACTCTTGACAATAAACTGTTAAATATATTTTAATTTATTTAAGTTATCGAAACAAGGAAACACCTTAAATCTGAAGGATAGCAACACTTAAGGACTAGTTTAAGATTCCCAAGATAAAAGCCCAAGGTCTGAGTAATGCTGCCATCTTGTAGCCATTTTATGTAATTAGCAGCTTTTGGCATCCAAGCATATGCACAATATCTGGGGGGTGAGAGAAGCACACTTATCAGATTTTATTTCTGTTTATTTGAACTAAAATTGTGAATAAAAATCTATTTTCATATGGAAATCAGTTTGTGTCTGGCTACTCCACCCCTGTCCGCAAACTGATCAAGTAGCCTCTTGCTACGACCTGCAGGAAGGTGGAGCTGAACCATCCAACTATGCATAAATTCAATTCTTTTTCTTTTCTTTTTCTCTCGCTCCCTCTCTTTTAAGTCATGCCTACCCACCCAACCATAACTACTTGAATTGGACGTGAGTGAGTTAGATTTGGCAGCTTATGATGAAGATTAAACTTCAGGATGGATCCACTTGAATACATGTTTGAATAAATGGAAGAGAAAATATCTGCTGCACTTTTTCTTCTGTTACGTTTACCAAACCTTTTTATTTACACTTCTGTAAATTTTATTAGCTTGTAAAAAAAGAAAGAAAACATGTCTCCTTTAAAGTATAAAATCGGCAGCATCCATGAGTTACTTTACAAATAAATAAGAATTTGAGATTGATATTTCCAACTAATATTTTGAACTACAAAACAAAACAAAAAAAAAAATCAATTAACTCTTTATTTGTGAAAGAAGAGCCACGTAGATGTTCATTTAAAATATTTGACAGAGCGTTGACACTGTTAAAACGAGAGTCGCCAGGCATCATCTCCTGTCAGATTAATATTAATTATTAACACAATAATTAACATGATGTAAAATGTAAAAGTTCCTACATTGTAAATTAATGATTAAACTGACAGTACACACTGTAAAAAATAGTCAAAACCAGCAGCGACTGCTGGATGACTGTTGAATCTGAGGCAGGAGCAGCCATGCTGAAAGTATCTTTTCTGGGAATGTGAGGAGTTTCCCACATTCCCATAAACTGCTCCCATACCTGCTCTTGTTGTCTTAAATTTGAATAAATTCAGATACTCCCAGTACTAGCATCAACATCAAAGTATCACAACATCCCAATCTAAAAGACACTTGTAGAAATAAGCTGAATTCTTTCACTCCATGAAATAAATAATGTGTTATGGATTTGTTCCAGTGGTAAACACCTGATAACATTGTTCTGCAACACAAGTGGCTCCTGTCAACTGTGCTGAATGTTTGCACTTGTGAATAATCTTTCTTACATCAAAATGATGGCCTTTAAATTGTTCAGAAGTGACCTAATAATCCTCTTGAGATAGACAGTTGGTTCTCTAAAGCCACTGCTTATTTCTGTCTTCCTTAGCATTGATTTAACACACACTTGAATGCTCCAGATCACCACACTGCCAAAGTCCTGCTTTAAGAGAGCTGCACAGTCTTCCTGATAATCATTTATTCAAATACATTTTATAACCACATGCATGCTAAATATTTAGTTAACATCTGAGGGCAGGAGGGATGTACTCGTTGCTCTTGTTTTTTTGGTTTTTTTTTTTTGGTTTTTTTTGTGCGGCTGTGCACTAAAAGAAATGGTTCATGTCAAGGATTTGCACATAATTATGTTACTTCAACTTCAAAAAAATGAAGTTAATCATAGCTTGTTGTTCATGGTACTTAAATGAATTGTGTTCATGCAACACATAAATTATGATTGGATAATATGAGACAAAATCATGTTAACTGAACATGAATTTTTTAAGTAAAGTCAACAACTGCTCTGATTCAGTTTTTTCAGTGTGTGTAAGACCTGGTAAAAACAGATTTTTTAAAAATGTTTTTAATTATGTTAAGATATATGTAACCTTAGGCTTGTGTTTGCATATGACTGTGCAAACACACCATTATCAGGTGGGATAAGGAGATGACATTGCCCAGACTAAATCAACCCTAACCAGTTTGTGGAAGTTGTAAAAATTATCTTGGCAAAATGCTTATGTAAAGATTAAATTTAGAGGTCAGTTTTTGTAGAAACTGATCCGTTGCATTGACAAAGAATGATAATTTACTCGAGGGAAAGCAGTCTTTTTCTGTAGTAAATCATAAACTGGTCCACAGAATAAAATGGCAAAAAACAGATTTCACTCCTGTAATGACCTTGTTTCTGATGCAACTGCAATACAGTAGTGAGGTGATAAAGTTTAGTGAGATTTTAAAAGTACAGTTTCGCTTTTTACACAAATCAAATCTAAGACTTGTCATTCATAGTAATGAGGAGGTCCATTAGGGTGTGAAAAGGTCTCGAGGGTTGAGGTTCGCAACCAGACAGACATCATAGCTGTCGTGCATGGCCGCCCGTCTCTCCACCACTGTCCACACATTGTCTGCAGGATCCAGCTCCAAAATCTCCTTGGTGATGATCTCATGACGGCCTGCAAAGAAAGTGTGTTACTGATTGCGGACCAAAAGCTAATTTCCCAGAACACTGGTTTATGTCTCTCTTATGCTTGTGCAACAAAGGGAGTTAAAGCCTTCAAACATTATCCTGAAGCGATTATGAAGATGCATGAGAGCAGCTAAATAACTGTGGCACCAACCTGCCCCCTTGTAGTATCCACAGAGGTAGAGCTTTCCCTCTACCACTCCTGTGTTGGAGGCGTTGGTTCGAAGGGAGAGTAGAGATGTGGGGAGTGTTGGTCCTGCCCTCCAGGTGTCTGTATCTGGATTGTAGATCTCAACAGAGCTCAGACAGCGACGTGATTGTCCACGGTCTTCTCCATCACATCCTATACCACCTGGAAATACAGGTTCCTCTATGTTCACATGCAGAAAACCTATTTATGCAGTATTATATAGGGTAATGTGGTTTAGGATTGTAACCTAGAATGTAGATTTCTCCATTGAGGACAGCTGTGCCACAGCGGTATCTTGAATACTTCATCCTGGCACATTCTGTCCATCTGTCTTTGCCAGGATCAAACTGAAACACTCGGTTATTCAGCTTGTCAGGCTCGTCATCCGGCCGATCCTGACAAATGAGAAGAGAGATTCGGGCATGAGTGGGAAGCAAAAGATGAGAAAATTTTTATAAAATTGAGAAATAAAAGAAGCACAAGAAGTTATAATGCACATATAATCATCTCCTTTAAGGTCACGCGTGAATCTACTGATATTTGTGTGGCATTTATTTATGTATTTTAAGAAATTGATCAAATTTTTCAAAATATAAATTTAATGTTGACAGTAGAGGGTGCCAAAGTCTTATCTCTCTAAACTCTACTCATTTTATTTGAAGCCACTACATAGCTTTGAGTGCAGAAAAGGGATTTACTGTAAATTGGACCACTCTTATTGTGTCGATTGTTTACATTTTTCTATTATTTTTATTTTATTTAACCTACACACATTTAATAATACTGTTTTATATGGTAAAAAGGGAATATCCTTTTCTCAGGACTGTTAAGGGCCACAAATTAAATCATTTTCAAATATCCACAAAGTGTTACAACTGTTGGAACCACAGGGAAACAGTGCTCCAGCCTGGCTTGAGCCTGCCAACCAGCGCAATAGATTTTTATCAGAGATCACAATTAGTTTGAATAATAAACCAGCATCATCTTGGTCAAAGGCACTCCTCTACAGCGCAAAAGAAAACAAACAAACAAACATGGCAAAACTTAATTCTGTACCTGTGGGGTCCAGCCCCCCAGCACATAGAGAAAGTCCTTTAGGCCCACAGCACAGTGGCAGGCTAAAGGGAGTGGTAGAGGAGCAAAGCTGAGCCAGCTGCCTCCTCTCTTCAGTGACCATCTCTCCACGCTGTCGGTGATCATATAGTGATTACGTACTTTCATTTGACCACCTATCAAATAAAGGGCATCCCCTATTAGCCCTAATGCATACATGTCCCTGTAAGGTGCTGAGCACAACTCCACCCAGCTATTCTCCTCTGAGTTACTGTACCTGGAACATAAAGGCAGCACAGACTTAGAGCAGGGCAAGTTGGAAATATATTATTTTCCCCCCTAATTCGTACATACCTATAGAAATCTACCCTCTTAATCCTGTGTTGATCCTCTGCCTCTACAGCCACCACTAAGTTGTTGTCTCGGGTCACTGCTCCAGCTGTGATCAGTCCCATACCTCCACATCCTCTCAGTGGAGAGGAAATGTAGTAAATCTTTCTACCACGGGGTGCATAGCAAAAACTGAGGTCAGCAAGCCCCCCACGTCGAGCAGGTACACCCTCCACATTCACTCCACCCAAACACAGCAGCAAGTCGGTAGTCTCCATGCCATATCGAAGAGGTGGTCGAGGCGGAGCTGATGTTTCACAGAGGCCTGAGATCTGGAGAGCTGCATCAATCATCCCAAAACACTCAGCATCCCGTAGCAGCACCTAGAAGGTTCATCCATAAGCATGAAAATCTACTCAACTCTTGACAAACAAAGAGTCTTGATTTTCATGGCTCCTATCGTCTCTCACCGGGTTCCTCCTCCTTGCTTTCCGGAGAAATCCAGGGTCTACGAGTTCCAGCCTCACACGTCTGAGTAGCTCAACAGCCTGGGCTTCGCTCTGGGAGTCACCCCTGCGCTTCTCCACCCAGCGCAACACCAGCTCCAGCACAACCTCCTCTTGTGATATGTTCAGGTCATCTGAACCCAGTAGATTCCCAAGGCTCTGGGCATCTAACTCAAGCACTTCCTCTTCTTCACAAACCTTTAAAGAATTAGACAAAGGGGTCACAACAAAACACTTAGCAATGAAGGGAGGCGGCATTTAGGCATTAAGGATGGTTGCCAAGACTGATATCAAGTGAAAAGATGTAAAACATTTGGCTGGGAAAGTTATCAAGGATACAAAACTTTTTCTTTGTCTGCTTTTTTTTTTTTCTCTCTAAGTTATCATTCATTCTGGGCAAACAGTCATTCGTACCAGAGCATAAAATGTTTTAATTTATAGCTTCAGTTGAAAGGACTTTATATTAGACCCTCAATATCCCACCTGTGCAAAGTGTTGACAGAGGTATCTCAGAGCACAGTCCGCCAGATCAGTAGCCCCAAGGTCTCTGGCCCAGTGGTACAGACCGACACAGTTTGATGGATCCATGCGAGCCTCCATGTGGCTCTGGCACAATCTTAAACCAGCAACAAGATTGAAAATATAGTCAGCACCTCTAAGATATGCCTCAGTATATGTTCTGGTAGTTGGAAAAATAGCTTTCCCACCGAAAGGCTCCATCTACATGGAGCAGGAAGGCAGCAGCAGCCACTCCCTGAATGTTGGTGTTGGAAAGGGGGAGTTCAGCACGGTACATGTAGTTCAGGAGCAGTTCCAGGCTCTGAGCAGGAGTGTCTCTGAGAGCTACTTCTCCCCCTCGGGTCTCTCTCAGACCACATGTAAACATTGCCTGCACACCAAGACTTATCAGAATAGTGTTTCAGAACATCAACAACGTGGTTGTTTTTAACTCTTATGCTTTGGCTCATCCTTCATGGCCACTTTACCTGAAAGTACGGACTGAATGCAGACAGCACCACCTTGTGGCAAGGGAAGGAAATCCCTTCTGCTAGCAGAACCACATCGGTAAGCTCCATGGCTGCTCTCATCCTCTCCAGCTGCCTGAGCAGAAGTGAGCCATGTTCTCCATGAGCAGACAGCTCAACCTCAGCCTCCATGGATTCTTGTTCTGGACAGCTGCAGCGCTTCTGTCAACTCAGAGGGAAACAGTGTGTGGAGATGCCAAACAAATCAGAGGGAAAATAAATCAACTTTGAGGACATTTCATTGTTTACTACATAACGCAAGTACCCTTTTTTTATTTAAGTGTCGCAGGGTACGGAGGGTCCAGGCAGGATTTGATCCCCAGACTCCCAGGTGAAAGTCGTGCACCCTTACCAGTCAGACAAAGGCATATCCCTGTAGCCAAGTAGCCAGGGCGTATGATCAATTGGAGGCATAGTGACAGGACCCCACACTGTCACATACCTACCCCTCTTTCCACAAGCATGTCTTTATGCTCCACACAGGCTTCCATACCTGTCAGCCAAAGGGATATCCCTGTGGCCATGTAGCCAGGCACATAGTCGGAGGCATGGTGACAGGACCCCACACTGTCACATCTGCACACCATAACATTACATAGCAGGTGTGTTTAGCAACAATCAAGAAAAATGAGCCCTTCGAATTGTGTATTAATGGGATACAGAGTGATCTTTCTCTACATGTTGTGCACTTGGACTGATTCCCTCCCTGAAGAGGTGAAGTTGAAAATGACACTGTCACTCAGTGAGCTAAACATACACAGGTCACCTCAGAGGCATGCACAGACAGTCCAGAGTCAGTAATAGCATGTTAGCACGACTGCAGCAAAGCACATGAAGAAAAGCAGTTACCATACCAGTGGTGTCCAAAAGTTATCCCAGGCCAAGATCTAGAAGTTTCCAAGCTGAGATTACTTTAGTTTTGATATGTTAAGTCACATGGCTGGGTGGTTTATTTTTATATGCTGGCAGATCTGTCCTGTGTTCTGTTCTATTTGCTGCTCCAAAGAGCAGAGGGTGATTGCATGCTCACGAGTAAAATAAGTTTAAAATAGACCAGCAAGTGCCAGAGGAGCTGATGGTGTGTTCAGGTTACTGGAGGTGAATGGATGGTCAGTCCTTTTATTCAACCGTGTGACAGATATACTGTACTGTTCAGGCTTTTAATTTATTTTAGTGAAATGTAGATTTAACTTAAAACATTAAGATTTATAAGCACAATTGTAACATTCAGGGTTGATGTGTGTTTATGTGGCAAGGTACACAACAGAGGGCCCAGGCGGGATTGATCCCACAGACTCCCAGGTGAGTGTAATTTGTACTAACCAGTCAGCCAAAGGTATATCCCAGTGGCTAAGTAGCTAGGGCGCATGATCACTCGGAGGCATAGTGACAGGACCATCAACTGCCACATTAACATTAGATAAATACATAAACTTTACACTCTTCAAACAATAAATAAATGAAAAAATGAATGAATGAGTAGATAAATAAATAAATAAAGAGAACACATGATCATGGCGCCCAACGCTCTTTACGGATGAGGGCCAGTTCGCATTGAGCACATATGGCAGACATGAGAGTCTGGACACACCAGAAATTTCTACGGCAGATGGGTCAGCCTGTGATCTGATCTTTCCAATTTTACTTTGAGTATGATTTTGAATTCAGAACTCTATGGGTTAATGATTTACAGTGGGTATGGAAAGTATTCAGACCCCTTTAAACTTTTCACTCTTTGTTTCATTGCAGTCATTTGCTAAAATAAAAAAAAGTTCATTTTATTTCTCATTAATATACGCTCAGCACTCCATCTTGACAGAAAAAAAAACAGAAATACAGAATTTTTTGCAAATTTGTTAAAAATGAAAAACTGAAATATCACATGGTCATAAGTATTCAGATCCTTTGCAGTGACATTCATATTTAACTCATATGCTGTCCATTTCTTCTGATCCTCCTTGAGATGGTTCTACTCCTTCATGTGAGTCCAGCTGTGTTTAATTAAACTGACTGGACTTGATCAGGAAAGGCACACACCTGTCTATATAAGACCTTACAGCTCACAGTGCACGTCAGAGCAAATGAGAATCATGAGGTTGAAGGAACTGTCCAAAGAGCTCAGAGACAGAATTGTGGCGAGGCCCAGATCTGGACAAGTTTGCAAAAGAATTTCTGCAGCACTAAAGGCTCCTAAGAGCACCGTGGCCTCCATAGTCCTTAAATGGAAGAAGTTTGGGACGACCAGAACTCCTTCTAGACCCGGCTGTCCAGCCAAACTGAGCAATCATGGGAGAAGAGCCTGGGTGAGAGAGGTAAAGAAGAACCCAAATATCACTGTGGCTGAGCTCCAGAGCTGCAGTAGGGAGATGGGAGAAGGTTCCACAAAGTCAACTATCACTGCAGCCCTCCACCAGTCGGGGCTTTATGGCGAAGTGGCCCGATGGAAGCCTCTCCTCAGCGCAAGACATATGAAAGCCTGCATACAGTTTGCCAAAAAACACATGAAGGACTCCCAGACTGTGAGAAATAAGATTTGCTGGTCTGATCAGACCAAGATTGAACTTTTTGGCGTTAATTCTAAGCGTTATGTGTGAAGAAAACCAGGCAATGCTCATCACCTGCCCAATCCCAACAGTGAAACATGGTGGTGGCAACATCATGCGATTAATCATTAAGAAATGCATGTTAAGAAATTATTACACATACCACAGGCAGACTGTTTTTTTTTTTCTCAAACACGTATCTATTTCAACTCCCCACTGCTCTACAAACTCAATCATCATCTCTCCGAGCAGGTCGGCAGTGGTGGCACGTGATGGTGAGGTAGCTCTCTGTTGTTATGGCAACGCTAGCTGCTGTTGCTAACTTGTTAAGCAGCTCCTGCTCTCACTTCTCGTGTTTTTAATGAGCCTGGATATTGAAGCGCTGAGAAGGAAGCTGATAGATTGGTTTAAGTAAATTAATCAAATCTGGGAAACCTTTTCCATCAATGACATTTCGGTAAAATGATTTTTGTGGATATGTTACCCAGATTCCCTCCTTAATTTTGTCTGCCCGCTTTGCATCACAGCTCCTCCGGCTTCAGGCAGAGGCAATGTTGGGTTGAAGGCGGGATTCATTACATTTAAGCTCGGTCGGATGAGTGTTTTTTAAATTGCATGTCATGCGAGTTGCTGTCGAGTTGTTTTTATAAAACGTGTTGCAATATTTACAATGTGAAGAGTCATTTTCTAACGCAAAATGGTCCCACACCAGACTTCACCACGGTGAAGTTGGTTCAAGTTGGATATTGGCTCTTCGCGATCCGCGGAGTCAACAACGTCTTTCTCACACCTGATATCTAACTTGAAACCAACTTCATCTTGGTCCAGACTTCGCCGTCCTCGCTTCATGTTGGTTTAGACGAGTCTTCTTTTAGCTGTTTTGACAGGGAAGGCGGCAGCTCGCAGGCGGCCTTCTCTGCTGTCTTTAGGCTACATCACCCCTTACTGGTAGGATGTTTTATTACCGCCACAAAGTGACATTTATTACAGAGCTCCAAGACGTACACTACGTTAATGAACTCTGTTTTATTACACCGTCGGAGGATCGAAAAAAAATACGATCCTTAACGATCAATTATCGATCATCGATTAATTGTGCCCATCCCTACTGTCCACCAACATTCACCATCCAACCTGACAGAGGATCAGTTAGGAAGAATGGCAGAAGATCCCCAAATCCAGATACGAAAAGCATGTTCATCATTCCCAAGAAGACTAATGGCTTTCTAGCTAAAAAGGGTGCTTCTACTCAGTACTCAGCAAAGGGTCTGAATACTTATGACCATGTGATATTTCAGTTTTTCTTTTTTTAAATAAATTGGCAAAAATGTCCACATTTCTGTTTTTTCTGTCAAAATGGGTTGCTGAGTGTACATTAATGAGAAATAAAATCAACTTTTTTTGATTTTGACAAATGGCTGCAATGAAACAAAATGTGAAAAGTTTAAGAGGGTCTGAATACTTTCCATACCCACTGTAGATTTCCATTGATTTCTGTTATTTTGTTTTCAATACATTCTGCTATGTAATGAATGAAGATTTTTAACAGTAAAAATCCCTGTCAAATCCTCTCATTTATCATAGCACATGCATGTTTAAATCCATTGTTTCCAAACGGACAAGGAATGAAGACACAATCAATGACCTGAATAATAGTCTTGCACACCAGGACTGGAGCAGCGAGCCAGATGCAGACAGTTCTTATATAAATTCTAATATACGTTTCTCTCCTCTTATAATAAACACTGTCCAGTAAAAGTTCTGCATAAATAAGAAGCATAAAAAAAGCCCATGGCTCACCATAGGAATAATTAATGCTTGCAAAAAGAAAAATAATCTCTACAAATGGTCAAGCTCAGAACAAAAGAAGTGGTACAAAAATACTAAAGATATCAAAATAAGCTAAAAGATATAACAACTAGTAAACAACTCTATTAGAAAAATGTTACATGGAAATAAAAACAATGCAATCGGAACTTAGGATGTACCTTAATTAAACAAGGACGTTGGCATATCCTGAATACTTCATTGATAACAATGGCAAAAATCATAATGTAATTTACGTAGTGAACAATTATTTATAGTGAACTGACGCTATACAAATAAAGTTGAATTGAAACCGAAAGTTGAATTGTGTCAAAGTATGGGGGAACACTTACCAGTGTACAGTGAATCCATTAGTCACATCACATTACAAAAACAAGCTGTGTGGATCATTCATAAAATTGGATTTCTTGAACATGGGGATAATGTGTTTATTCAATCAAAGTTGCTAATATTCAATGATTTAGTTAATTATAATACATTAATAATCCTATACAAAGCAACCTACATCAGTTCTTCAAAATAAAAGAGAAAGCTCATAATCTGAGAGGATAAGAACATTTTATGATACCTAAAGTTCAAACTTCTTGTAAAAGTTTCTGTGTCTGTATGTGGAGCTCAACTTTGGAACAAACTTGAAATACAACACAAGCAATGTCAAAATATTCATAGATATAAACTGTTATATAAACATAATGGTCTGGTCACAATCTATAGAGAGTGGGTCTTGAATTTTTATCAATATTAGTGTTACTGTTGTTGGTATGTTGTACATTTCTACTTTTGAAAAATTGTATGTCCTCTTTTCAAGCATTGTTAATATGCACTATTACCATTGTTGGTATGGAAATATTGTTGCAATGTAATTTTTTTTTTGTTGCCTATGGTAAAGCCATTATGATCCTAGTAGCTTGAGTCATTTAATACAATTCCTTTTATGTTTTTAATTTTCGGGTTGATTGTGGCTTCCACAATCAATCCAACTGATAGTTAAAGAAGTCCTTCAAGACTTTTGGTAAACAGTTCTGTAAAACCAGGCAGGTATCACTACTGTAGATGTGAACAGGCATGTTAACTACTATTCTTTTAAAGCTGTTATTTTAAGATGTTGTAATTACATTATTGTCTCAACATAACAAAACTTGTTTGCCACGACAAATAGTCAATGTTCTCCAGTCGGAAAAAATCCAGTGGGTTTCCTGCTCATGTTATCAGCCAGCAGAAGTGCCACACTTGTATCAATGGCATCTCATTGAAGAAATATCAGCTGGCAAACAGAGAAAACCTGATGTCTTCAACAGCATCTGTCCTGATGGATTTTATTTAAGCATCTTAGCAAGAGTTGATCAACCTTGCATTCATCTGGATTCTGTCAGAATATTTTCTAGAATAACTGGGAACCTTAGCCTACTTGTAGTAAAAGAGAGGCCGTCTGACCCAGAGGTTCCCAAACTTTTTCTGAAGGACCCCTGCATTCTGCGTTGGCAGCAATAATGAGTATATTAAAGGTGAAGTTTACATTAAAGTCTTGTCTTAAAAAAACTAAAGAGATAATGAGATAGATTACAACAAAACAAGCTTGTACCTCAAAGTAATTTTTTTTAAAATTCACATCTAGAGATAAGAGATAAGATTACAGGTATTGCTGTCGCCAGCTTCTTTAATATACAAATGTATCAAATAACATAATAGAGACTACAAATATAGAAAAAAGCCTTGAATGAGAAAGTGTTTCTAAACGTTTGCAAAGTTAATTCACACTGACATGTTATTCTTTTGATTTTTGTCTCATGCTCACACACGTGAATATGGCAGGAGGTGTGTCCACTTCCCAGTCAGGTTATTGGAGGTGACGTAAATTTCCATTGTGTTTTGTCAGGCTTATTGCTGTCTAACAGTGTTTTTGTGCATAATCAGGCATGCCACATTACACAATCACAGGAGCAAAGTTTAAAGGCAGTTTATTGGCAGTGTAGATTAATCAATGACACATGTTCAGTATGCATGTACATGGTCTCCACAGCTGAAATGTACTCACTTGTATCAGTAGAACTGCTGTTAACTTGCCAGCTCCAAGTTCTCCCCTTCATCAGGACCTTTGCTCAAGAATGTTTACCTCAGTTTAAAGTTATAAATCTGAGTATAAGCCAAAGGTCTCAGATGTATTTCAGTTGATGCACAATCTCTCACTACAGGGTTAAAGCTCTTTTTGGCAACTTTGACAGTCTCCAGTCTTCTTGCAAGTGACTCCTACAAGCATGCCAGAGCTGTCCTTTGTGGCTGTCCGTGGCAGGTTTTTCCCATTCATCTTGGCACAAGCTCACATTCTGTTTGGTTGGATAGGAAACAGTTGCAAATCTCTTAGAGATGGTCTCCTGGAGTTTGCTACTGACTGCACCACCCAGGAATTTGAATTTTCCTTAAATCACATTTGCATTTTACTTTAGGTACTGTTGCCTTGTTGAAATGTAAACTTTTGTCTCAGCCTGAAATCTTTAGCTGAGAAAATTTATTTTGTCAGGATTGTTCTATATTTTTCTACATCCATCTTTCCCTCAGTTTGAAGGAGTTTTAACAGAATGATGTTATTATCATGTTTGACTGTATTGATGGAGGTCCTGCTTCTCCTTCACACATGCAGAGGAAAGCCATAACAAAAAGTATTGTACATTTCTGTAAATCTGATATATTCTATCAGAAAAACTGATTTAGCACATTGTGGTTTGAGAGTCATGTAGACAGCTAATTCCCAGCAGGCTGCCACGTGCCTTTTGGTGAATAAGGACTTCTCTGAATGACTGTCTGCTCTCTGCCAATAAAATCCTGATTGTTGAATTGCTTTCTCTGCTGTAAGGTTTCCCTGTCTTAACAAGGGAACTTTGGATCTCATTCATAAAAATGGATCAAGACGCTTTGTGCCTGATTACTCAGGGTTTCTAGGCAGATAGGGAGTCTGATGGTGGTTCCAAACTTCATCTGTTTGATAATGAAGGCGGCTGCTGTGTCTCTGGTCATTGAAAATGTGAAAGAAACATGGTTTTACTCTTCCTCAGATCAGTGTTTAGAGTATTTTCTACAGACTTCCTATCTCTTACCTTCTCCTTTTAAAGCCTTTAACCTCTTAACTCCCACCTTTTTAAGTAATCCTCGCCTATTTTGCATACCCAAATGGAAATGCAAATAACAGAGGAACTGTAAGGCCAAATTACTTGTGTGAAACATCATTTGAAAGCTTACACCTTCTAGTGTCTGAAAATATAAATTAGAAAAGTGTGACTAAAACACAGCCTGGGCGCCGGCGACCAGGTGGTTTTTTAAAGACTGAACACTTTGTGTGTAAGTGTGTGTTCATAATTCAGTATCTTCTTTTTCTTTTGCTCTGTCAACGCAATATATTAAACTTTACATTTATATCTACGAATAACATTTCTATATTTGAGACAAGGTCAGAAAAAAATGGCAGCCCCTTAACTTCACCTCTCACACTTGGAAAAAAGCATTGACTCCTAAAAGGTTATTATTTAACACATGCCACAAATGACACTTCACCTCTTCATTCCAGCAGGTAAAAGGCTTATCTCACTATTTGCTCTGCGATAAGGGCTAATGAAAGCATTGATGTGTGTGGCAGCATCCTATAGTTGGAGTTAATGCCACATAAGATAACAGAGAGTTTAGTTTAAGATTGTTTGTGCTTTCACAGCTTATTATGGGTGTCATTCTGTTCAAAATGAACTATGTAGGTTACTTTCATAACACCTGTGTGGTGCAGCTGCTGCTTTCTCATTGACTGATGCACTCTGATCAACAAATATTTTGAGAAAAAAAAAGAAACTTGGGTTAATATTCATAAAAGTTAAAGTCGATCTACTATATGACATCCACAAAAAATCTATTTCTTATAATGAAAAAAAAAAACGTTCTTGCTGTTAACAGGTTTTACTACAACCTCGTCATGAACTTAAAAAAGATCTGATATGAAAACCATTCTCTCTTCCCTTGCAGAACCCAACAGTCTCATAGTGGAAAATTTTGCCAAAACAGGATGTACTTGTCTAAAAACTTTAAATGAGATCAAAGATCAACATCAAACCTATGCAGTAAGCATGCTTGGATCCAAAGGACTCTGTATAGGAAATCTAGTAAAAAATTACTCATGTCTGGTTATGTATCATCTAAACAACGTGTGTGAAAACAATCTCTAAAATGACTATCCTCACAGTTATCCTTTCAGCTGTGCTTGGTCATCAAAATGTTCCAGAGTTTTAAACAGCACAACACATGTATGTGTGTTGCAGGAGGCCAAGGTTAATATGTGGAAGAATGCTTCCTCCAACATTCATCCATTACTGTTAGTTATTTTTGTCTCAAAAGTGAGATGTTCCTCTGTGAGTGAGTTATTCCTTTGCGTATGTCTATGCTATGGGCCTGAGCAAGAGATTTTGTTGCCCAGTGCAGCATAACACAATACTTTAAAAAAGACAAAAACTTTTTTTTTGTTCAGTTTATTTTGAATATATCAGAAAAATAAATGCACAAAATTCAAAACACAAACAAGGAAAGGAAAACAAGCAGGTTCAAACACAAGCAATCAAGACATGTATTTGCATTTCATGCTCAAAAGGGAACAGGAAGAATTTCGAACTTATTTATTCAGACTCCTCTTTAGCCTCAACACAATTTACCTGCCAAAAAGCCCAGTCAGTCAGCTCTTTACCCAACAACCAAAAATGTAAACGTAATAACAAGGATAAATATAAAACCACTAACACTGCTATACATAGCAAAACACATATGCACTACCAGTCAAAAGCCTGGACGCACCCCTTTATTAAACCTAATGATAAAGCAAGCCCAAACTCCCAACTGGTACCGTACATCGACACATTCATACACACATTAACGCATACTTACGGAATACCACATTTAGAAGCAAAAAAGCTTAAAAATTATCAGTGCTCAGTAGACAGCTGGTGGTTCCTAAACACATCCTGTACTTGCTAACTTTTTAAAAAAATGTGTTTATTGAGTTTTGTATATATTTATATAATAATAAGACATCAAGAAAACAAACAAAAAAATAACAACAGCACTCAGTATAACACTGGTCTAAACACTCAGTACAAATTTACATCTCACATGCATCTAGTTAGTGCAATGACAACATAATAATGCTAAAGAGCAACAAACTAGTTGAGGATAACATCTCAATACTGAAGCCACTGCAAGGTTGGAAAAACTAAGAAATAGAGTCCAAATGTTCATAAATTGTCCCTCTGAAGAATGAACCAGACAGGTACTCAAGAGGAAAACATTCCATAATTATTTTATACCAGTTTGATTTAGTTGGGGGTCTATCACTTGTCCAAGACAAAAGGATGTTCTTCCTTGCTGCATATGTGAGGATATCATATAATCTGGCTGAATTGGCATCAGCAATTGAGTCTTGACTGGGATAACCCAGGATTAAAGAAAGAGGGTCCATTTACTACTGTACTTAAGGGGAGTGGGTAGCGTAGTGGTGATGTCATGGGCTTTTTAAAATTTTTCTTTAACTTGTCCTGTCCAGCATCGTAGCAAGCAGAATGATGATCTAGTTGCTTTATTGTGTTGAACAGATTCGCTTTGCTAAGGGGAGCTTTATGAACACAAGGCTGCCCCTAGCTTTGGTTCGGCAGATCAGGGTTCGTGTCCCCAACACAACACTCAGGCAAATCCCTGTGGACCCTTGAGCAAGGTCCTTACCCCCCACCAACTGCTCCCTGGGCGCTTTAAATAGCAGCCCACTGCTCTCAGGTTCAACCTGAGATGGGTTAAATGCAGAGAATGAACTTCCTAACTTGCACTCTAATTGGGATTAATAAAGTATATCTTAAGTACTTGCAAACTTTTGATAAACCTTTTTTAAAAAAAACAAAAAAAAGAAAGAAAATTACATTAAACTGTTTCAAGCTTTTACACTCTTTTAACTCCCCATTCAAACTAAAAACTTCTAAGGAACATGACAACACAAAAGCTCAGTGTACTTTTAAAAGGGTCTAAAGTGCAAAGAATTGGTCTCTTAGTGGTGGTGCGGCAGGATTGAAGCATGAATTTAGTGTTCAAATGAAATGTGTTAGAATACAACCTGTATTTACTTGCTCTGCATAAGATGTAATAAAACACTGTAAAATATGGCCAGGCTGTACAACCTTACACTTAACTGATGTGGGCATTTTGCCCACTGCCTCAACATTCCTTATCAATAAAAGCCTTATTAAACTTCGAGGACAACATAAAACCATCATCTCACTGCATAACCATAAGGAAGTCTATTGTGCACCATGTCTGTTAAACATGTGTTACTGATAAGCTGTGCTTCGAAGAAAGCAATAATAGAGATGCCATGAAAAGTGAATTTTAAAATGAATATTAATTCTTTACTTTTTCATTCTTATTCTAATCGACTAACGCTTTAGATATTGTATTTTTAACCCCTTTATGTCTGTTGATGTAAATTTGGGACAATTCACTTCTGGCCTTCAGTTATTTTATTTATTGTTTATCAAACTAATTATTTCAATTTATTTATTTGCTTTTATTCAGTCTCACTTATGTATTTCAATTTATATTATTTATTCATTATTCAACATTTGATTATACTTTACCTTATTCTAGTCTTTTTCTTTTTGTTATTTTTCCCAGAATTGATTTTGTTTTATATAACTGTAAATAAATGTTGGCGTGACGGGGTTATTTTGAATTTTCTTCTGGGACTAAATGTTTTGAACTGAATTGAATTAAATTATATGATGGCCCAGTATGGTCACAACAAAACAAAAGCCACAACACAACACAATTGACCACAACACTACAAAATTAACCACAACACAACACAATTAGCCACAACACAACAAAATAAGCCACAACACCACACAATTAACCACAACACTGCAAAATTAACCACAACACAACAAAATAAGCCACAACACAATTATCCACAGCACAACAAAGTGAACTGCAACTTCAACACAACACAAAAGCTGCAACGGAAGTTTTTTGTTTTGTTTTGTTGGGTTTTTTTTACAGTTTTTATTGCTTGCTTTGGTGCAGCAGTCGACTCCATATCCACATTTTTCAAAACAGTTAACGCAGAGGCCTTAACAGTGGCACCAATGGTCAAAATGGCACATTTTGTTTGCAAAAGGTTCAGACTATCCCAAAACATTTAAAATATGGACCAAAAGCACATTTTGCCCTCAAACAACAACTTACACACAAATGTATGAGCGCTTCCAATCACTAATTGCACAAGGGGCAACAAAATACAAAAAACCGCACTCAGTGTGAATCACTGCGGCATTGCTGGTCATTGTAGCCAATGACTGTACACAGTTTACATTTCAGTGTCATTTATAGTCAAATTTGCATCCTTGTAAAAAATGGATCTCGAATCAGATTTGCTGCAATGCAAATTTGATTGATTATTCATTCTTTTTTTCAGATTGTGGCAAACCATCTGAATCTGATTGAATCTGATTTACCACATGATCGATGTAGTGTTGTTGCTTATTTTATGGTGTTGCGGTTAATTTTGTGGTGTTGTTGCTTATTTTGTGGTGTTGTAGTTAATTTTGTAGTGTTGTGGCTTGTTTTTTTGTGTTGCGGTTAATTTTGTTGTGTTTTTGCTTATTTTGTGGTGTTGCAGTTAATTTTGTAGTGTTGTGGTTTATTTTGTTGTGTTGTGGCTAATTGTATTGTGTTGCAGTCAATTTTGTAGTGTTGTGGTTAATTGTGTTGGGTTATGGCTTTTGTTTTGTTGTGACCCTTCTGGGCCACTCACTGTAGAACTGAACTGAATTGAATTGAACTGCACTGAATTTGTGTTTGGTTTTTTTTATTGCTTTGATATTTCCCATAGGTTTCAAACCTGCACAATGTTGGTATGCAAATGTCAGATTATTTGTTCAATTTTTCAGAAAACAATGAACAAATATCCTGATTTTCCATTTTTAAGCTGTTTTTTCTTGATGTGCTTCGTATTGTGTTAAAAAAAAAACCAACTCTTTTATCTAAACAGTTGTTTCTCTTATCACTGAGTTTTTTTTGCATTTTGCAAAAACCTGTCTTGAATTTTATGACATAGGATCCCAACCTCAATCAATAGGAAAAGCCATTTTGACAAAGACCCTATTAAACGTTAACTAGCTCAACATGAATTTCACAAAGATTATTTCAAGAAGTTGTGTCAACAGTGTGATTGGTCAATTTATGTTATATGTTCACCTGGTCAAAAGGTAAATCACCTTTTATATACTAACTTTGGACCCATTTTAGCATCAAGGAGAGATCTGTATCTGTTCTGTAATCCATGTAAAATATGAGAGGTTTGGGTGTGTTATGCGAGTAACTGTGTTTAAATCAGCATATTTCAACGCTTGTCTTGTTTTTTCATTATAGTCATTTCTCATTACATTCATTTTAAAAAGGTGAAAGCAATTTGGAAATCAGAAAGTTTGTGGTGGTGCACATTTTAAAGTTTAATAGCTAATCTGACTGCTTTGACCTAACAGTCAGAAAACATAGGTTATGTTGTACAAGTGACTACTGCTTTGAAATGTAATTAATTCAATTAGCTGATACCCAAAAGGCAGAAGAAGACTACCATACACGAAATTCAAGAAAAACTATGACGATTACATTGGTCATGTTGGATTTCGGTGGCAGAAGTTAGATTTATTTCGTTTTTGAGCACATTCAAATAGCAAACATTTGTGTCTTTAAAAAAAAAAAAAAAGCCAAAGATGCAAGAAGGGGATTTCAGACAGCAAGTTAATGTAACTACATGAACCTACAAATCCACATTGCACTACTAGAAGAAACTGATTTCCATGGTCTTCACTGGATCTTGAGTTAATCATCATCAGAAATCAGTGGATAATTTGTTTTTTGTGGACATAATTCAGCAAAACACACAAACCAAGAACAGAAAGACTCATAGCTAACATTTAAGGAGTATTTAGAGGCTGTGACACTTGCTAAAAAGGTGGTGCCTTTTGTGATAGCCAGGCTGGAGCTTGGGATTCTTTTATCTATTCTCCAAACAACAGAATCTCCCACTTCCACTTCTCTTCTCGCAGTTATAAGAAAACAAAACATTTATCCAAGTTTAAAGTTGATTTCCTACAAGAAAGAGGTTTTTAAAGCAAACAGGTTGAAACAGGTTTCAACTTTTCTTGCAGATAATGGAAATGTTATGATTTTGTATGTATATAAGAAGCCATGTTAACGGTTGAATATGAAATATGGACAGAACAGCGACATCACGTGTGTCTAGGTTGTACTGTAGTTGCACGGCAGAAGAACAACTCCAGCCATTTGGTTGCCAGGCTCGCTGCCGATTCGACAAGTGACCAACAGCCTGCAACATGTCCAACAAGTAACACAGAGGAGTTTATAACAAACAGCTAACGTTAGCCACGTTAGCAAACAAGTTAGCCTACCGATCCAGGAGAAAGTCATCATTTCCGCGTTTTGATGCTGTGGAAAACGTTTATGTGGGTCCATCTATTGTAGTCTTCACCTAAATTTACTCCAGTTTTTGCTCTTCTCATGTGACTCCTCTTCAGAGACAGATAACAATATCTTCGGGGCTCTGAAGCAGCTGCTCGACTTGCCAACTCCACTGTTTCCCCCCATGCCAGCCTAACTGTGCCCAACATAGTGTTGCCACGCAAAGATCATATTTGACAACCTACAATGGCAGCGTGTAGATGTAAACATAATACCATTGTCAAACCAGTTAAAATTTATTTTATATTTATTTTCAGGCTAAATATATATTTATTTTGGGAAATGTACTTTCATTCTGCAGTCCACCAAACAACTCATGGAGGTATTTATTTTAAAATATAACTTTTAATTAAAAAAAAAAAGAAGTTCCATATTCAACCTTTAAGAAGCCATTAAGATGAGATTTTTTTCCATCAACCAAATAAAAATTTCACTGTTTGTGTTTTTTAAAAGAAATATTACAATAAGCAACAGAACTAAGTCTGAATGTGTACAAGTAAATATATAAATATTCACTGTTCATTGTCTGCAGTGATGCAGTGTCTCCTTTATTTTAGATTTGCTTGTTTTAAAGACCTTTAACATTTAGCAGAGTTTTGCTGTTCAACTGCTTTGACCAAGTTAATCATATAAGCCAACACACTTGCATGCACACACAAACACACTATAGGTGTGTGCTTGCTGATCAGGGACGTGTGGAGTGGTGGTGTCTTTTATAAGGACAGGAAAGGAACAGTCACTCCCACACTTCAAAAAGAAACAAGCACAGTCAGTCAGAGCAGAACTGCGCTGTGGTGTCACCTCTAACTATCTCCTCACTCACAAGGACCTCAAGCAAACGGCAGGAGCTCAAACAGACAGCAGCTGTCCAGACATCCGCTGAATCTGTTAAAAACCGGCAAGGACATGAGGGACACAGACTTAACATCTGGGGAGTATGTTGTTCAGAGGGAAGCTCTTGATGATTTACGTCTGGATGAAGTGGCACAAAAAGGGACGTGGTCCACCAAACCAACTCTGAGTGAACGGGTGAAAGACTCACTGAGGTAACAGCAGAGATGAAAGGATGCAGGCGAATAAAATAAAAAAAAAAAAACACTGACACACACTCAAAAAAAAATCTTTTCAGATGTCAGTAATTTGGAATGGTTTCTAACCATTTTTACTTGTCTGTATGTGGACTTTGTCTAACTTCTCACTAAACCTGTTTAAAATGACATATCTAGATAAGCCATTAGAGCTTGTAGTATGTGTGCTTTGTCAGCTTTATCAGAATTACTGATAAATAAAATATGATGTATGACTACAAAAATGACAGACGGGCATCCAATTGTTTTACAGAGGAAGTCAAGACCAAATGTGTTAATTTACACATCTGTTTGTAACCCTTTCTGGGAAAAATCCTCCAAACATTTGTTAATTCTGACAAGTATTAAAAGTGAACCGGAGTGTATGAACATACTGGTGCTATCCAGCATGTTGCAGTTTTTCAAGGCCAGCCGATAAAACCAGTTGCAGATGGTACAGTTCACAGGTGTCATTTGTCTCCTTCCTCATAAAATGCATGAAAAAGCATGCTATATAACTTACTGAATGGTGAGAATGCTCATTTATGTACAGCTTTCTGTTACTTGTTAGCAAAAATAAAATTGATAAACCCCGCAGCCTGATTGTTTTTGTATTTCTGCGATGGCTGCTGCAGGTGTTCGGTGCCCAGGCTGAAGAACATACTTTTGAGCTGGATTCCTGTTCTCGCATGGTTGCCTCGCTACTCTTTTAGAGAAAATGCCTTGGGTGACCTGATCTCTGGCTGCAGTGTGGGCATCATGCATCTCCCACAGGGTTTGTACCTAATGTATATTTGTGATGGAGAGTACATAGTTAATCCACACACTGTGAAAAATTTGGAGAGGTTTCATTCCTAAGGTACAGCTCAGCATTTTGACAGACTTAATGTAGATTTTAAGACAAACAAATGTAGCATTGCTACAGTCTTTGCAGCTTCATAGACAGAAGTTCAGAGTGATATCAATCCTTTAATCTCACTCTCATCAAAAAAGAAGAATCTTTACTAAATTTATTTACAGACAGGCTGTCTTTCTTGTTTTGTTTTATTAGGTATGGCCTATGCTCTTCTGGCCTCCTTACGTCCAGTGTTTGGGCTTTACACCTCCCTCTACCCAGTGCTGATCTACTTCATCTTTGGCACTTCCAGGCACATCTCCATAGGTGAGTGGGAACATGCGAGTAAGCAGCGGGGAACAAACTGATTCATCTTTTTGTGTTTGTGCCTGAAAGTGTGTGTACACATACCTATGTTCTGTGTATCCAGGAACATTTGCTGTGGTCAGCATTATGGTTGGAAGTGTGACAGAAAGATTGGCACCAGACAGTGACTTTCCAGGAAATGTGACTAACGGGACAGGAAGTGTTGATATTGACAAAAGAGACGCATACAGAGTACAAATAGCTTGCTCCCTTACAGTGTTGGCAGGAATCTTTCAGGTGTGTGTTTTTGTTTTGCAGCAAACTCAGAACTTTAAGTGAATTCATCTGTTTTTAATCTGTCTGTCACTTTTTCTACTTTTAAGTTGCTTCCTCTTTAATTTCTCATCTGCAGATCCTGTTAGGCATAGTGAAGTTTGGTTTTGTGGTTACCTACCTCTCTGAGCCACTTGTTCGAGGCTACACAACAGGATCAGCATGCCATGTGTGTATCTCTCAGCTAAAGTACCTGTTTGGAATCTCACCAGATCGCTTCACCGGACCTCTTTCTCTCATTTATGTAAGTATGGCATGTCCCATCTCACACCTTGAGCTACTCATACTGAATGATTTTGAACAGCAATGATAAAGGTTTAAACTAAAAATGCAAAAAAAAAAAGATATTATTGCCAGCTTGGAAGCATCTAGATGTGCAAGATGTCAGTGGTTCCAAATACACAAATAAGATAAAGAGGGCTGAAATGTTAATTACTTTTATCCAGTCACAATTTGAGATGTTAAGTTTGGTACTTGTAGACGGATTTTTAAAGTTCTTATGGGAAGATTAAATGAGTGACTTCTCAAGGAGCAGATGGAAGCTGGATCACTGGATCTAGGCAGAGCAGGTGTTGTGTTTTCCACTGTCTTTAAAAGCGCATTTAAATCAATCCTGTAACCTGCACCATATTACTGCAAGACAGTTTTTGTTATGTTACAAGAAGATATGTCCATTTTTCAAGAGAGCCATGACCTTTAGCAGATTTCCTTATCACAAAGTATTCTACTGCTCAGCTGATCAGAACAGGCTAGAGATTAAGAAACTGTTATTCCTTAAAAAATATGATGCCCTTTATACAGGATTTGGGGATTCTTTGGTTTCTGCTTCAGTGAAAATTGGTCATTACTCGATCAAGAAACTGACAAACTTCATTTATGAAAGGCGTATACCATTACTCAAAAGAGTACCAGCACTAAGTATTTCAGTTACTTCTTGAATGACCAAAAATGCTATTTGATTGTCATTTTCGATCACATTTTTGTGTGATAAAAGGGAATAAACAGCTATGGTGGAGGAAAATATTTTCTTTTTTTGTGTGTGGTTAGCATGTTATTGGTTTTACAGCATAAATGTACACTGTAAATGGTAATATTGGCTTTACTAGAATCTATCTAGTAGGCAGAACTTAATTTTAACTTAGTTGTTAGTAATACTTATTCTAAATAAGTTGTAAGAACTTTGGAGGGCAACATGTTAGATAACTTAATTTACTTAAGTTGAAACAGCTTAATTAAAATGAGTAAAGGGAAATTAGGGGTGGGGAGGGAGCAGGTTTCCCACAATGCAGTTCACTTCTTTTAACAATAAATTGGAGATTATTCACAAATGAGGGATTTATAAATGATGTTGGTAGTGTCATGTGACTGCTCTCAACTTGTTTGTTAATTCCTGTATTGAACATCTACTACCCAGCAGATGCTGCACCGCGACAGAGATGTGTGTGGTCTGACAATAGTTGTAGCTTAAACCCACCTGGACTAGGTTCTTGCTACATTTATTTACTTTAAGTAAAATGAACTTAAAAGCATGTTGATGGTGAAAATAAAATTGCCGATAGTGTGAATCTAATTTCTGTGAAATTAATCCCATCAAGTTTCCTCCCCAGCATCATCCACTTACAGCTTACTCAAATTTATTAAGTTCAGAAAAGTTCTACAAACTTAAACCATTTTAGTTTATTCTACTTAATCACTCCAATTAGAGTTTACTTAATTTTTTTGAGGCAGAAAGTTTGCATATTTTTTTTAAGTAAAGTCAACTTATTAGAATTTACAGTGTAGACATACAGTAATGGGACATAATGCATACATACAAAGACAATACCTACTACATTATGTGAATATACATGTATACCTGTTGCACATTTGCCGGTATTATGTGTTGCCCATACCAGACACCCCAAATAACCAGACAGTGACAATACCGAATGCCAAATTCCAGGTCCAGAAAATACAAATCCTTGGTCCACCAGCTGTTCCAACCAATCTAAACCAGCTGATTTAATTAGCACAGCTCCTCTGCCAGATGAGCTCGTTAGTGAAAGCACCTGTTCTAAATGTACAGGCAGATCCAAAAACGGAGCAGGATTTTTACTTTGTGGAACCTGGATTTGTCCACCTCTGCAAAAACTAATACCAAACAAAAGGCTGGGCAAGAAGAAGAGAAGTGGGGGTAAGAAAAATAAAAACAAAGAAAAAAGAAAGGGGGTTGTGGAGCGGTAAATACATAAATCATAGACACTACTGATGGCCGTGTTTTTTCACATTATGTCACAGATTTCATCTGTCATTTACCAGAACGGAAATCATATCATTTATGTAATCATATAATTTCAGCACATAATTTATCTTATGGGCTGTTAATACAGTACAGAGACAAGTTCATACTGTATGCTGCCGCTTTGTGTAACAGGATATGCCAGTCACAGATTGATGGAACATGTACAGACTTCCACTGATGAATTATCGGTCTCCTGCGATATTTAGATATAGTTGTATTAAAGTTGCATCATTTGGTTCTTAAATAATTGTGCACAAATTTAGATTTGAGTTTAGTTACATTTTTTGATTGGCTTGTGTTCAACATAGTCTCAAGAAATATGCAGGCAGTGCAATAATTTATACTCAAAGGTCCCACACACCTGTTGATGTGTTTTAGGTTATCAGCTCTGATTAAAAGTGAGTGGAGCTCAGCATGTTATTGCTGGCAGCTTCCTAATATTTATGATTAAGGTGTACTTTCACCTGTTCTAATGGGTGAAAGTGCACATGCTCATGCAGTATTCAGGAAAATCATTTCAGACAAAGCAAGTAATTACACCTACATGGACTACAGTATGCACAATGCCAAACAATCAAATATTGTTTGCAAGACTAATTCTAATTTTCACCACTCAATTGTATTATATGAATTTAGAAATATGCTGTCATTTGCAATTTTCTCTTCCTATGCTGCAGCTAAAAGCTACAAGGGTGATTCATATTACATTAAGATGCAACAATTAGCAGTAGACTGTGACTCATTTTTAAATGGACTACATTTATTCACCACTTGTCTGAAGAGCTTTGCCTCACAGGCAATAAGCTATTCAGGGTGCTGCATGGCCCAACTATGAGGGGCAAGGCCTGCTATACCCGCTGAATCACAGTTTGTTTTCCATTTAGCATTGATGCATTTATTTTTCCTTAAATCGCTCCAAAAGCAACCAACCAATGTGCAGAAAGTTCAATTCTTGCAAAATAGTTAAAGCTGGATATGTTTTGTGGAAAGGAGAAAACTGAACATCTACAAAAGACATCACGGAACAAAAAGTACAGTGCACCTGTACTGCAGGGGCGAAGCATATATACAGCAACTTTTCATCATAGACTTGATTTTCAGAGTTTTTTCCACTGATGATGTTTTCTCTACTTGGCCTTCCTCACAGACTCTGGTGGACATCTGCAAACTGCTGCCTCAGACTCTGGTGCCAGAGCTGGTGGTCAGTCTGGTGGCACTCACTGTTCTCATTGTGGTCAAAGAAGTCAACGAGTGCTACAAAAAGAAGCTGCCTTTGCCCATCCCTATAGAGCTTGTAGTTGTAAGTCCTTTCATTTTTCACTCAAACATGAGGTGTAGTCATTAAACTAACCAGCAGGGGGCACAAATACCACACTTATAAAAAGGGACTCGGGGACTGTTGAAACTTTTCCCCCCTAAAAGAGCACTGCTACAGTATGTGTGGTATGCACAGATTCTCTTCATATACTGATACTAAACTAACATTGATTTTATCCAAACAGGTCATAGCAGCCACAATCATCACCCACTTCTGTGATCTCCGCAATATATACAACATTGATGTGGTTGGAGAGATTCCCAGTGGGTGAGTGGGCTTTGAATTTTATCTACGGAGCTGTAGATATGAAACTAGTCTAGGGGAAAAAAAAAAAACAAAACAAAACAAAAAAAAAAAACAAGAAACAACACAAGATCACTATGTGTAAGTATTAAAAATGTCTAGATTGCCTCTTGGAAAGACCTCTGTAGTTGAAAATCCCTAACTGAGCAGGAAAGTTAGAAGTTTATTTAATTTTCTAGCAGATTATCACTATCTGAAAGCAGCTTAACTTGTGTTTGCCTTGAAAGTGAGATACTGTGTGTCAGTGATAAAACCTAAATCATTCATATTTTTTTCCTTCCGCCCCAGGCTCAAGGCCCCTCGTGCCCCAGACTTCTCTTTATTCTCAGAGGTTATAGGTGATGCTTTTGCTATAGCCATTGTGGGATATGCCATCAACATTTCCCTGGGCAAAACATTTGCTCTCAAACATGGCTACAAGGTGGATAGCAACCAGGTGAGAAAACACGCTCACAAAATGCAGTTGTTTTAAACAGTTGACTCTTCAGTGAATCACCGTTAGCAGGGATGAGTCAAAATTTGGTCATAAAGTTGGGCTTTAATCACTCGCAACAGTGATGACAATTACTTTAGAGCAAAAAATGACTCAGGTTCTCCTTAATCAACCCTCACCTAAACTGCAAAGACACAAATATCTGTGCAGATTTATGTTTCTAGTGCTGATTTCAGTTTTAATAAACGGCTCATGCCATTTTTATATTATGTGAATTGCAAAAAATATATATCAGTCAGTCAGTCATTTTCTGTACCGCTTATCCAGTTCAGGGTCGCGGGGGTTGCTGGAGCCTATCCCAGCTATTATCAGGCGAGAGGCGGGGTACACCCTGGACAGGTCGCCAGTCTGTCGCAGGGCCAACAAATATATATATATATATTAATTTGCTATGACATAGCTGTGTCACAGTAGCCTATCATAATAAAGCAACAGCAAACAGTGCACACAACTCAGCAACAGATGGGTGTCCAATCATTTTAGAAGCAATATATCAGCACTCACTGGCAGGGTTTTTTAACTGTTAGTGCTTGTTTCTCAAGCTACACACAACAAATTCCTGTGCTGCTTTTGCACATTTTTCAGCAACATTACTCAATAAATGCAGTTTTTTCATTTGATAAATGACTTTCCATGTTTTTGAATGTATACAGATTATGTGTAATTTATATGATTGTATAATTTCCATAAGTGTTTCCATAAGTTGTTTTATGAATACCTGCATCATAATCTACTACACACTAAGGAAGGAAACTGATTTACTTCAACCACACAGAGTTGGACAAGGACACATTTAAATTAAGGGAACACATTGTACAATACATGCTGCAGTTTATCTGCCAGATAGTTAAGTTTTGAGCTACTTGTTATTCATGAGACAAAACAAATTAGATTAATGAGAAAAATTACATAAGATAATAATTTAAAAAAATAAAAAATAAAAAAGAGGATAGGATAACAGAAGAACAAGTGTCCTGTGTTCTCTTGTTTATTCATTGTCTACTGATTATGCATTTTCATGCCAAACCATGGCCTGAGTTTAAGCTTCAATATCTCCCCTTTTTCTAGCAAATTGTTATGTAATCAGCCTATTGCACAAATGATTAAAATAGATTTATACAAATAAAAACCCTTCAAATGACCTGTTTTCTCAATTTTAAACATGCATTTTGCCATAAAGATATTTTTTCTCTCTCATAGTTGTCCTTGCACATATTACAACACTCCAATGTGTATGAGGCTTGTGACGGGACCCCTTTCTGCAGAGAGATGGATTGGGAGCACTCACAGCCTCTAAGAGCAGGCCTGCTAAATCATTCATGCCCAACAAGCTTTACGCAATCAAGTGTATTTAACATGCTAGCAACTGCTCTCCCTATGGCTGTAACTTAATGTATTACCCAAGTCATAACGATGATGAACAATATCCTAAAGTTACCGACCCAGAAGCTACAGATTTGAGATATAATACATAAAGTGACAGTGATGCACCAACAAGCTGGTTGCCAACTGCCATTAATCAAGAAAAAAAAAGAAGATAATGCATAAAAGCATGATATTACTAAGATCAAATCAAAGGCTTTATTGTTGGCGCTTATAACAGGGAATGTTATCAATGTCAGAGATCCTCCGTAACATCTACTCTTTACATGTAATCAAAATGTGTTTGTGTTGCTGTTTTTCTTCTTCCAGGAGCTTGTTGCTTTGGGTCTTAGTAACACTGTTGGCGGCTTCTTCCAGTGTTACTCAGTTACTTCCTCTTTGTCTCGGAGTCTTGTGCAGGAGAGCACAGGGGGCAAGACACAAGTAAGAACAATTGCTTATATGGTCAAGCAGCACAAAGACAGTTTTGCTAAAGATTTAGGAACTGATCAGATGTTTCTTTGTTTTTTCCATAAAGTCTAAGAATTAAAGCACTCCACTTTTTGCTGAAATGTTTGCCGCAGTTTAATGGATTAGATCTGGTTCTGGTGTTGGTTTTATGATAATTTATTATATTGTTTGTCTCTGGTTTATTTATTTATTCTTACTTTAGGTTGCAGGTGTAATCTCCTCTGTCATTGTCCTGATCACAGTTTTGAAAATAGGTGCCCTCTTTGAGGATCTTCCCAAGGTAATGTGCTGTCCTTTTCAAACATTTTTTTTTACCAGTCATCTGTGTCAACTGACAATTTTATAACCACTTGCATTTTGGATACATGTGAGTTCATCTCTGTGTTCATCCCTCAGGCTGTCTTATCCACAATAGTGTTTGTAAATTTGAAAGGAATGTTTAAGCAATTCACAGATGTGCCCATGCTGTGGAAAACCAACAAAGTTGACTTGGTGAGACTTTTTCTGCTTTAATAGTCTTCTTGTTCAGTTGAATATCATTTACATTTCAATGCATTGGTCCACTGAGTGCCAGAGTCTTGTATCACCCTGTAGCTGGTGTGGCTGGTAACTTTCACAAGCACCATCCTGCTCAACTTGGACCTGGGTCTGGCTGTCGCCGTCGGCTTTTCTATGCTTACTGTCATCTTCAGAACACAGCTGTAACTACACACCTCTTATTATTAACCAGTGATGCAGAATGTGCACTCAACATTTAGATTTTCACAAAGCTGCAGGGCAGTTCTTCTAGGAATGATGTCATTTTAATACTTTTCAGACCCCACTACTCTATCTTGGGCAATGTACCAGGCACTGACCTGTATCTGGACACAGACATCTACAGGGAGGTAAGAATACTCTAAATCTTATACATCCACAAACTTTCCACAAAGATTTTTACATTTATCATATGTGATATTTAGTCATGTACTCATCTTCAGATTTATTCTTTTGGCTTCCAAAAATTCAAATACTAAAATGTTTTCCAAAACACATCCGTGGTGCTTTAGTTTTTGCCAGTCCTCAACCTTAATTGCATCCTCATTCTGAGCTATAGTTACTGAATTCTAGCATGTTAATACGCTTATTCAATGTGGTATAAAAGTTAACATCAGAATGTTTGCATAAAAAAAGCTTCATTGTACTGTACCCACCATGATAACCATTAACCAAATAAGCAGCTAAACAAGGCTCCTGTTCTGGCTGCAGTCTTCCCATCAGTCCTGTGTCCATGAAATTTCTTTATTTCTATGAATGCCACATGGGAAATTCACATCATGTGTACTGTGTTGGCAACAGAAACCTCATTCCAAAACAGTTGTAGCAGAATCTTGCTAACCACTGTGTAGAATCCCCCTTTCTTTGAACAACAGTCCATAAATATCTGGGAACTGAGGAGAGCAGCTGCAAGTCCTGTGGGAGAGAAATGTCCCATTCTTGTCTGATACAGGATTTTAGCTTCTGAACAGTGCTGAGCATTTTAAAAAAAGGTCTAGAATGACCTGTCTGTCCATCAAATCACTGTAATTGCTACTACAATCCCTCTTAGATACAGGATATGGCTTAGCCCTACTGTGCTAAAATACTCAATGTCTTCACAGAGGAACACATCCTCTGGATAGGAGAGGGACCCAACTGCAGTCACGAGACGTCGCCATATATCCAATCCATGCCGGAAGTCCTAATCGGAAGTTTGTTCTTCATGTAACTTACTAAAATTTAAACCTACCCCTGACCGTTCTCCTAACCCTAACCACCCGACTACACTAAGCGCATCTGTTTGCAAGCCGCAGATAGATACTCTTAGTGGTGTTCGACTAACTTCCGCTGGAGACTTCCTATATGGATTGGATATATGGCGGCGTCCTTATCGGCTATTGTAACTGCTGTTACAGTAGGTACTCTTGCTGGATAGGGACACATGCAAGGCTCTAATATGCAAGTCTACTGAAAGTCTATTTATTCCCACTGGAGTTGCTAAAATCTCACAGACTTATGGAAGTGTTCCTGAGTCCATGTAGTGATTCCTATGACAGACTCATGTCTGTTTCTAATACATTGCTGCATTAGGGTCAGAAGATCACAACAATCCAACACTGATTTTCAGGTGTTTCCCTTGTACACAGAAATGTTACCAGATTCTCTGAATCTTTTGGGCTGTAGATGATAAAACACTCAAAATCTTTTTAATTTCTTTGTGCTGTTTTTCTTCCCCAATTGTGTTACTGACTTGCTACCAGTTGACTAACTAGAAACAATCTGTTTGTCCAACTGTTTCATTTTAGTATCACTGTTTCTGCCTTTTGTTCCTTCTGCTGCAGCCATCAAATTCAAAATGAGCTAATCTTTTTCATTAAAGGTACAGTATGTAAGAATTACTGACATCTAGTGGTAAAGATAGGTATTTGAAAGAAAGTATTTGAAAGAAACAATGTTTTCTTTCAAATGACTTCATATTCCAATATGGCCGTTTGTGGTCAAAATTCTCCCAGACAAAAATATGTTTTCATCTGTGAAAGGATCTGAGTAACTACTGTTAATGTCTTTTAAGACATTACTGATCTCAAACAGTCTCTAACTGCCATTAAACAAAGCTGGTACAGCAGTTTTAAAGTTCAGAAGGTTCTTATTTCACACACATTGTTTTGTCCATTTAGGGACACCGTAGTAAAAATGGGGGGGGGGGGGGGGGGGGGGGAATAGCAGCCTCCATATGCACACCGCCCAGCAAGTACATATAAACAACTCATTGTAAGAAACTAAACAGCGATTCCAGTACAGTGATTACACATCAATGGAAACACAGTTTTAAATAATATATCACATTTTTCTGCCATTGACCTTTGATTTTTTACATACTGTACCTTTAAACAGTAAAATGTCACTTTTACAACATTCAGTGTTGTCTATGCTCTATTGAGAACCAAATATAAATTTTTATAAAGCTTTCAAAAATACACAACATACCCACTTTTTTAATTTGTTTGTAAATTTTCCCTACAGGCAAAAGAGATTCCAGGAATTAAAATCTTCCACTCATCAGAAACCATCTACTACGCAAATGCTGAGATGTACTTGGAGGTCCTTCAAGAGAAGGTATGTGGTTTTCGAAAAGTGTAACATAATCGATTCTGCTGTTTACAGCTTCTTCGATTACAGTGTTGTCTCACTAGCTATATTAACTGTGATGCTTGGCCTTTGTGCACAGAGTGGAGTTGATCTTGGGAAGCTGCAAATGGCCAAGAAGAAACGTGAGGCAAAGCTGAAGCGTAAACAACAAAAAGAGGAAAAGAAAGCCAAACATGCAGCAAAGAAACAAGTATGATATCCATAAACACACTAAGATCTGCTAATTCTCAAATTATATGGCTCAGTTCTGAAAATCATGTTAAATTTCTGATAGTTTTTTTTTTTCTTTTGCCAGAAAAATGTCTCTAACCACCAGTCCAATGGCATAAAGACAATGAAAGATTTAGAGCTGAACGAAGGGAAGGTTTCTGCAGCCACAAAGGAGATGAGCTATAAAAATGGTGTAGCTTCAACAAACAGCCCGAGCAATGGCCAAGTAAACTTGGCTTACCAGCCTGACACAACCAAATCAGACTTAGATTTAAATACAGGCTACCATATTTATGACAATGTTACTAAAGCTTCACATCACGGTGATGAAGAGAAAGCAATGCCCTTCAGATCAGACACACACAGCATCATCCTGGACATCTCTACAACCAGCTTTGTGGACACAGTAGCTGTGAAGACACTGAAAAATGTACGTCTCGGTGTAAATGGTTAAATATCTAAATAAGTGAATCTACATGTGACAACAGCCATTTTCGTAGATATCTAGGATTAAAGAGCAACAAACAATTAAGTTTCCTTTGTTGTTCCAGATTTTCAGGGACTTTGGAGAGGTTGATCTGGACATCTATCTATCTGGTTGCCAAGGTGAGATACACCAGACAAAACAGAGGCAAAGAATGGAGACGCTGCAGCTTTTGATAATGAATTTGTCAAGGTTTTAGCCTTAGTGCCTCCATATTGTTTCTTTTCAGACGTTAGGGTCAAACATAAATAATTTTATGGAAACACTAACATCATGAATCGTATCATGAGTATGAGCACAAAATGCCTTTCTACTCATAATCATACACACTTGTCTGTATGTGCGGCCATGTTGTAGTCTGTGTGGTGGAGCAGCTGGAGAGAGCCAACTTCTTCTCAGAGTCCATCCCGAAGAGCAAGCTCTTTGTCTCAGTTCATGATGCAGTACTTCATATTCTTCAAAATCACAAGCAAACAGACTTCAAGCTTGTAAGTGGATGTTATTTACATTATTCACATCTCAAATCTACCTTTTACACATTACTGCTGCGTTGTACTCTTGAATCTTCATACACTCAGGCCTGAATCTTTTTTTCTCCCCCCTCTCCAGGATGTTTCTTGTGATACCCACATGTGACCAACAGGGGTCCCATTGTTTCGAATCAAGCAATCGTCCCTCTACTCCTCCTTTCAGCCAGCAGCCTGTTCCATTGCACACTATTGGTCACCAGTGTCTCCTCCTCTTTCAGTGGGGGAAAATGCACCACCTTAACATGGCGGCTGGCTGCCATGGGAATACAGGGAGTCGTTGCTGTGGCAACAGGGTTTTTATGATATGGTCTAATGAGATGGCCAGAAATACGTCATTGCAGTTCTCTCGCTCTGTGGTGTGTGAGAGACAGGGAAGGGGCGGGGGTTGAGTGGGAGAATGTAACACTGGACTAATAGGAGTCTGTATTTATAGCTGTATGAGAGTAGAGAGTGAGTGAAAGGCTGGGTACGAGAGGAAATTCATATGTGAGAGGTTTTTGTTTTGGACAGCCAGGCCTAATGTGCATGTGTATGTTTTGTCAGTCTGCACTCTTGAAGAGAAAACAATGCAAATGTCTCCCCGGGTCAATCATCCATTCATTCATTTTCTATATGCCCTTAATCCAATTTAGGGTCACAAGGGGGCTGGAGCCTATCCCAGCTGCTTTCAGATGAGAGGCGGGGTACATGCTAGACAGGCCGCCAGTCCATCACAGGGCAGAGTCAATGAATAAAATGATATTTCGAACCTATATGAAAATTCATCACCTATAGGGTCATGTCAGTCACTCCAGGAGGTTTCACATTGCTCCTCATTTGATCTAAAGTCCTGTATCCAGCTGAAGAGCAGATATATTTAAATAGAGCAGCACCTTTCGACAAAATGCTGGTGTATTTATGGTCGTCATTCACTTATGAGAGTCCCCTGACGTCTAGAGTTCCCTTCTATTTTTGGTTCAGCATCATCTCCTATTTTAGCTATCAGACAGTGCTTAGTAGTCAGTAAGTTTTCTACGTGTACAATTTGCTAGCTTAACAAGTTATAGCTTCTCTGGGCTTTCCTTATTGTAAAAGGTCTGAAAATGGCATTTATGTGTCCTAATACAGCGTGGTAAAAGATGTGTCCTTGTTAAAAATGATTTCATGGCTGCAGAAATGTGATAAAGATGACTCATCAGGGCCATCTTGCCACAGGAGTAAACCATTAAGATAAATGATTCAAGCTGTAGGAATGTCTGTGATTGAGGCAAGTTTTTTGATACATGTCCATGTTTGTCTTAACATTTTTTAAAAATGAAACCATGTACATAAAGACTTTTAGAAACACACTGAATCCATCTTCATCGGGTCATTTATTGCTTCTTTCTTTCCCCTCCCCACAACCCCGTCTCCAGCTTGCTACACAGTTCAGATGTTTCTTTTCTTCTCCTGGTGTGGAAATAATTATCAGCACCCTCTCCAAATATTAACACTAAATCACAGACCTACAGATACACAGAATACTTAAGTTAGTTTATAATACACAGTTGGAAGTTGTGATGCATTGTCTCATTGTGATAACATTTTTGTTTTTACAAATGGAAGTTATTTTTGTACACTTAATTCAGAGAGCACAGTTGGCAGAAATCACCGGCCAAAGGCAGTGTCACATGTAAATTAAGATAACACTGCCACAGTTCAACCCACACTTAAAACAAAACACATGCAGATGCCCATACACACCTACAAATACACAGGCACGCACAGGCATACGTGCAGCAACACACATACACACCCAGACAATGGAATATCAGCAGCAGATATGAGGTCTTTTGTTTGAATAAGTTTAACCAGAATCTTATAGGTTTCCACTAATTTAGAACAAGATGACTTGGGACAGATGAGGTTGTTGAAATTCTGACGGAAAGGTGCGGAAAGGGAAGATATCGTAACTGCAGCTGACACATCACACTCACTAGACGAGACGAGACAGCACAAAGGCAGGGGATGGAAAGCAAGGGGAGAAGGAGCGAGGTAGAGTCAGAAAACTGAGCAGGGCGTGTGACTGAACGGGTGTGTTTCAGTTCTTCTCCAGTGTAATCTTTGGTCCATTTGTCCAGGGCTTTTTCAAAGCTTTCAGATTTTAGGGTGTGTAGCTAATAGGTCTTACAATGCCGGTGTAGGGTGCATGTTTTTGTGTATGCATGTGTTGATGTCAAAGTTCATCTCATCAGATGACACTCTCAAAGAGAAGCGTACTCTTGGTTCCTGCAGGGGGCAGCAAAATGGCCTCGCTCTCTGGGGCAAGGTACTCCAGGTGATGTCTTCCCCAGACTGGGGTGGTCAAGTGTTGCCACCGCTGCAAAGTAAAAAACAAAACCATATGAGATTTTATCGGCAATTGCTCCAGTTTTCACAAATAGACCCCTTTTAATTAGTAATGATGAAATCAGTAAACCAATTAATAGATAAGAAATAGAGCAATATCCAAGGAGTCACTTTCTTTCTGATTCATCAACAATTACTAACAGAATCCTGCACATATGACTTCAGTAGAACTGACCTCCCGCAAAGATCCTTTGCAACAAAGTAGTTTGTAGAGAACAGTGACAGGAATACAGAGCATAGAGGAAAGAGCCAGTGCCCAGCCAAGAACTTCACCCCATAGGGGGTATGTGTATACTGTGTTGTAGGTCAGGGGCTTGTAATTCACCACGTGGAAGAGAAACACTCCCTAAATGAAAAAAAAAAGAAGAAAAAAAATCTAATTAGTTTTCTACATGCCAGCTAGAGCTCACTGAGAAGCTTAAAAAACAACACCTACCACACAGACAAAAGGTGTGATGTAAGACCAGCACCACTTCATGTAAGGTAGGGGCTGATAGCCAATCATACGAGCCACATCGTCCATGAAACGGTCTGCGCCTGAAATGTATGAAAAAGGAATGTGGTGATAATTAGCTAAATCCTGAGATTTGTGACTGTACTATAATTTAAGGCATTAACTCACCATAGACCCATGCAATGACAACACACTCCCAGAAGGCCTGCCACAGCAGAGTGATGCCACTAGCAGAGTAGTAGTCAAATAGCTGGAATACATACATCCCTCCCTGACAGAAACAGTGTGAACAGTCAGCATCAACACCATCCTGTTAGTAAGTGTGATGTGTAACATGTTTCCAGACTGGTCTACTTTGTTGAGGCAACCATCCCAGTCCATTTCAAGCTGGGGTTTATTGTTTAAATATGCATCAATACCAAGCAAATCCAATTTTCTGCAAAGAAACATTGAATGAAACACAGGTATATTTATGTTTTTAACCTGTAGACAGTCTAAAAGGCTGCTGTATTATAATTCACAGTTAACTGCCGTCCACCAAAGTCTGAAGAATAAAATCAAATGACATCTTAAATATTCACTTTACCTCAGTGACCATGGACATGTCAATGAGGAAGCAGATGACGCAGCAGATTGCAGCAACGACCTCTCGTCGCAAGGAGCCCAGGGCCGACTTAGGAGGCAACATATCCATGATTCCTGTTATCAAACCCTCAACACCTACAAACTGAACAAGAGAGTGAAAGGACAAAAAATGAATACAAATCCAAATGACAAGAAGACACAAAATGAGGGAATGGACTAATCTCTCAAACATAAATCTAATTCTGGGTGAAAATGCATGTTTTTAAGGGCATTTTCTTATAGAATGTCGTGCTTGGAGATAGTTTAAATAAAAAATAAAAGTACTTTATACAGCACAGGAATGAAAATAAGAAAGTTAATATAAGCTAGCGAGTGCTAAAGTATACACAGAGTTCTTTGTTTCAGTGCAGGGCTGGCTGCTGGATCAATCCAGAGATTACTCGATAACCCTCCCTCTCAAATAATCAGCATGTGCACTATAAGATACATTCAACTGCCAAGAGCCTGATGCATAGTTGAGATGTTGGTGGTTACCCAAAGCTTTCCTCAGTCTGCCTATGCAAGAATGTTTAGTTGATCCTTGCAGGAAAATATTTTGGCCTCCAGATTAAGTTACGAGAATAACAGCTGCACAGCTATGTTAACATCATCTAACTGAAATGCCAGCATAATGTTAGGCAACGTGGCTATGAGCAGGGGGGAAAAAAAGAAAAGAAAAGCGAAAGCTAGATGGGGAAGAAATGAGGCAGAGAATGGAAAGTGAGAGTAAATGAATGGATTAGAGTAGACAGACGCTCTCTGTGTGAATCAGACAGAAGGTCATTGACAAATCCCTGGGCTGTTAAACAATGGATGTAGGCACTGGCTCAAACAGACACACAACAAACAGGGTGCTAAGAAATGCAATGCTAAAACTGGATGTGATGTATTTAGGCGGTTTGTGTCACATTTGTGGGAAAGGAAGTGAGTCAGAAAAATAGAAAGGAATGCAAATTAGCTAAGCATTCAAGAAATAAGACAAATGATCCAGAGTAAAAATGACACCATTATTTAGAGATGAGTAACATGTGGATTTTAGCACAAGCCACCACAATCTCTTTAGGTTAAAGTCTTACTCCGATATTCAAGGTGGATCGTAGCATTACCTGGCTGTCCAAGCCCAGTATGAGCAGCATGAAGAAGAAGAGTGCTGCCCAGAGCGGCGCTAGAGGCATCAGAGTCACAGCCTTGGGGTAAGCTATAAAAGCCAGGCCTGGACCTGCATATAAAGAAACAACATGTGAAGAATAACTGGGTCTCATCTTCAATACTTAACTGATTTCACTGCGTTACAGTAGGTGGCCATAAAATAGAGAGACTTTATCTTACCACTCTCAGCCACCTTACTGATGTCAACTCCTTGTTCTGCAGCCATGAAACCCAGCACAGAAAAAACCACGAAGCCCGCAAAGAAACTGGTTCCACTGTTAATAAGGGCCAGCACAAATGCATCCCTACAAATAAATAAAAGAAAAAAAGAAATGTAAAACTGGAGAAACGCAACAGAAGGAAAAAGATGCTTAACAATATGATGTAGCATGAGCTTTGTAAGACACTCAAGACAAACAGGCACAGAGACGATGGACTGGGATCAATAGCAATTTCTCTAAAAGCTGCTGCTGTCTTTTTAGTTGGATGGTGAAGAGAGAGCAGGCTGTAAGCATGTATTTTTTTTTCCACTAATGGGAGGTGTTTGTGATCTGAGTCTAAGGTCTAAGGAGGGAGATATTTCCTGTACAGACTGTGAAATGTCTGGATGGACTCTTGAGTCAACATACAGGAATATGTGAATTAAAAGCAAGTTGATTCAACTTTGTAATGCTTTGTTATTCTCACTCTGCAGTTATCAGTGTGGAAGTTTATTTTTTTGTTTAATCACAAGCTGATTTCAGTAGACTATGCTTCATAAATGAATGTTGTTACGCTGAAGCTTTCCATATATCTGGAACCCAGCAATACTGGAACATCTAAGCAGTCAGCAACATCCCTGTTATCTGTTGGTAACACTGACAAGACTAGTCAGCCATGAAGAATAAATGTAGATCACATAAATTCAGAGTTAAAAAAGCAGATTAAAACCAACAATTTAGGTTTTTTTTTTCACTCTGGCTGCCCTGAGAAGCTGGAATGTTTATTGTATACCTGAAAAGAAAGACCCAAACTACAGTATCTTGACTATTAAACATTACTATCCAGACCTCTACCATCCACATAAATTCAAGTTTCAATTTCTAACTTCATATGTTTTATGTTGTACATACTGCATATGACCAAGGTTCCAAACACAAAAAGAAACTTTCTGTCATCTGTACAGTTCCTAAGTTGCTGGAACAAACACATCCAATAAACTCAAAGACAAGCCAGGTGTGTGGAAATGAAAAAACATGGGGGGTAAATTTTCTTCTTCGAGTACTGTTCTTTCATTATTTCGAATGTGCACTTTTGCTACCTTTCTTGTATACAAATAAGACCCCAACACCATAAATGCCTTTAAGAGAGTGCTGTCTGTGAATTTGTGCTCTTATTCCAGGAAAGACATCTGAGCTCAGTTGATCCACAGCGCCAGAGAAAAAAAATAACAGACTCTGCTGAAGGGCAGGCATTAGAAAGGTATTTGACTTCTTTAAAAAAATGGACAAAATGTATAACAATAATAAAAGAAAAAAAGAAGAAAGAAATGGCTTTTGGTGAAAACCGTTAAGTACATTAGCAGTAGTCATGTGAATGTGACATTTCATTATAGTTTTAACCTATCATTTCTGATATTCCCCTCTAGATGACAGTGTTGACAGATTGACAGACTGACATTTTGATCCTTGAAACTACACAGCTAACATGGATAAATTAGGCCGTGTGGTTTGTAAACAATTGATCTGACCCTACAACTGAATCCTAAATTTGTTACTCATGGAAATCTAAGAAGCGTTAACATCAAGATTTTGCCATTTATGTCCCAGCCTAGTCCAGAGTGTGTGAGAAACAGCGCTGACATAACTCAGAATGTGAACTCGTCATGTAACTTCCAATTTAGGTCATGGGAGAGAAGATGCCTGATAGCAAGATATTTATGAGATCCCTTATATAATAAGTATTTCAAATATGCAGGCTGAGATTTTCCTAACAAAGTCCTTACTTCAGCCATGAACAAAGGTAACTTCCTCATACATGTATTAATGGGTCAGTTTGGGCTAAGTTAACAAATGAAGCAGAAAACAACAACAGTAAGATCAACAAGGAACAGACAACTCTAATCGTCAATAAGGGCAGAATTAATATCTTACCTCATACCTACAACTTTACAAAATGCAATATACTGTGACATTTTCTTGAAAATAAAAGGCGACTGCTACAGATTCACAACTTAAGCTACAGAAATCAAGGTGGACTTGCTGGAGGCCGGTTGCCTTTGATATTGATATGGGGTGTAAAATTCTTCAAAAAAGTGAAGTGTGTTAGGAAGCATTTGGGCCTTTGATCATATTTGCAGTGCACACCATACAGTGCATTCAAGTGTAATGTGGTATTTATCGTATGGAACAGATCTTTTAACAAAACATTCAAAACTCAAATGAGCTTTTTATTAAGGATAAATGAAGCAGAAATTTCTGATCATTCATTTGATCACTAGACTGAATTACTGCTTCTTCTTTCACTGTGCGACAGGCAACTTATATCTTTTGATGACAACTGAATTCACTTTCACATGGAGCTTTATTCACAGGTAGGGCGTGACTTTGTGCTGATGTTGGCCTCCTCCCAGCAACTGTGGTGTCTGATTTTATGCTGTGCAAATAAACTCACTGGTAACAGTTGTTATTGAAGCGGTTGTAACTGCCCAGTGCAGTAAGGGCGCCCAGTCCGATGGCATAGGAGAAAAAAATCTGAGTGCCGGCATCAATCCATACCTAATCATAACAAGAAATGTGTGAGTACTGTTTCACACACTTTTGATTCATGTTTCTAGCGCATCGTAGTACAAATTTGTCAGATCACCTTGCTACTAAACCTTAAGAAAAACATGCTGACACCCAGAGGCAAGCTTATGCAAACACCAAACCTGTGCTTCTCCAAGTTTGGACCAGTCTGGTTTTAGGTAGTAAACAATGCCATCCAAAGCTCCAGGCAGAGTGACTCCATGAGCCAAGAGAACAACCAGGACCAGGTAGGGGAACAGAGCAGTGAAGTACACAACCTATAGAGAGATTTAAAAAAAGAGAGCTATAAAGTAAATTCTTAGTACCGTTTGACCAATTTGCAGAATACGCTTTGTTGGGAAATATGAAGTTTTGAATAATATGTGCTGAATTGCATTAAAAGATTTAAAAAAAAAAAAAAAAAACTCAACAGTTAACATGTTTACCCCTAACATTACATGAGGAAAGTAAATCATGACATGTGATTAAATGATGAAGGCTAGCTGGATAGGTTTAGTCATTATTGGCTATGATCAATTTATAAAGCACCTAATTATAAGTCTTTAAGTACGATTCTTATCACTTTGATTAAGCAATTACCTGCTTTGCAAATATTCAAGTCATAAGTAGAAGCCCATTAGGTCCTTCCTGTAGTAGATGTGTAATGGGGCCTGTCATGTTACTTTGAAGAAAAGGTAGCCTGCAAATGGAGAGCCAGACAATTTGTAAACCTCCTGCAATAGCAGGGGTTTGTGGCGGACCATTTCAGAAGATAGTCTTTGTCAGGTTATGCTAAGAAAGCCACTATCTGCCACTATACCTTATAAAAGCATCAGGTTCTAGCTTCATGGATATGGTGTGAGAAAAGTTGTGAGAAAAAGCACATATTTGTCTTGATCTAAGGGGAATATGGGCAGAACAGCCCCTTTCCAGCTTTCATGCATCTGCATGGTGGAAAGTTACTAATCGGCTTACAGATGGCTGACTCAATCTCTTTCATTATTTTTTTCCCTCTGCTCTATGAGCTTTGGCAACTCTGGAGACATAAGTATGCAAACATAGTCAATTCCACATGTTACAAAATGAAGATATGTTTATTATATCAACGTATCAGAGCAAGCAGATCTAGAGAAAAATAGGAGTGGCTACATATTTTCATATAGAATTTTCTTATTTAGAGTATTACGTAACATGGAGGGATCAGTAAAAGATTATGGCCTTACTGGAAATAAAAAAGCTAAAGAAATAAGCAGACATTCTAGGAAAACACGTGCAACACTGTATGTTGTATTTACAAAGTTTCAGTCTAGACATAGATCCTGACTATACTAAAGCTGATTTGGGGTCAGGGGGCAGAATGCTTTAATTACAGTATTTGAAGCTATGTAAATATTCGTCAACACTGCAGAATAACACAGTGTACAAGTAAAGCTCTAAATATTTATCTGTACTCAATAAACCCACACACTGACATGTGATATGATGTGTTATGAATTGTGCTGCCAGTAAATACTTTACCTTGCCAGTAGATTTAACTCCTTTCCACATGCAGAAGTAAACAATGATCCAAGTGGCTATAAGACATAGCACCATCTCATAGCTTATAACACCCGGCTCGTGCAGCCCTCCAGACAAGCGAAGAACTTTACGTCTAGGTGAAAAAATAGAAAGGCAGACCAATTAGATTTAAAAACCTGAATGTTTCCAAATGCAACATAGGCCTGGACACACAGAAGTTACACAGCAAAGACCCCCCCCCCCCCCCCCCCCCTTTTTTTTTTTTTTTTTTTGCTTTAGGTGATAAATTATGCTTAAATAGTGCGGACACTCTTGTCAAGTAAAGGGGTAACTTACTCCCAGAACTCAATGACTGGGGAGCGCATGCCCTCAGCCTCTATGCAGCTGCCATTGAGGAGGAGTTGAGATGACAGGTTCATTGGGGACATGGTGGAAAGGAGGTTGGAAGGGGTGGCAGCAGATGATGGCAAACCAGTCTGGGTAGCACTGTGGTTGTGGCAGATGCGTCGAAAGTCTTGCGTACAGTTGGGAGTGTTCCAGGGGTGTCCACAGGTGGCCCAGGGCAGTGGGTTAGTGAAAGAATGGAAGAGAAAGTAGAGGCCCCACACCAGGATCATGATGTAGTAGGTGTTACAGAAGAACACTATCACCATTGAGGCCAAGCCCAGACCTTACAAAGAGAGGGACAGATTTAGAAATACTATTCACAAATTAGAAATGAGGAACGAAGCTAAACATCTTCTTCAAAGAGCTAACATTAACATAACCAGAGAAATTAATACCTTTGAAGAGGGGTGCGATGTTCCAGGCAGAGACCCCTCCCTGCTTCATGAACTGACCCAGTGCAATCTCCAAGAAGAAGACTGGGATGCCCCCAATGAACACAATCAGCAAGTAAGGGATCAGGAAAACACCTGTAACACGCCAAAAAAAGAAGCATTCACCACATGCCAACTGAAGTCACCAGTAAGTAGAAACAGTTTATCAAATCTAAGCTCTGACGTGGTTTCAATAACTCAGAGAAAATACACTATTTGGAAATAACATTTTTCTGAACATTTTCAAGGTGACTGGATATGCCAAGTAGATTTAATTCACTATTTTTTTTAATGCATTTCTTTATACACTTCAATTTGTCTATTTTCCTTTACAAACATTCATGAACAACAAAAAATACAGAGGAGACACAGATAGTTTCTTCAAATGTTTGCTGAAGCTGTGTTGCAAGAGTGACAAAATCAAACAGACACTAAATCTGATGATTTTAAGTTTTTACGGACTTAGAACATACAACTTAGACACCACCATGGCTGTTTGTACTCAAACACTTGTCAAATTAAACAACAAACAAAAGGAGGAAGCAATGATGGGCAGAAGAGAAAAACACAGAAAGGAGGACATGCAAAGCTGTAGATAAGAGTCACAGTGAAAATCTGTGTGGGAGATAGCCACATTGTCTCCCATCCTGCAAGTGGGACATATTTGGCGAATGCCGTATAGGGCTTGAACTTGAAAGCTGCCTGGTAAAAACGAGCAAGAAAAGAAAAGTGTAAGACAGTGAACTAAGGTAGAAAAAGAGAGCTTACCAGTCTAAGTTCATGTTAATAGTTTTACACTCAGTTTGTACGTCATGTTTTCTATAAATAAACTCTGCTTGTGCAGAAGCACACAGCGATCAGTGGAAAATTACCTAAAAATCTGAGGCATTTTACTCACTAAATGGAATTTATAATATAACTGAGTGATGCCACCGCAGTGCGCAGATGGGAGGGAGTCACATGACCAGCTATGACGCAAAGCAGAAAGAGGCCAAGAAGAAAGGAGGGAAAGATGGATACATGGTAGGAGAGACAGGTAGAAAACTGGGACAATTATGTGGTAGAGGAGCTCTGAGCAAAGACAAAAATGACACACCAAAGCGTTAACCTGGTGGGCTGTGCAACAATGCTGCCATCTGACAATTTATGCTTCATTCTGATCATCATTCTGTATGTTGTGCACTGAGAGCAGAGGGCTATAGCCTTATAAGGAAACGCTTGTGAGCGTGAGTCTAAGGGAGAAAGGGGTGGGAGAGCAAGAGAGACACGAGAAGAAAGAGACAGAAAGGGATAGAGAATAGAAAAAAAAGATTGTGCTGACATATCCCAACATATTGGCTAAATCATTAAGGAACATTGTTCTTAAAAGGCTTAACTAAATCCCCTTTAATCATAAGTAGATACGACATATCGGGGCTAGCAATGGAGTTGCAGAAAAACAGATATTCTGCAGGGCATTAAGCTTGCAATTTTACAATAAAATTGTTTTCAGTGGAGAGCATACTTCTTCCAAGCAGGTGTTACTAAAAAGCCCCGGCTCTTATTTGATACCTTTGCTGTGTATCCAAGGTGTACTCAGGGCTGGTCAAGGACGTAAATACTGTAGTGAATGAGAGTGTGTTCATGCTGAGAGCAGGAAGGGATCTAGGCGCAGTCACAGGACGGTTATTGTGTGACATATCCAAATGTTTCCTTATCAGGACAGGAGGAGGGTTGCAGAGAGCACCTCTGCGTGCCTCATGAGTGCTGGCAAGCGCACAGGGGGGTGGACTGTGTGAGGCAGGCCATTGTTATATGATACCAGAAGGTGGGTATCAGAGCTGCTGGTCACAAGACACATACACATGAGGGAGAGGGAGGGCTGAACTAAAACACACACACACACACACCCACACACACACACGCATACACACGCGCACACACACACACATACAGTTTCAGTTCAACTGAACATTGTAAAAATGTGAAAAGTGGGCAAGGCAGCGATAAGACAAGTTGAAACAAAAAGCCGCTGTCAGGTGAAGTTACTGTGGAACAAGTAGCCATAGACTAAAAGGAGTCGTAATGCAGCTCAGATGACCTCTTATACCAATGGGAGCATGAAGATCACTGCAGGGCAACTTGCACTTTGTGTGTTAAGCAACCGCCGGCTATAATAAATAAAGAGCACCACGTGGGGAGGCACAGCTTTTGGGCTACGTGTTCATAGCCACACACGCTGTCCTTACAGTATCATGCCTCATCATGTTGCTTTAACTGTTGCCCAACACACCATCTGAGTGATATATTAACTTAACAAATTACTAGTGATTCCCCTGTTAAAGGAGCTTTTGTTTAGTAAAAGTGCAAACTGTACAAGTAGCAGTAAATTCTCCAAATAGCAGTAGCTCTCTTTTCATCTTTGATGTTTTATCATATTTTAGGATTGCTACAAAGGTTAACATTTGTTTTACTCATTTAAGGTCAGCCTTTAACACAGTCAGTTTTAATTCCTCTGGACAAGTTTTTCTTGGCTTGGGCAGAATCCCGCCTTAGATGATAGTGGGCTTGCTCATCAACAGACAACGGCAGGCGAAAAGGAGAAGTCAACGACACAATAAAATTTGCAAGCTCCCAAAGTTTTTACTGTGGCTGATAACAAACCCGAGAAGGCAGATGGCTGCACAGCCATCACTGCATCTACAAACATGTAGGTGCTTGAATCATTCTGTTTGAGCATGATACCACTGTTAATTGGTGTCATCCATAAAGATGTGATGAAAGAAAGATTATGGTGGAAAAAACCTTGTAGATTGGTGTGCTCAAAGACTTCCATAAACACCAGGTTCTTACCTATGCAGACAAGTCCAGCTGGACCATTTGTAAAATCAATACTTGATCCCAATTAAATATTCCATTTAAAAAATAGTACATTTTACAACTTCAAGTTATCATTTCAAAACATTACAAGCATGATAATCTGAGTAAATAGACCAGAGAGGTGTGTCTTCTTCAGACTGAAAAATATGATGAAAAAAAAATTGATAGCAAAGTCCATTAACAATTGCATGAAGTGCTCAGACAGAGTCACTCTCATTAAGAGAACACAGGTGGCTGTGACTGCAAAGTAAGCAAGTCCATTGCAAGCACTGCATGTTCCACATACACCATCCAGTCGGTTAGGGGCTTAATGGATTAAGAAATGTATGATTTTCTTCAAGCTGTACAGAAAACGAATGAATGAATGAATGAATGATTTTCTTCATTTACAATGCTCTTTTCACAGTAGAGTCATCTCTAAGATGTATTTCAAACAAACACTAAAAACATAACAGACACATTCGATATGAGTAAAGTGTCAATTGTTTTAGCTAAAAGTAGTATTCCATATACCTTTTTCCCCCCATAAACCTTACCTTAACTTTGACCTCTGTTAGAAAAGTTATATCATGCAATAACATTTTGAGTCATGATTCTCCAAAATATATCACATAGTTCAAATGTCACATTATTAGAAATCCAAAGTGCACTGTCATGGTTGCTTGTAACATTTTATAATCACAATTGTAAAAAAAAAAGTCTTGAATATAAAGCAAATGCACTCAACCAAAATAAAGCAACGATGTTTTAAAGAGAAAGTCACGTTTGATAACTGTGTCAATTTTGTGCAAACAAAACACAAAGGCACACAGTGCCTGTGAGGCTCACCTCCTCCATTCTTGTAGCAAAGGTAAGGGAACCGCCACACGTTGCCCAAACCAACAGCAAAACCCACACAGGACATGATGAAATCCATTTGTCTGGTCCAGGTTTGTCTCTCCACGAATGGCCCTGAGACAGCCCCATTTCCAGTTGCAGTTGGAGCCCCGTCCTGGGTCTGCGGTGGGCCAGCTCCTCCGCCTTCACCGCACCCTGGCCCTGCAGCAGGCACAGGTACCAAGGGACGAGCTGACCCCCCACCCTCCTCCTCGGACAGGGTCCCTGCTTCCAACTGGGAGATACTGATATCACCTGGAAAAGTGATGGGTGAGGGAAGAAAAAAGAGGAAAGATGAGCAAAAAAAAAAACCCAAAACAAAACAAACAAAAGCAAATAAACAACAACAAAAAAAGCAACTAACCAAAAAATAAAAATACACACCGTATATGCCTGAGTGCCAAAAGTAAATCTCTACATTTCCATCACATAAGCAGCAGACAAAATCATCACACATCATAGGTCAGCACTCAACACAGAAAAACTTTACACTCATTACAAAAAAAGAAAAAAAATAGTACTATCATAACCAGGTGTCATCTATTCTTAGGAAATAGTAAAAGGACAGAAATACATTTCACTGTAAAAAGTCAAAAGACTTTTTTGCAAAGAGTGAAAACTACCCACATTGCGTTGCAGAATACCATCATCACTTAGCCCTCCCCCATTTTCAGTCTCTCTGTCTCCGTCTCACAGACAGTGATTTGTGTGCTGCAGCACAACACAGCAAAGAGCCGCCTGAGGGTACATGGAGACTCTTTCTTACTCACAAAGCTTTCATTTCCCTTATTTCAACTTTCAGCAAATCTATGTAGACATTAATAAATGTAATGCCATGTTAGTTCATTAGAGGCATTCCATAACACCAATGCCAGCCACTCTGTAATAGATGCAAAGTGAGGCAGATGAATCCAGATCAGAGCAGTTTAGGGGGAGCAGACAAGGGGAAGAAATTGAAGAAGGGATGCAAGCATGTGCTGAGACCAACTTAGTCAGGGGATAACTGGGGTTTCAGATAATACTGTATGCGTGAGGAGTAGCTGCACACTGTATTTTCTGATTATCAAAATTTCCGATGCTCTGGAACAAAAGTGGGGTGTATCTCTACAATTCATCCTACCATCCACGTTGGAAGTAGGTTAAAAGGATAAACCTCACCAACCTGAATGAAGATGCTCCGAGGACACTTGCATAATTCATTTGTCTGGATAATAAGTATTGGCGTCTGTTTAACATTACTTCCAAAAGGCTGAAGGCTCTTTAGAGTCCATTGTTATATTTTGTCGTTGTTTATTGTATCTCATAGTGAATGCATGATGTAATAAGCAATAAAGCTCAAGTATGCTGAGTGCAGCTGGTGTGGGTATGTTTTTTAATCCCACTGTAGACAGGAATGCTTTCAGTCACCAGCATATATATACATACACATATATATATATAAATATATATATATGTGTGTGTGTGTGTATATATATATATATATATATATATATATTCAATCATGTGGTGTAGTGCTACGTTAGACTCACCTTGGCTGTTCTCCTCCAACTCTGGTGACATACTGCTGGGTAGCGACACAAAAATAGTTGATTTTAAAGAGCAAGCAGGTTGTTTTTCTTTGGACGGGGGCGGGGGGCAGCAGACGTTTTGAAGAATGCCGGGCTAAAGAGGGTACCCGGCGGGCTCAGATAGGCAGAAATGCAGCAACAATATACACTGCTCCAGTTATTTTTGTGATTTTTTTTTAAAACTGATATTTCTTACTCGACAAGTGAAAAAACATTAGCAGTTTTTTTTTCTTCCTTTTTTTTAAATATCGCACGTCGGAACCCCTCAGCTCAGCCAAGAGATGGAAAATATCACAAAGCTCCGCGGTCAGTTCAGCCGTAGACAGAGGAGATTCAAAAGCAGTCGACGAAGCACTTGAAGGTAAGCCTGAAGAATCTCATGGATAACCGTTAAATAAAAATGATACTACGCTTTAGATAAAAGAGTGATTTTGGCTTGTTTGAATCGACAGCTTGGTCAGAAATCCATGACCCTGTACGAGATGCTGCGGTTCGACGACCGAAGAATGTGATCCAGTCTGCCCAACGGTCCGTTAGCTGTGACTGACTGACGCTTCCCCCGCCTCCCTCCGCCTCCTCCCGCTGCCGGCTGACGTGATTGGCTGACGCGAGCTCGGTGCGGCGTGCACAGCATCAGCAGCACCACTCAGTCAGAATGAGAAGTCACAAGGATGGGTTTATTACACTGTGTACGTCCTTGACCTGAAATCACACAAATGATTGCAGATAGGTGCCTAAAGCGGCGTCTGATTTGCTGTGTTTATTTTTCTTTAATCTCCAGGCGCCATTGAATGAGTTATGAGTATTCAGCTAGTAATGATGGAGGACGCCTTTAACTTTATCTAGGCTAAACACCAATGCAGCTGTGAATATTACAACAGGACAAGAAGTCGTGCATGAAATCCTTCTTAATTTAAATAAATACTGACAGAAAACGTAGACTGGTGAAAGTAATTGTATGTCTGGTCCCACAAAATTTCAGTTACCCTCTGGGATTAATAAAGTAGTTTTTATTCCATTTTATTTTCTAAAAGATGATAATGACATTATAGTAGTAATTATATTTTCTTTTACATCTGGATTATTTACTTTTAAACTGATGTATTTCTGTTTTCAGACAATGGTCATATGGATGCACTTGCCTGTTTCTCAACTTTGCATTGGAAATTTTCATTTAGAATAGAATTCTTTTATTGTTATCATATTAGAGGCTCGATGAGATTAAAACAGCTGCCATAAACATTAACCACTGGTTTCATGTATATACGTAGAAAAACAACAGCATACCGCAAAGATTAAAGATTGTTGGGTTTTTTTTTTTATGTCTTTTGCTCAACTCTTCACTTTATGTGTAAATTGGAGGTCTGAGAAATTAAGCTGCGCAAAAGTTTCCACCCAGCTTCCTGTCCAATATCTTGACTATATCTCGTTTGCTGAACACACCTTGACCTTATGAACTCTGTTATAGTAACTGCGTCATAGCCTGGTCCTCATAAGCATATTTATGACTGTGCACTGAGATAGAATTCTCAGAGTGCCAGGGCTTTTTCTTGAATCTAATCCCTTGTGCAAAACTAGACACAGGTAAAATGTTACCTCCTTTTGATTATTCTGGTTATTCAGAATCACTCAGCACAACATTTTAACACTATTATGCAATATTTTTGCACCCTTCAACTGTTTGCTGAGGGTGGAGCTTGAACTTCCAAGTCCTACCTTGCTTTAATTCTTGATGAGCTATCAGATCAATTTTTACATAACTGAATTGACATTATAAGAATAAAGTAGTATATATATCAATCTTTAAAAGCTGAAAAAGTTTGACAAGTACCGTTTTAATTTTCAACATGTTTCATTTCAAGAATCACTGAGTAAAATCTCTGTTAAAAAAAAAGTTATTAACAGGAAAATTCAAATAAATTCTGGGTTGAAAATGAGTATTTCTCATAGAATATAGTAATACAAAACAAATATATTTCAAATAAAAAAAACCACCTAAAAACTCCACTCCAGCTAGGGAGCCCTGATGACAAAAAAAGTGCCCTTCAAACCAGAACACTATATATTCATTCCTTACAGAGATGTTACTTTTTATAGTTGCAGTTGATGTCCTTCTTGCAATGGGGCTCACACAATCACAGCAATGCAGCTGGGAATGAATGTACTCATAAAAATCTGTGGTGTACATATTCTACATTTTTTAAGGCCAAATTTGTAGTTTTTTTTTAAATTGTAGCCTACTCTGTAATCCACCATATCATTTAACATATTTACAGCAGCTAAAATTTATACCAGACCCATCTAAAATGGAACCCTATATAAAGCGTCAAATTACTTATGTCTGGATGTAATGTAATTAAATTCTGCTTACAAATTAATTTCTAATATTTAATGGCAATCTACATCCATTAGCCCATTAATGACCTTTCGTCACCTGCTGGCACAGAGAGGAAATGTGAGCTTGAAATGTTTTGGAGTCTTCAACATCAGGGATATTGGGGTTGCAAGTTTCATGTTTGCTTGTGATGGAAATTTAGTCTGATTAAACTTTTTTTTAAATTATTTTATTTTGATTCCCAATTAACTGCATTGTGGTACTGTAATTGATGTTGGACGACATCTAGTGGCCATTGTACACATTGACGGCGTCAAAGAAAAATGACACCACAACTTATAAAGCAGCGCTTTATACAGTATATTTCAAAGCATGTCATAACATGCAAGTACAACAACACACAGTAACAGAATCAGTGCAACGTCAAACTTTTATAAATACACATTTCTTTAAATTAAATCACCAGCAGGTGCAATAAATAACACTTAAATAAATAGTCTCAGACAATAAATACATGAGTTACAGGGATAAGAAACACAAGTCTCAATACTAAAGACCAAACTGAAATTCACCTGAAGGACTGCACTTGCAGTAGACATAACATCTTATTAAATAATACTCAATAATAAAAGCTCATTAACTTTGGAAAGTAAACTGAAGATCAGAGCTGACAAAAAAGGTCTCACAAAAAGGTCTCTCAGGAACACATTAACAAGACTTGTAAAATGGCTTTTAACAAAAGACTTTCATTCCATACTAATAAATAAAAGTAACCTGCAACAGGGATTTATACCTGGTAATCAGACTTTTATTTTCTATAGGACGGCATCCTTAACAAGCCACCATAGAGCTGTCATACATATGTTACTTTTAACTTACTTATCTTTAAGGCGCAGTTTCAAAGGAATGACATTCATTCTATAAAATCTGTGTTTATGTTATGACTTTTAAATGAAATGATGGGAATCTGATTAATCTGCCCCCTGAAGTGTATATAAAAGTCTATAATAAATTTAGGTTAAAAGGAGGTGATATGTCATGTTATGTGCAATTTTCATTTTAACTAGAAAATCTGACATGGAAACGTCAGCCAGATGTCACTAGATTCACCAATGAGAGAGGAACTCATTTCCTAAAGCAGGCTTACTTTGTTGTGTCAATAAAAGGCCTGGCTATAGATCCTGGTGGAGGTCACTGTGTGAAACAGGCTGGTAATGGTCCTCTATGACAGGCTGAACATGTTGCCTTTGAGCAACTAGTCTCTGATAGCGGGCCTGCTGCTGGTGATTTGGGTCCACATTCACCCAGCTGTTGGCCACCCACTTCACCCCTCGCCTGACTGGGCAGTCTCCATGCAGGGAAAACTCGTCTAACTCACCCATCCAACCTGTAGAAAAAAGGGGAGAACAGGATTTAACAGAAGGAATAAGTGTAATGCTGTAGGCAGCAAAGTGAGCACCATTGTTCTAAAAAAGGCAGTGTTGGCACTGTTCCAATGACTGTGATCATATACTTGCAGATTACAGCAATTTAAGCTTTGTCATACTTCCAATGATACTTGATGTATTTGCTTTAACAAGTACTTGAAGATTTGGCATTTTGATTGCTGATACAGTAATTCCTGGTTATGTCAAAGCCATTATTTAAGTTCAGGAAAAACTCTAAATAAGGGGAGAGAACAAATGGAAAAGAAGAGAATAACAACATAAAAACATAAGAACTGAGCTTTCAATTGGAAAAATCTATCGGTCACTTTCTCACAACAGTTTATTGTGGAACTACACAGAACAATTTACAGGAAGTTCAGATGCTGTGCAAACATTAGGAAAAAAACAGGTTGCAGGGAATGTAAAACTATATATCTAATTACACAAAGACAAGATGATAAATGTTGAAGCTGAGATGTTTTTTTTTTCTTTCCTTTTTAAAAAAAAATATTATTTAGAATATGATGCTGGAAACATGCTTCAAAAAGAGTTGGCACATGGTTATGTTTATGTTTGTGTTGCATCATGTTTTTTTTGTACAACTCTAAGTGTTTGGAAATAAGAAGAACAGTTTCTGTATTTATGAAAGCAAAGTGTTTTCTAATTCTTAATTAGAATATTTAAAAAGGGCTTTCAATAGTTAGACCTAAACATACACGATTAGGGATGTAATGATATGAAAATGTCATCACGGTTATTGTGACCAAAATGCTTACAGTTATCATTATAATCGTGGTATTATTGAAACACCCCACCAGCATCTTTAAAAATATCCAAAATGGGTCTAGACGTCTACTTTGTTCTTTTGAAAGGGGGAAAATCTCCACAGCACTGTCCATGTGGCTGCCTTTGTTGCTTTCCACCATGTTTTCATCATTTAAATAATGCAAACTGGGACTGTTGATGCTGTTCCAGGCAATAAGTAGCATCATAGTGAGTTTTTTAAAGTGCAGTAATCAGTCATGGCTTTAACGATAATTAAAATTTGTTGGGAATTTTATCACAATTAACCATTTTATCGGTAATCGTTACATCCCTATACACAGTTAAGGTTATAATTAACATGTTTAGTTGTAGATGACATAAAATACATGGCTACACAGAAAACTAAACATGAGGTAACGTATGCAATATTTTACTAATATTTCTATGTCAAATGTTCTTTGTAAAACTGCTGAACTGTTTATGCAAACTAGGCTTTGATAAGGTAAAAATGATTAATTCTGAAGATTTATCTTGTCTAGGATGTTGTTTTCATACCCAAACATCTCACTAGGCTGTTGAGTTTTAACCTACTAGGTTGCGAGATGTTTTATGAGGTGCTTTTTTATTAAACCATTTCCATCTTTTGGTGTCTCACCAAAAGATGGAACATAGGGCTGATAGCATTGTTTTATGTAAAGATAAATAGATACATTGGCTGGCCAATATTTTAGGCTGATTTGTGTTTTTTTACTGGTATCGGCATTGGCCGATACATGGGGTGTGTTGGCCGATACCCCCACTCAGCATAATTTACAACCTTTTTTTTTTATACATTTGTATCTATAACAAGTTTAATGTTTCTATTTAACATTTCTTTACAAGTGCACCATTTCTTTTTTAACATATTTAAGTACTTTTTTTTATATTAAAAGAGTTGTCAAATTATTTTTCATGGTATCCTTCATTAATTTGGAAGTCAAATGCAGTATCGGACCCAAATATCAGCAGGTTATATCAGCCATCGGCTGAGACCGATGAGAAAATATCGGTATCGCTATTGGCCCTAGAAAATCTGTATCGGTCAATCCCTAGTTCTATGTAAAGACATATCATAATACAGTACTTTCTATGTGTGCATATGATATAGTTAACACTTTCTGTTCATACCTCTTCCATCAGAAAGATGGTTGTACCAGAGGAGGGCCGTTCCAGCTGCAGGTTTCATTCTCAGATTCCCTCGGCCACATGTCTGCTGGGTGTCTGTCAAATCAACTCCATCCTGGACCAGCGCCTAAAACACACAAACCATTTCACAGCTTGTATTCTGAGTCTGTATGCATCCCTCATAGCATTCACTACAAACAAATAAATAGCAGTGGAAGCCGTGTTCGTTTCTGATCATGGATTGTAAAAGTAAACTCACTTGCTCTTCATAGGTGCGATTATCTGCCACAGGAAAAGTGGTTTCACCACCATCCTCTACAGAGTTGAGGTAGAATGAGACAGTCAGGTACCTGAAATAAAAATAAAATAAACAAAATAATAAAAATCCAGGAAATTAACAGGAGATAACTTAAAAAGAAAATGTTGTTCCAAACCCCAAAAGCCAAAACGGCGTAATATTCAATTAATTTGTAGCAAAATAACATTTAAAAGTAGATAAACTGAACTATGCTATAAAAAAAAATCTTCCACAAAACACTCATGACAATAATAGAAAAATAAGAATCTGAATTATGAACGTGTGAACACTATCAAATTTGTCAAACGAGAAGATTAGGGCATTTGGGCAACTGAAATTATCCCGCATGTTAGAAAAATGTGGTTATTACCGGTAACCAAAACCGGAACATAAAAAGGACCCTATACCATGAATACCTGCAAAAGACCTCTGTGAGAGCAGATGTGTTTCCTGCCAGCCTTGTGTGTGCACAGGTGGTCTCTGAATGGGAAGGGCTGCTGTCATAGTGGGCATTGCTGAAATGTCCGTGCTCATAGCGAATTACTTGGAGTGGTTCACTCACTTCAACCAGCGCAGATGGCAGACGTGTCAAACTGATTACTCTGAGATCAAGACACAAGACAGAAAAATAACATATCCATTTTAATACAAGTTTCTAGGCAACTAAGAGCATGACAAAGATTGTACAGGTAGTGACCTGCTCCTGAGTGTTTGCAGCACATGGTGAGATCCTGGCCCTTGATAAAGCCACGTATGCTTGTTTCTCTGTTTGAAGTGACTATGAAGCTTCCCGCTTTGCTGCTGCCCTGGACGTTGGGACACATCGTAAGCCTGCCTAAAGTCTCCCAGTGTCAGCATCCCTGCAAGGCACACAAAAGATCAGAAATAATGAAACCAGGCTGATTCTAATATGGCAGAATGTAATCTTGAATTCTTGCTTTTTGAACATTAATCTACAGCAGCTGCTTTCTTCTCTTTTTTTCCCCCCATTCCTTCCCTCTTTGTTCAGTCATGTGCTGTTGCTCTGAGCTAAAATTGCCTTGCCCCCCATCAGTTCCCCTGGGAGACCGCGCCCCAGCCGCAACAATAGCTCTGGGGTGCCACAGCCGAAGTGGCCGGAGAGGGGGTGGGTTATCCAAAGAGAGTGGAAGAGGGAGTTGTGGGATACAGGGTATCCGGGGGAAAATTAAGGAAAGAGGTTACAGAATAATCAAGTTTTAATGAGATAGGACAAGGCACGTCCGGATCGGGATGTGTAGAACGCCTAGCACAATGGCATCAGGTCAAAACGGTGTCACCCCTCTTCCTGCCTTGCCACTCACAAAGACTGCACGCAACCAGTCACCAGTCAGCAATTTAGTGTGGTCTTAGCAGTACACAACCATGGTGCACACACATAGTAAAGGGATGCTTATGTGGTAGGTTTATTTGTTAGAATATAACTGGAAAAACAGCAATCAGAGGAAGGAAAATTATAATTGTATTAATAATTAACCTTACTACATCATGCATTTAGACTGAAAGGTTTGAATTTTTCTGCACTTATGGTTTTGAATAATAATAATAATAATAATAATAATAATAATAATTTAAAAAACTGATTAAGATTCAAGAAACCAAAGATTTCAGTTTACATTTTGGTTTCATAACTTAAATCATGCTCCTACCTGAATGGAATAAAACAAAGCATTCCCAAATACATATATGAACGACAGGAACACAGACCTGTTGGGCAGCCTTCCAGACCAGTAAGTATCTGCCGTAAATTGTCTGGACTCAACCAAGTTCCATCTCGAGAACGTGAATGACTCACAAGCTGGAAGAAAGACAATATTCTTCTCATTTCACCAAAAAGTAAACAATGTTCTGACAGTTCATGAGGGTCATTATGGAAGCATGCATTCCTCCTGCAGCTGTATTGAATATACTTATTGTAAATACTCATTGTTTGTCACCTCTTCCCTCTGAAGCAGCCCATCTTGGTTCAGATCCAACAGACTGAAGACCTCTTCTGTGCTGAGAGACAGTAGTGGCTGGTTTGACTCCTCTTGTCCTTGGCTAGATGCTGTTGTCTGGCTATCCATCAGACCTTTGAGCTGAGCCAGCTGCACCACCACCCGGCATTCTTCTTCTGATAGGAAACCAGGGATTTCTGTCCAGAACACAAAACAACAACATGATGTGTTACAAGTTTGGCAACCTAATTTTCAAGACAGCAGACGCATTTAGTTCATGTGCCAACTGCAGTAGATATCTACTGTGCAAATCCTGTTTTTTCATTACAGATTCAACGAGGTAATTGGAATTGACCATTTCGCATGAGTACTTGACTTAATCACAAATGTGCTCAATACAAGAAGAAAGTGAAGATGAAAGACCTTTTACAGATCAAAAAGGTAGGTTTAGAGATTAGGAAGGGCTGGTTAAAAACAAGTGTGCTTGAGGTTCTGAGTGTTAACAGGCTTACTGTTATGCATAATGTCTCACACATTCACACCTTGAGGCAAAACTTGGCTGGTAGGCAACAATAAAGCTATTAGGTGACCTAAGCAAACACAAAATACAAATATTGAAGGACAAAATGATAGCAGCACTGTTGTCTATTCTCTCTCAAATTCACCGCAGAAAAATGTCTGAAAAGTAATGCTTCAGCAGACAGGCAAGTCAAATGCTGCACATCTGCATTGCTGATTGACTGATTGGCATTAAGCCGATTACACAGATCTCTGTCAGCGGTGACTTGATCTGTCAGACGACTAAACTGATTTATTTAGAGTGCCTAACAAACCCTTTCACTGGGAAGGTTGAGACAGTCTGATCAAAGCATGCTGATAAAACAAATACAAACCTCTATAATAACTTTAAATTTAAGAAAAAATACAGAGTGGAAAATACATCTTGTAATGATTTAAACAGGAATAAAGAACAATGGCTTTAAATAATCATTCACTTAAGTGTCAATAAAAGAAACTAAAGCAAATAACTTTCTAATATTATGTATTAATAGCTTAATTCGGTGCGTTTTTAGATGGTGTTCAAGCACAGAAATGCTTGTGTATAAACTGTGTATCCAATGAGTACAAGCCATTCCTCTCTGTCACTCCACATTGAGTCTTTTGCTGTACTGCCTGTCCCAAAGGCAGTTTCGATGACAGACATCACTGGACTTCTTCAAAAAGAGGGACGGTGATGCCTTCAGGGAGTCAAGAATGCTAATTTTAATCATCATAAAGCATTACAATCAGAATTTGTAATGTTTGCTCTATCATATAAAAAGCCTACTGATAATGTTGAACTAATACACCTTAAAAAGAGTTCTTTATCTGCCTTTTCACTTTCTCATCTACCCGTCATCTCAATCTCCAAAATATCCATCTGCACTTTCCTGCACACTGTAGGTTAATTCAGCTTTTTCAGATGTGAATGTGAAAGTACTGGTTCACGATTTCCCCATTTTCCTATGGCTAACCTATCCATCCATGTTTCTCAGTCATTTCCCCTCTAATAAAAGGCCTCCAGCAGGTTGGCTGCTTGTACAGTAGAGGCCTTGTTTGTCACCGTGTCTTTTACACTGTACCCTTGGTTAATCCCCATTGTCCAGTCAAGTCTCATTAATCTGGATAACTGATATGAATGAAGAGGGACTGAGCCTTCCTCTTCTCCCTCCCACCAGTGTCTGTCTTTCTCCCCCGGAAAGGAAGTGACCTGCTTGTCAGAACAGGAATCAGGCCATGTCTACACAGCAGGACAACACAAATTTTGTTTGTATCCTTTGCACATGTTCACACACATACAAATGCCAAAGCAGGGAGTGTGCACAGTTTCAAGAGACATTTTGATTCTTTTCTATTAAAATTGTGGATTTATAAATAAAAAGATCACCCTGTGCACAAATAATAGTGTCTTTGCCATTACCAGGAATTTCAGCATCTCGTGAATTAAAAGTATTCACTAAGATACAATAAAGAGAAAAAAAAGTTTATCTTGAATGGAAAACTTTGCAGCAGGGGTGGATGAAAATTAAACGAGTTCAGGGAGGGACACTGCAGTTAACTGTGGGCTGGAAGAAAATGTGGGATGGAAAGCGTGGATGGGTGGTTTTACTAAATGAGGACTTGTATCGTCTTCAATTCAAGCTGTGGACAAAAAAGAAAAAAAATGGCAGACAGCCGAAATCCTAAACATACCAATTCATCCACAAAATGAATCTTTAGCCATGACAAAAATCCTGAATTTGAAAATGAATGCAAGCAAATGCATATTTCTTAACACTACAATTTGTACCCCACCCCTTCTCCCTTCCGTGCTCTACACCTCCCCTTTCCCCTTCCTATGCAAGTCTGTTGACCGCCCACTATAAATACACCTAATCTTCCATCCTCTCCTCCACTGTCACACAGAGATCATCATTACTTCAGGATTTCTCCAACTTCTGTCTCATATGACAGTTCTTCATCTTACAATCAGAATGTCATCCTGCTCAGCTACTTTGCTTTTTCTCCTTCTACTGGCTGGGCCTAGCAGCACATCAGCGCCAAAGCCCGGTAGAGTAATGACAGGGTTGGAGGGACGTGTTAGAGTGGAGGGTAGGGTTCGATCTGGACTTAAGGAAAAGGGTGGCGACAGGACAAGTACAGCGGGCAGAAGTCAAACGGGTTTGGGAAATACTCACATTTCTAAATTAGGAGTTGCAGCAACTGAAAGTGGTGAAGGGTGGGGGGAGCTTGGTGCTACAACTAACTTCAGGTCCACACTTTCAACCAGTGATGGTGGATTATGGGAGCCACGTAGCTCTTCTCGCTGTGTACCTATCCCATCGGGTATGGCTTTGTGCCAAAACATCGGCTATGACACCATGAGGATGCCCAACCTGTTGGGCCACGAGTCTCCAGCTGAAGCTGTGCAACAGAGTGCCAGCTGGCTGCCGCTGCTTGCTAGAGAGTGCCACCCTGATGCCCGCATTTTCCTCTGCTCTCTCTTTGCTCCCATCTGCCTCGACCGGTAAGTTTACACAAAAAAGAGCTCATAATTTTTAAGCAAATTGACTTCTTTTAGGAATTGTGATTTTAACTAGATGCCATTTTAGAAATTCACTCTGCAATGCAGTACTGTTGCAGACAGGGTCCCGATATAAGAGGTTCCATTGGAAAAAGTATGACTAACAAGGGGCAGTTTTATCAAAACAAATCTTTAAGAAGAAAAATAAAAGTCAGATTAATGATGATATTAAAAAGGTATAAGGTTATCAAGGGATGCCACCCTTTTGATGAGTATGCAAATTGGTGCAAGTCTCTGTGGAAAGTCCCTGGTTTTACAGATTCCTGACCATCAAAGCACCATCTTCTTTGTCACACTCGCGCCTTTCAGTTAAAAAAAAAAGGCCAAAACACCAAATGTTACTCACCACTCTGCAATCATCTCATTAATCTCTGCAGCTCGTTCTCCTTCTTCGTCAGGTTTATATCTCCCTGCAGAAGTTTGTGTGAATCTGTACGTGATCGTTGCGCACCAATCATGAGTTGCTATGGCTACCCCTGGCCTGAAATTCTACGGTGTGACCAGTATCCTGCAGATCATCTCATGTGTATCTCTTCCATCACCAACACCACTACTCACACTGGGGGGCGCAGAGGTGAGAGACAACAGACACACATGCTTGGGTCAATTTCATTAAGCTTGTTTTTTTTAATTAGTGGTTTGACTGTGTCAGTGCCTCAGGCTAGCTGTCGAGACTGTGAACTGAAGGAAGCCTCTTCTTCAAAAGATGCACTGGACACCTTCTGCAGGAGTGATTTTGGTGAGTACCAGCATTCCTCTGCTGATGACCCCTCTTAAAAACTGTGCTCGTTTGTAATAATCTAACCAAATTCAATTGCTTCATAAATAGGTGCTACTCAGGGATTTTGTTTCTTTAATGTCTTCCCAGTCGTGAAACTGCGCCTGACAAGGCTCGAGTACAGTCCAATAACTCTCTCTCAGTTCTCCCTGGCTGGTAAACTGGATGTCCTGAAGCACGGGCCCCTATTAGGTGGGCAGATTCGTTCCCGCATTGAGCTGTGGCTGGAGAGAGACGCCACCTGTGTAAGGAACATGACGCGGCAACATCCACGAGGCGGCACCTTTCTAGTGACCGGCACGGTGCAGGGGGAGCGTCTGGTGGTCAACAAGGCTTACGTGTGGCAAAGGCAGGACAAGAATCTAATGGCAGCTGCGCGCAAATGGAAACGTCACAGATGCAGGAACTAATGTGTGTCAAGTTAGATCTTTCTCGATAACTGCATTGTGCAACAAACTATGGTTAGAGGGTAGCATCTCGAGTTTAACCATAGGGCTCCAACTGTAAATAATGCTTGTTCCATTTTCTTTCCTAATCATTTCCAAACAAGTTATTATGGCGGAAATAATATGCTGTGAACTGGTCAAAGGCGCACATCAAGAATCAAACTGTGCCATTCTGGGAGTGAAAGATAAAGAAATAAAGTGTAATAGAAAATGTATATACGGTATTTGTAAATTTTAACTTAATATTGCTGGTTTGTATTTGCATGGCTTTGAATAATTAAAATTCTGTTTTAAATAGGGTCCCAGTCAAGTTTTGATGGCTCAAATCCTTATCGGATACTTATGTGGTATTTTCCTAATCAATGTACTGTAGTTGAACTGTGAATACAAGATTCAAGTTAGTAAATTTAATCTGCTGATTTGCTTGACATTTCAGTCGCGCTACAATTAATTGTGTGGTTTTTATTCCGGTCTCTCTTGTAAAAGACGTGTAATCTCAATGGGACCTCCTGGTTAAATAAAGGTGAAATAAAAATAAAGAAAAGAAATGAAAAATGATGAAAAACAAAAAAGAAGAAAACGGAACAAAAAATGATTGTGTACAAGCTCAGTCTTGGGTAGAATTATTGTTGTCCCATTTTGTTTGTATAAAAATAAATTCAATAAACTTAATGTTTTTGCAAAGCTCTCATCAAACTACCTTTTGCAGCCTCTTGGCCAGGACTCCCTTGAAAAAGGGCTCTGAATAGGGCTTTTTCTGGTTAAATGAAGTTTTTTTTTTTTTTTTTAAGTTCCCTTTAATGCACTATTGGTTAATATTTGCCTTCAAAAAAAAGAATACATCTGTCTAAATAACTCTCATCAGTTCCATTATATGGGTCAATGTATTTTTAATTTTGAATAACAGGTAGGTAACATTCAAAATCCCACACTGAACTGGAGCAAAAGGTAACAGCAAGCTCATCTCATAAAAAAAGACCTGGAGGGTAGTCTCCTTCTACAACCCTGCATTGCAGGGTGATGACAGGAGGGCAAATTGTGGCTCCTAAAGATCCAAAAATTGTAAAATACTTTAATCCTGTAGACAGCTTCAATATCCACAGCAATTAATGCAGTTAGCCTCATGGTACAATCGGATTTGCTGCTGATCTGAGAAAACCCCATCTTCTTTGAAAGGTATCTTAGATTGTGTACCATTTTTGAGCAGCATCAGCCTAAAATACCATCCCACTATTATAAATTGTCTGGTATTTTACATACTGACAGGGTAGAACATGGCTTCCATGCATACAGCTGCATCACGAAATGCTTACTCTGCAGAAATTACAAATGCCTGCTGGACTACTTTTGTTATTTTCACAGAGGTATCTCCACGCGGTAGACATTTCAGAGGACATCCAAGCATTTGCAACATCGGTGCATCAGTTGATGTGCAGTAAAACAATGGCTCAGGCTTAGTTTTGTGGTAAAATAGCTCATCAGTTAAAAACATAACTTGATCTGGTCCAATATATCAGATCAAAGAGTAAAATTTCTCTCCATAAATCCCAGTAACATGCCATTTATTCGCTAATTAGCTCTTGCCAAAAATAACTGTACTTACCAAACAGCAGAGGTTTTAGGCTGAGTGTCTTCATTTCATGTGTTTTATCTGGTACAATGGACACCTGCTGGACATGCCCAACCTGCAAGTGTAGGGAAACCATTTATTAGTGTTGGCTTGCAATTGTCCAACTCTTTGTGTCCGTTTGCATGAGTTACATTTACTCTTGCTAACTTTACACCTGTCTCTTACCCGTATGCCCTCAATGCGAGGTAGATTGAAACTTTGGATCTGGTCCTCCAAATGTAGATCCCTTGATGATGGGGCAGGTTGGGGTAAATCGTTTCTGCTGTCGCTGACTGGTGCAGAGGAGCCCCCGTCTCCACCCACTAAATCCCCAGGGCCGTTGTTGTAGTGCACGTAAAGCAGCAGAGCGATAACATTCAGGATGTACACATGGAAGAACACCATAACCACAACGAAATAAGCCCGAGAGCAGACATTGCTTCTCTGGACGTGCAGCCGAGTAGATCGAAAAGGGGAATTATAAGGTGCTGATGGTTTGTCGCTGCTGTCGAATTCTTCCTCCTCTAAGAAATCTTCTTGATCGTTTTCCATATTTACATCACAAGCGTATATGATCAGTCAAATAGGAATAGTTATTAAAAAGAGTAAGAGAAAAAAAAATCCACCAAATTAGTTCAGTTTCATAGTTGAGGGCTTGACGTTAGCAAATCTTAGCTATCCAGCTAGCTACGAAGCTAACCTAGACCTGTTTCGATCAAAGCCGACGCTGACGTCTCTGCAGCTCTCACCCAAAGAAAAAGAGCAACTTCGTGCGACTGTGCTAATGCACCTACAGTAGTTTCCTTTGAATTTGTGTATCATCATTACCTAAAGTCCCTTAATCTCATGTTAGCTAATTGGTTGATGTACTGCTCAAGAACCTGCCCAACAACAAGACAGACGAGCAAACGACTCTCGACCGCAGAAGCCGGTGTTCAGGAGCTGCAGTAAACCGCTAGCGGCCTCTAGCGGTCAACGCCCGAAATATTTTAAATGCTCATGATAATCCTACTTGTTTTGTGCAACATAACACAAAATATAGCCTCAGAGGGAAAAATGTATTCCATATACATATTTCCATGTGTATATGTGATTAAAGAGATTATTAAAGCTGAGTTGGCGCCTTGACAAGGCCTACATTACTCAAGGACATACTGCTTTCTCTTCCTTTACTGGTCTTCTTCTTGTTTTTCTTCTTCTCAGCATATGTTTCAAGTTAATTGTTACGTGTTTATTGTGAAATAGAAAGAATCATCAATCACAGATTTAAATGAGGTGAAAAAAAATTAGGAAAAACATTATACACTATTCTCAAAAAGTTAGGGATATTTGGCTTTTTGTATGTTGTCAGGATTTATCCAAAATGCACTATAACCTTAACAGCTTGATTTGATTTTACTTTCTCCTTACTTTTCAATGCTCATGTACTGTTTAATGTTTAAGCCGACTGCACAACATGCTACATACTCTAACAAGTTAATTACCAAAAAAACCCACAATCTTCATATTTTAACTTGTGAGCAAGTCAACTATAGCACATAGATGATTGAGAATTTTTATGTTTTATCCATAAACATTTTTTATGTTTTGCCATACTGTTGTTAGCTTTTGTTTTGATAACCTATTTGAGATAAATAAATTACCATTGGATGATTCTATTTCAGTGTCACACATTTATGATACATCAGTTTAACATGACTATTTTACATTTTCTGTAAAATCCACTTAAAAGTTGAATACCCCTTACTTTTTGTGAGGTGCGTAACTCATTGGTAAAATGCATGCAGTGTAAGAATGATACACTATATCAGTAAACAAATTTTCATACTTTTAATTTCTGGTCTTTGATCAATGTCAATGTCAGTTTTATTTATTAAGTACACTATCAGATCAGATCAACCCATCATAAAATTTCCACTCTAAATTTACAATGTTTGTGTATTGCCTTTATACATATTACACATTTAACACATTACACAGGGCAGTTTCAAGGAATTTGGGGGCTCCAAGCAGAATGTTTGAAGGCCCCCTCACCAAAAATGTTTATCAATAAAACAGTGCAAACACTGCTCACATATTGTGCATATGCTGCATATATAGTATTTTTACATTTGAAAAAAGGACACCACCACCCCCATACCATAATAAACAACATGCCTACTTTTTAATAAATGGTCAGTCATAGCGCTGAGAACACACTCTGATGGACGCAGCGGGAATGGGAGAGGACACATATCCACATGGGCTCTGTCATTTACCCTACACCGCCGGCTGACAACTGTCAGTTGCAAGTAGAGGGGCCCCTCGAGGTGTATTCTGATAGCGGCGTTGTTGCACTTTTCTGCAGTAACAATCACTAAATTTAAAGGGGAACTCCCACAATTTGTCATTACATTCAGTTTATAACTAGGCCAGCTATTGTCTTGGGGCCCCAGTCCAGCTCGGGGCCCTGCAATGCTTGGTTTGCTCATCTTGTTGCAATGGCCTGCTTATATTATATATTTAAGCTGTTAGTACTGAGATTATGGCTACTTGCATCATAGCATTACACATTTTGCATATTCTGCATATTTTGCATAGGAAAACTGGTGGCTGGAATTCATTGGGGTGTCTCAAATCTGTTTTCTTTTTTTCCCCTTTTTAAAAATTTGGTGTCTTTATTATTACTTATGCACAGGCTAGGCCTACATGTTTTGTATTCCCTCTAAAAGACCCATCGTTTGTGTCTGCTGACTATCTGCTGTCTGGTGAGTTTACTGTCCATTTGATGTTGAACCAGGTAACTTAGTTGTTAATAAACCTAGATCACTGCAATCAGCAGCTCTTTTCCCTTTTTCTTTCTTTCTTTTTAAAACTTTAAACCGTGCAAAAAGCCTCCTCAATCTCAGCATGCCCAGCCAGGCTTTGCTTCGATAAATTTGGCCTTAGTGAAATTTTGCTTTAGCTGCCAATATCAACCACGGGGTGGCGATGAAGGTCAGCAATCAGAGACCTCTCCAACTGAGTTGTCAACAATGATTCCCATTAATTGAGGTATTTAGGTAATTCCTATAACAACTTTCTATTTTTACGCTGATTTTTTTTTAATTCTCAAAAGCATAAAAACTGCAATACAGGCTAAAATCTTGCCACGAGTAAAGTCGACATTCCATTTGTATTTTACACTTTGTTGACCAGTAAAGTTATCAAATGTTTTCATGAGAATAATAAGGCAACTTTTGGACTGAAGGAATGCTTCAAAGAGGCAACCAAAACTTGGCAGCCATAGGCTATTATTGTTGTTTTTTTTTTATTGTGGATCATGCTGCTTAATTTCCATAACCATGCATTATTCACAGGAATTTTCTCCGAGGTGCTTATTTAAAAGGAATGCACATTGGTTAATGAAGGCTAATTTCCCTGGCGATGGTGCTCCCCCAAATTATTCTATCTGACCTCACTTTTTACACAGAGAGGGGCTGTTGGAAGTGGGGGTGGATGTTAAAGGGTCTGATGCTCACGTACACACGCGCGAGCGCTCACACACTCACACACCCCTTGCGGTGTTTTCCGGGATCACGCCACTGCTTCCACTTGGGATCCACACAACAGCAGCGATATGGCTGATCATCACCGGACGGGACAGCGCTGGTTATAAGCGAAAGTTGTCACAGAAAATGATTTATTACAAGTCAGCAATGCCCTTTGACAGGCAACGGGACACTGCGACACGTCGTGCAACACTGGAATAAGAATCCGACGGGTAATAGTATTCTAGTGTATTTTACGGCAAAGTTGTTGGAGGAACTTGTCGCAGTGGCTTCATCCCAGCGTGCTGCCCGGATTACCATACACAAGTGGAACAATAGTCTCCAGCAGCAGGAACACCAGCAGGTCGGCGGCAGCGGTATGTTTTGTTTATGATCGACCTGTCTTCACTCTTCGTTTCGATCCTGTTATGGCAATATTGTTCTACCAAGCAAGAAACCACCGGGGTTGTCCTATCACTTGACATTGCAGGTGTACATATTTTTTTTTCTATACCCGCGGAAACAAAGCTATTTTACGTGTAACATCGCGTTGACGCGGAACTGATATGAATACTTTGGCTCTCTTCGTAGAAATCCGAGTTGCAATGAGAACATTTAAGTCACTTCAGGTCAGATTGAGTCGATAAATGGCGATTCAAATCGAAGTTTCCACAGCAATCCCGCTTGAAAATTGACAACGATGTTCGCGTCCCAGCGCGTGTATATGTACATTTAGCGTCGGGAGATTACCCCCACACCTATTGCCACAGAGTTTCTGAACGGGTCGGGCGGCTGTGCAACTTTTCTCCCCCCCCCTTCCTGATTCTCTTCTTCCCGGATACTTGCGTCAGGAAAACACGGGGAGAGAGGAGCTGACCGAAAACGCAAAAGGCCTGGAAGGTAGAGGAATCTATCTCAGCCAGGCCTGGCGTGTGTGCGGCGCCGTGAGTTTGGTTTGTGTGTCCCGCGGGATTCATCGTCCGACTGCTTTTGCACTTTATATGCGCGCTGCCTCCGGTCATGTCGGACTATATAGATGTCGTCAGGACTTGCACTCACACTCGGAAGCAAAATGTGACAGGCAGCCCAGTGCTGCAGTCCCCCCGAGTTGTCGATAACCTCGTGCATAATCCGCATACAAACATAAAACGGAATAAGAAATATATTTATGCAGCTGGCATGTCTCAGAGCATTTAATTCCATTGCTGCGTTTTGGGAGTATCATTTAACGCTAAATTATTTATATCAATCTCGCTGTGGGATGCCCAGATTGAAAAGCATGCGCATCCATCAGTTCCTTCGTCCTTGTGATGCACCACGACTGCATTTTCTAACAAAAAAACTGCATTACCCATTTCTATGTATACAATGATGTAATTGTGTCTTGACTGCAATTTCTTATTTCTAGTTCTTTAAACCAACCAAGATTTCTTGACCTTTGCACTTGTATTTGCACTTTTTTTGCGCAATACACACAGTTTCCATTTGACTGTAACTTCAAACCGTTTTTTTACCCTCCGATGGTCATCGCAGAAATTTAAAATTCGTACATTTATATACACCACTGATCATACATACTTCTGTCCATTTTTCTACTTCATTCAATTAATTAAAGCAGCAGTTTGAGCTGCCTTTGTTTATATCTTAGATAAGGTCTGGTATTGAGGTTTTTCCATTGCCGACACTTTAAGAGAAGCAAAGTCAACACTTTATGATGTATTCTGAAGAAGCATAACGACTTTGCAAAATAAACTTGGCTAGAAAGCATCAACACTGGGTGGTAATCAAAATCCACTTGTACCACTACTGTGGGAGGAGAAATAAAGAAAAGGAAGGAGTTGTGATCCAAAGTGCACATTGCTAATTAAACATGGTGAAGCAGTGCTATAACATGGTATAGCTGAAAATGGAACTGGGTCACTGGTTTTATTGATATTACTGTTGATAGCTTGACAAACTCTGAAGTCATGTCTCCTCTGAAATACATTATTGTTGTAAAACCAACAAGACAGATATTTACAAGCTTTACAAGTAAGAGGTGATACTGGAACATGGGTAATTGCACTGGACACTAGTAGTTAGGAGTTGTTTTGGAAACATTTCTTGCATCTTCCATAAAAGCAATGGTTAACAATTCATTGTAATTTTGTGATACAGATTTCAACCACGGTGCTTCCAAAATGAATATGAATTTACATTTTGTATAATCCATCTGAGTCAGACACAAACACAATCTTAGATTTAGACACGTGTCTTTTCTCTTCATGTGGCAAAAACTGTCATTATGATCATTTGCTTTCTTTTGCTATATGTCATTTGTTTTAACTGCTGTGCTTCTGCTTATTTATTCTACCTCTGAAGATGTAGGTTAAGTGACGGAAGAGATGCTGAGAAGAAGGCATCGGGTTTATAAGAAGAATGGGCTATTGTTTGGATGATCTGGTTATGTGCACATTTGTGTGTGGGATTCTGTAGTTGGGCAGATTTGTGCATTACTCATGCATCCTCAGGCCGCTGTGCAAAAGCAGTGTTTGGAGTGCCACTGAGTGCCCATTCCACTCTGCTACATTGCATGTGTGTGCAAGCATGCATGTGATTCACGTTTCAGCGAATCACAGAAGAATTTTTATTTGTAATGAAAAGGAAAGAGAGGTGAAAGATGTAAGACAATATGGCTGAAACAAAATACGACCTTGGACCCACAATCTATTGAAACACACTATTATGTCTGGAATGTAACTGTGTCTTTTAGAGCTAGTGTGTTTGGCACGCATACATACCTGAGGTTCATTTATTCTTTTGCTTCCTAAAGAGTTATACTGGTAATTGGCAGAGGCATCCCAGAGGCTGCCTGGCAAGGAATGCATGATGCGGTCCTCGGAATTGGATGGATGGGAGTTTAGAAAGCTAGAAAGCTGACACGGGCATGTTTGAGTGTGTGTCCGGACGAGGGGCAAGTTTTGAGAAATGTGAACTGGGAATTCTCAGCTCTCTCTGTCTCTTTTTCTTCTTCTCCTCACCTCAGAAGCTGAATTTGAGGTTCCGGCCCAGGCCTGTAACCTAGCAACCCAAATGGTGTGTGTCTTGCATAAATCAGACTGCACTCCTCCTCTGCCCTTACTCAGGGGTGTGTCCGTTCTCCTCACCTCCAAGCCACCACATCCATGCCACCACCCCACACATGCATGTGGAAACATGCTTTTAAGATGTTAACCGACACAGATGAATGACTTGGTCCAAATCCAGAAGAGGTTTTATTCCTTTGTGTCACTTACCTTATTGACCTTTGCTCTCCAGTGTTTGTTTTTTATCAGGCAGCCCAGGTTATAACACTTTCAGTGTGCTGTGTTGCTTTCCAATACAGTTAAAGCAGCGCTGCATTTGAACGTCTTAGGAAATTAGTGTAGCCTCCGTCATCCGCTGTGTTCTCCTCTGTTTAGTGGGAGCTATGTATTATAGTCATTTGTGGTTTGCCAGGTGTCTGGTGAGTGTGGCTTGCACATGTTGCAGTCTGGAGCCACATGTCTCGTCCCACTCACTGCTGTGTCTCTGTCAAGTTCTTCACACTCCAACGTCCATCTGCACCAGACAAGACTCGATGTCTGGCGAACATTCATAATGCTTCTTTCTTCCTGAAACCTTTCTAAGTTGCCCGACATAGATGCAGTGATAGTCTCTGAAAAAGTGTGATACTGAATGCTGCTTAGTCCTTAGTTTAGCCCTTAGAGGTAATTTTGTACCTTTGCAACTAAGATTTGAAATATTTGTTAAAGTTTCGGACATTAAAAAAGTAAAAATAAGTAATTTACAGAGTAAATGTTTCAGTGTATGTGTGTATCATAAAGTGTATCATATTGCTATATATTAGCTATACTGTCATATCCTGAAGTGTTTTCCTTCTGTTGCCCACCAGGAGAAAAAAATCCCATTACTGGTGCTAGTTTAATTCAGATAAGATGAAGACTGTGAAATCAGTGATTATAGTGTGGCTATATGTGTGTGCGTGCTCGCCTGGATATGAGCTCAAGTGTGTGTCAATGATAACGCTGCTGTAATAAGCAGAGAATTATACACTAGCTGTTTTCCATAATGTGACTCATTTATTCCTGAAATATTTGGATGATGGCTGCCAGTTTGCATGAAGACGACCCAGTCTCAAGACATCTTCCCTAATGAACTCTGGGAAAATATGCAAATGAAGGGGGGTTGTTCCATGATAATACATGTTGCGGATGATAGGAAATAAAAGGAGCATTGCTCTCCTTCTGCTCTTTTGTTTTCTTCCTGAACTCGTTCTTGTCCAAGACAAACACATCTGAAAACACTCATATAAGCTGGCAGCTCAATGTTGTGAGCAATAGACACTTGCATCCCCTGGTGGAGAAAAGCTGGTTGTCCTGAGTGAGCATGTTTGAATTCCCTCGGAGCACTGCTTGTCTCTAATAGGCCTGAAAGACTGAGAGTCTGAAAGGATGAATGGCTTTTGTTGAAGCCTCCGAGGATGGAAACAAAGAGAAAGGCACCCGATGCAAAGTGGATTTGTGCATATTTTGGTGTGTGTGCTTGTGCATGTTAGCTCTGAAGCCCTTATGGGTTAGACAGAAGGAGCGGGAAGTGGAAGCAAGACAGAAATACTCCATGCTATAGCTGCATCATCCTTCAGGCCTTAAAGTGGAGTGTAATGAAATACAACAAACAAAGTGACTTCCGCACATGAAATACACGCATACAAAGACGCATTCTGTGCATATCCTTAAAAGATATTAAATGACTGCTGACGGGCACAACTTTGAAAGCTTAGTGATGCTAAGTACAAGTGCATATCACATAGTCAGGACACCACTGAACATATAGAGCACTTGTACTGTTTATTTAAGGATGGGATGCTTCCATCTCCTGCAGCTGCATGTATGGTATACCACAAGTGTTGGACACCAACTTTCCATCATAGATTTGTTGCCACATAAACTTGAGCTTTGAATGAAGTGTTAAATTTACATAATGTTTTGCTTAGAATTACTTTAGACTGTGGTTTGGATCCCACAGATTCAGTATGGATAGCTGATGGATTATTAGACATCACTGTGCGTCAATCACAACTCATCCTGGAAAGCTGCTCTTGTCTAAAATCTCCGAGGAGCTGCACAGTCAGCCATTTACATGTTGTGCTTTTTTTTTTTTTCCTGTACATTTTTGTTTGTTGTTCTCATTCCCTCTCGTTCTCTCTGCCTCTGTGGGTTTGCCTGTCTCTCATTCTTTGTCTTTTTATTCTGCAGTGTTTGCACTTGGGATACATGACAATGAGAACACACGCTGTGTGAGCAAACACAATCATCGGGAACCCAAAGAACTTTAGAAAATGCGCAGTGGCGGCACTGCAGTAGTTTCACTGCACAATAAACACTAACAAGGTGGCGTGGATCCGGCTGTTGATGGTTATAATGAAAGAAATGGCTGTGATTTTTATGTTTGAGATGTTCTTGGTGCTATTAATGATGATGTTGTTGCTGTGTCTTCCCCCTACTCCCTGCTTAGGCCTGTGGGCCCCGGTGGTGCAGTTGAGAAAATGGACAGGATGAAGATAATCAAACGGAGGCTGTCCATGTCTCTACGCAGCGCTCGGCCCGTTGATGACTCTCTGTCCGAACTAGCAGAACAGATGGCTTTGGATGAGCCATCCACAGCCAGAGACAACGGTAAGACATGTCCACTTACACACGGACACACAAGCACCTTAGCCCATAGCATCACCAGGCGTACAGTATGTGTAAAGGGACCTATTTTACATCTCACAAAACAACTTTTCTTTTACATGCATAAGATGCATAAGTTAATGCATGTATATGAATGTGTGAGTACGTAACACATTCATATCACACCATATGTATTCTAACTATGCAACGGCATGTTGGAGTTTGTAGAGTTTGAGCAGAAAAAATTTAATCAGACTCAAAGATAAGCTGATATGAACTGACCAGAAGACAGAAACTGAAGATGAAATATTTTATCCAAAATACTTTAAAAGAATGTTTCATGTCATTTTTATTGCACACAAGAATATTAGTTTTAGCCGACTTTTATCATGATATCAGACTGTAATTGGTAAGAATGGCCAGGTGATTTAAATTTCAAAACTACAAACTCATTTTCAGGTTGGTAAAGTCGGGATAATCTAGAGAACCCCTCAAAAAGTAACTCTGAATCCCTCCTCCTACAAAACAAGGCCTGCAGAAATACTTACTATCCTTACTAGGTGCTCCATTTTCACTTTCTACCACACATTTACCTTCCTGGAAGAGTCATCACATGGAAACTTTACTTCATTCTCACCTCAATATTCAGCACAAGAAGTATGCGCTTAAAAATAACTTAACAAGCCTCATTAGTTTTGGAATCAGGTTCTCTGAACAAATGAAAGTAAAACAGATCTTCTTGACAGCAATGACCAGGCACAACTTGGGAAGATACGGCTGCAGAACCTAATGAAAGAGCAAATCTCCAACTTAATTGGCTTTTGTTGCCGTCATTTCATTGACAGTGGGAAGCGTGAGTTTAATTAAATATAAGCCTTTTTAAAAAGATCTTTCTGTCTAACAAAAAAGAAACTGAAGATAAAAAGAGGATGAAACCTGGAACAGGATAATTTCCCCTAAAACACCTATAAATCAACAATGGACAGCGACAAGAGGAGAAATCTGAAGTATTTGTCAGTAATTTAGGTAATTATCAGACTAGTGATTTCTGGAATTAGACTTTAAAGAGCATGACAGACCAAGAATCTCTAAGAACTGGAGGCCTCTTGGGGGAAAAAGTGGGTTAAAATCCCTCAGAAAAGATTCTTAGCTGGATACAAAAGGCAGTACCAGCCAGACACAAAGCCTCAGTCTATTTTTTTGGTTTTTAGTATCTTTAAACCTTAAAGGTGGGAAACTAGAAATTGATCTTGTTTGAAATATTTAACTGATTCATCTTTAATTTTCTTGACAAGGGCGGCCGAGGCCTTTGAATGCAACAGCTTCCTGCATGCATTTAACAGTATATGAGAGTAAAAGAAGAAGCTTTAAATAAAGCTGCATGTGATACCATTATGATATGTAATTATGTCACTTCCATAAGTGTCTTGGGAGTCACTCAGTGATTAGTTATAGCAAGTATCTTCCCACACAGGAACAGTTATTAAAGAGCAATTGGTCACATTGTCGAACAGTTTGAAATCCTGCACTTTTTTTCCATAAAGACACATCGATTGATGTTACCTTTGCTTTTTGAGTTTATGTAAAGTTATGGTGCATTTTGCAAGGATTAAAATCTAAATGATGCTCAAAATGATGATAGCAGATTTTTGTACTGCTCCCTAATTCTTGTTCCTCATTTGAATTGATGCATTTGCAGAGATAATGCAAGTAGCACCGAACCGTTATCCATCTTTTAACTGTCTTCCCCCAAAAATGTGCTTGTCAGTGTTTTTTTAAACTGAGGCATACAAATGTGATTATGCGCTGTGACTGACTCTGCCACAAAGGTACTAGGGGTGAAAACTGGCTCTGGCTAAATCTTGTGCATTCTACATGTACAAATATAACATGTGCTTTGGCCCTCTGTACAAATAAAAAAATAAAAAAATAAATAAGGATGGTGCGAACACACGGCTATAAAAATTCACCTGAGCGCTTGAATCCAACACAGTCATCCTGTCACATTTTCATTTTATCATCAGTTTCATCACAGTTAACACCACTGTTTACCTTGTTTCTCTAATTGATCCCCAAGACTGAAATGTAGACTAATCTGGAAGTACATGTGAGTTCTAATAGTGGATTTTGTTCACTTTTTTGCTCAGGAAGGCTCCTAACTGGGGAAATGACCTAGATGTATTTAAGTGGCAGCCCTGATAAGTTCTCTACATTCTAAGAAGATGTTTATTGCTTCTTTTAGTAACTCCTTTAGCATGAAAACCACCAGATCACCCTTAAAAGAAAAAGAGAGAACATCATCCCATGATCCCAAGCAGCTGCAATATTCAATGCAGTGCTTTTTTGTCTTTTGTATTACTGGATTCATGTAAAAAAAAGAAAAATATGTCAGGAAGGAGCGCATGTGACATCTTTCACTTTTGTGACTTTACTCTTAAGCATGACCTTCCCTGATGCTGATACGATAAACTGTAGCCTCAGTGAAACAACCTGATGGGAATAGATCAGCCAAATCACTTCATGGGCTTTATGTTAAATATTTTTTGAACATCTATAGTTTCACCTCTGCAGATACACGTCACAGCTTAGTTTCAGTGTGTTTGAATTATCATTGCAGTATTATAATTCTTATAAATCATTCCTAAACATCATGGATTTTCCTAACAAGATAAAGGAAGTTCATAAAAAGGCTGTAGGAGGTTTCTCTCTTTTTTTTTCTCCTCCACACGCCTGTATTTTACGTTGCTGTTTATGGAGCAAAGCAGGGCCACTTTTGGAAATTCTGGGTGATATCTACTGGGCATCTTCCTGGATTACAAGTCCATCCTTGGAGAAATTAATTGAAAAATACTTTGCGATTTCCCTTTGGGATAAATCGCCTGCCAAAATCGGAGACCTCACAGCATAACGAAATTATTTTTCCGCTTTCTCATCCTTTTCTGGGACTAAGGAGAAATCAAATCAGAAGTCACAATGGCTAACCTTGCTTAATACCCGCTTTGTCTTTAAAAAAAAAAAAAAGAAGAAAAGAAAGCATATCATTGTTCAAATGGAGCTGTGTTGGGTTGCACGACTTCGTTTCGGATATGAGGAGTGATGATATTTGCTCTTCCAGCATCCACACCTCTGCCTGATTCATTTTCCTCACTCTCCAATTCCTTCTATTTTTACATCCCTCTCTTTGGTCTCAAGCTGTGTCAGGTCATTTCCAGAGCGCACAGGCAGCGAGTGGAAGAGGAAGTGGGATGGAGGAAGTGATGTAGAGGATAAGGAGAGGGACATTAAACTTTAACAACGCTTTACATCACCATCTTCTTTTGCCCTCTTGCTTTGCTGTCTCATCTGCTTACACACACGCACACGCATGCACACATATATAATTTAGTCAGACTTTGCAGAAATATCACTGTGAAAAATAATTCTCACATTTTTCACAGAGTTAATGAAAAGCTATGTCTGAATTCTGTTCTGTTCTTCCAATAAATTCACGGAGGACTTAAACTGGTTTAACTGAGAGCGAGACTGGAATCATGTGAGGAATTTATGGGAACACTGGCTCCTAATCCTTCATGATCACAGTGGAATTTAAAGTGCAATGTGGAATAAATAGGAGATTATTTGAGAACTCGAAGTGCGGTTTTGTAAGCCTTCACATCCTACAAAAAATTAATTAGTGTTAATGAAACTGAAATGTAGGTAATGACGCATGCATGCATGCAGTGCTAACGGGTCCACACGTTTTGGAAGGCTTTGTTTGTGGGATCCTGATTTGTAAAACCAATAGAGCAGGCGATTATCTACAACATTTATCGGTGGCTACAGTCAGCTGAAGGTCTTATGTCATTCCCTGTGGCCTGTTTCCTTCAGTGTGGGATTGTTTCGGTGTGCATGCTTGTCTTTCTTACTTCATGTTTCCCTGTAAACACTCTCCATCACTTGTGACTCAACATATTCTTCACTGTGCCTGGCTACCTCTTACTCTTTCCATTTCAATTTCCATAGTTGTGCCACAGCTGTTTTTTCAACTAACATGAATACAACAACTTTGCATTCCCGGTCTTATCTTATTACATATTGTACTGTTCCTACGTGTTCTGCTACCTTTCTGTGTCTTGGTCCTTGTGTGACTTTGTGCCATCTTTTTCCTCTTTCTCTCTTGTCATTTTTACCCCCGTTCCTTATCCTTCTCTCCTTCTTAATGCCTAAACCCTCTTTTTCCTCCCCTTGTCTTTGTCTCCCGTCCTATTTTCTCTTGTTTTGATCCTTTCCTCTTTTTCTTTCCGTTGACTTGCTGCTTGACTGAGTTCTTCCCCCTATTTTTGCCTTCTTGGGCACCGTTTTTTCTCTTTCTGCCTTCTTTTTCTCCCTTTCCCTGGCTGTCCGTGTACATTGTGTATCTCAGTGCCCATGGTGGTGTGCTCTGCGCACCCTCCTGCCTCCCATAGTGCTCCCTCCTTCCTGCGTCAATATGCTGGTCATCTTGGCCGCACCGCCCTGCGCAGAGAGCCGGGTGGGGGGCTGGAAAGAGACAGAGCCTTCTTGAATCTGCACAGGACTGGATCTCTGGGTATATAAACACACATGCACACACACATTCAAGCAAACGCGCATGTTGATATACACAAAGACACATCAAGAAACTGAATGTTTCATTTTATATTTCTCTTTGACAGGCCCAACTTACTTTGAAGTGTAAAGTATTGTTGGAGATTAAATTATCCAGATGCATAATACACTTAGGCCCTGATTTACGAAAGGTTTACGTGTGCTAAAACAAGCGCTATCTTCATCACACATGCAATAATCCGCCAGAGCTCATTTACAAAGCAGGGCAAAAGGAGGTTTGCGCCTGTTAATGGGCAAAATAGCTCCGCTATCCATTTTGCGTGTCTGCTGTAGATGAATATGCAATCTGGGCGTTTCGCCAGAACGCGCAAAATATTGGAAGGAGAATATGCAAATAACTCAGCTTAACACACGTAGGGATGTAACGATTATCGGTAAAATGGTTAACCGTGATAAAATTCAGAACGATTAGTAATACCGTTTCAAATTTTAATTATCGTTAAAACCGTGACTGATTACAGCTCTGTGAAAAACTCCCTGTGATGCTGCTCGTTGGCTGGAAAAGCAGCAGCAGTCGCAGTTTGCAATGTCTTTTTTTTTTTTTTTTTGTTAATACTTGTATGATCCCGGGGGAACATTAGGGCTCTGCATTTTACCCATCTCTGTGCAGTATCAGAGAGCAGTGGGCTGCTACCTAAAGCTCCGGGGAGCAGTTGGTGGGGGTTAACGACCTTTCTAAAAAGGACAAAGTGGTTTTACACCCAGGGGTCGTTTCAGGGATATCTTTAACCCAGGTCCTCCGCGCCCAAGCCCACGACGTCACCACTAGTATACTACCCCAATAAAATTATTAAATTTATTAATTTATGCTAACAATAATGGAAGGCATATTAAATCTTCCAAATGAACATTACATCCCCCTTTTAAACACACGACAAAGTAGACTTTTAAACCCATGCAACAGAATGGGTGTGTAAAAAATGTGTGTAATTTAGTACGTCTGTAAAGCAAGTATTTACCGGGAGCTTTATGCACTGATGGCTGGGAGAGTGCTGCTTACAGGACTGCAGACATGCAGCACTGGGTCAAAAATCATTTCTCATGAGGTGTGCAGGCAACACGTAAAGAAACTTTTCATTATTTAATTAAATAACAATCAACATAACTGTTTAACACAGGTTATTCAAGACAGATGAATCCGAACATCTGCAGCTGTAGCATAATGGTAGTTAAAGCCAACATTATGTCTTTTTATTTTATTTTATTTTTTGAAAATGTCTTATTTTTAAATTTAGATCAGCTCCTGCGCGCTCCTCCTCTCCAGACCCGGTTCCTCCTCTCTACACCGTGGCAGCTGCTGCTGCTGCTCTGAGGTTGCTGTCCAGCGTGAAGTTGGCCCCCACCCCACACAAAACTCAGTGAAAATAACCAGTAACGTACCACAAACTATTGATACTATTTTTTACTGAGTTTTGCATGGGGTGGGGGGGCAATTACACAGGTCCAGCACCTGGCATTGTGCCAAAGACCGCACACTGCGCGCGTAATATCAGACCATCTTCAACAGCGTCTCCTTATCCATGTCATTACAAACTGGCCTCTTTTTACGACCCACAGGAAAACCTGCTGTTGTTTTTATTTGATAGTTATTATTTTATCTTATTTTCTATTTTTTATTTGCCTCATATTATATCTCTGGGACTAATATCTCTCTATCAGGTCGAATGTCATTTTGCGTTTACCACATTCTCTTCTGAACTTTCCATGGCACAGAACTAGCACACGCTAAATGCTCATTTACCGTAAATACTGCTGTTTGCGCCTGTTACACATTGTGTGTGCGTAATCTTTGTAGATCACCCGCAAACGCTAAAGAGACAACGCACGGTATTTATCAGCGCGGCAAAAAAATTATCAGTCTTTATTTGGATTCTTTGTAAATCCGGGCAGTACAATCTTTTTGACAATCAATCATGTGGTCAGCCATTATTTCAGTATGCTGGTGCCTGTGCTGCGACTTGAGAGCTTGAACTTTTCACAACTTTTTTCACTTCAAGGAATATTTGGAAGGCCAGGTAACAGCCACGGTTCGGCAAAGCACACAGTCCTTTCACTGAAAGAGAACTCAGACAGCTTGCCTTAAACCCTTTCATGTGAACCTTGCTAGTGAACAATAGCATAATCATCATCCTGGAATTAGGACTCTTTCTGACACTTTGTCAGAACTGAGTTTTTCACATACAGCATCCTTATTCTATGACAGCTGCTTTTACAGTTTTTTTTTTTTTTTACTTTTAATCCAGAAATAACAAAAATGATGAAAAATTCCTTTTATGTACCTGAACAGTAACTTTTTTTTATAGTTATACTTGTGAGCCAATCAGTACTTTAGGTGCAGGGTAAGGACCAATCTGATCCAGTTTCATTTTTTTGCTGCATTGCTTGAAAAGAAGCATATAATATATAAACCTAAAGGTGTTGCACAAAATATTTTATAAAACATTCAATTATTTACAATTATTTAAGATTTCCATTCCTTTTGTAATCAGTTTAGATTTTGAGCAGCCTGTATTCATTTTAGTTATCATGCTAGTCAGCAACCTATTTTTCTCTTGCAAATTAGCCAATGCTGACATTATTATTGCTGCGTTTACTAGATGTGAACTCAACACACTTATTTGTCTGCTTGAGGTTTAATACAGTAACTGCTGTCTAACCAAAAGAAGCTGAAACCTAATGGTTCCTGAAATAATAATAAGAAACCACTGGTGTGGGCATAATATTTAGAATTGAGATTTGTATTCTATAATGACATTTGAATAAGATGAGATACAGTAACTTGGGGAAAAAAGATTGAGCTTCATCTTACTTATGGGTTCCACCTTCCCTCATGTAGGCAGCAGATCACCTGTTATTACTCAGATCATGTTGCCATTGTCAGTGTTGTAACCATTTCACTGCTTCTCTTTTGTCTCCAGTTTGATAAACATTTAATTTATTAAGCTTGCATTTATTGAGAATAGCTAAATATTCAGTTGTGTATTTGTGTGTGTATTGATAAACTGTGAGGGCTGATTTACACGTGCATACTTTTGGAAGGCCCTGCACAATACTGCCACCTGTGGGTGGAAAACTTGCACTGATGATCATTTTTCTTACTAAAAGGAAGAGTTTTGTGTTTGTGCATCTAAGAGGTTTTTCACAGTATCTAAAACCATATTTATAAACACAACTTGACTTCCCAGACAACATTTACTACAAATCTGGGAGGATAAAACTCTGATGACCTTAATCCAGCATACACAAACACACATGCATGCACATGCTCCCAACATTCACATGCTAACACAATCACTTTTTCCTTCTGTCTATATTATGTAATGTTGTCTGTGGCTATATAGATCCCAGTAATCTCATTTCCCAGTGTTGAAGGATGGTTTATATCAGGAGCAGTAGGGCAGGATGCGCTGGGGAAAGGAAAGTCAAGGATAGATGGGATGAGGAACTGAAGACGATGATGCTGGAGATGGGTTTAGGATGAAATAAAGCTTATAAGACAGCAAGAGATTGATATAGGTTGGGTGAAAAAGAGTAAGAAATGGAAAGTATGGATGAAGGAAAGGAGTGACTGACAAAGTGAAACTCGAGGACAGTGTTCCACAGTCACATTGACTTTCTGCGATGCATCCCTGAGTAGTTTGCAGACACACCACAGTGAGATTTCTTGCAACTGTTGAAAATGTATCAGCAGCTTCGCGCTCATTGCAATCCTTAAAGCAGGGAATATTATGTCGTATGTTTGGATGAAACTTAAATGATCACTGTAGAGAAATAGGGGATTGTGAGCTTCAGTTTTGAGCCCCATTGCAAAAACCATAAACCTCTGGTACTTAAACTGAAAAATGCAGACGGATAGAGATTTTTAAAGCTCAGTATTGATATATGAGTGGGGGAAAAAAGATTTTGAATGTAACCTGACTAATGGCTAGCTAATGGTCTTGAAGATATACAGATAGTTATACATGATGAAAGTATAACACATGGTGGGTCCAGGGGTGAGTCTTGGAAATCTATGGCAGCCTCTGAGTTCAGAAAAGCCCAAAAAGGACCGTTCCTTGTCTCAGAACCTAGAATAGATGCTACTCTATTATTAAAATCTAGATGAGGTGTAGTTTGAAATGTTAAGAGGTATGCTGTGTGCGCGCGCTTCCTCCTGGTTGGTCTTGCTGACTCACTGTGTGCCACTCGGCAGTCAGAGCACGTTGCACCCTTTAATAGAGCGACATGATGCAATCTCTTTGCTGCTGCCCTAAGGAGATTACCCACCCTTTCTCTGTCTCTCACTTTCTCCTCTGTGCTTTCCTACCTTGCTCTATTTATCCATATTTGAGTGCTCACTTTAAAACACTTTGGATCTGTGTTAATATGCTGGAACGCTTGGTAATATGTTAGAGGGGGTTTGTGTTTCATCTGTTGCAAACCGGGCCAACACCCACAGAGATTAGGACCTCACTTCTCTTTTTTGCTTTGCACCACAGCCTCACCTCCCCCTGTGTTTGTGTCAGTATCTGTAGTTAGAATTAGGTGAAAAGACAAAAAAAAAAAAACCAACCAACCAAACAAACACAAAAAAACAGCTAAAAACTGCTGTCTCTTCTCAAAACCCCCTTGCAAGCTGCTATTTTTGATACTGTCACAGATGTCTCCTCTAGTTCTTTCTCTCCTCTGTCTCATCTCTTTCTCTCTACATACATCAAAATACTAAATTTAACCCCCAGATAAAACCAGAATGGGGCGAAGATAAAGGATGGTAAGCTCTTCTCTCCCTCTATACTGCACACCATGAGAGGCCTTGTCTGTGCCAGGGATTTAATGCAATGCATTAACATTGCATTAATAACTGTAGCCTGTAACCCCCCCCCCATCCACTCTGCCATTTGCTTGCTCATGGATTGGATTTAATAAGAACAATGGAGTGGACTCCTTTTATGTGGTTGGTCCTGTAAGCTTTTATATGTCATGGTGCCTCGCTGTTTCACAAGCTTATGCTTAAGACTTCAGCAAGATGCTGTAATTTTCAGAAAACATGGCTAAGGGTGGGGTTGTGGGGATGTTGAGGATCGGCATAAACATATACAGTAGGCATTCTGGTCCCCATAATTAAATAATAAGATTCCTCAGATGCAGATAAAAAGGTTCAGAGGTAATTACTGCAGTCTACATCCCGCCCCACCCTTCAGCCATGTGAGTGTGTTTCTCTTTGCATGTGTTTTCCTCAGGGATGGTAAATGCTCTCTGATTTCTACCGTGCCATTACTGTATTGACAAATTGTGGCATCGTTTTCCTTTTTCTTAATGCGAGAACACAAAGCTTTTTAGTGGCAACTTAAATTCAGCCAAACAGATTTGACAATGAAGACGTTTAAGAAAAAGATGGCAATAAAAGATGACAGTGAATGAGACCTTGAGGTGAGGCGGAAGCTGTGCGGAATGGCTGTGAAGCAAGAGGGAATTCTTTGATGTATAGAGTTGCTCCTCTGAATATAAAACGACAGGGAGACAGTGATGGGTGAAGGGCTGAGTGGTGAGCTTTTGTCCTTGATGTTTGAGCATGACGCTCAAAGATTCATCTTTCGATATCAACCTGTGTATGGCAGTGCTATGTAAATGACCAGCACTTTGATAAGAGGGAAAGTAGAGGTAGAGGGTTTGGAATAAGAAACAATTATTCTTAATTTATATCATGTTGGTTTTTAATGAATGTGCAAGCTCTCTCATGTTTCTTTTAGCATAAGTTTTACACATGCCACATTAAGGATCAGTGGCGAACCCTGAGCTCAACAGCTGGGCCTTCACCTCAGCCATCAGCGCCAAAAAAACCCCCATAGATAACACTCCCAGCAACAAGACACCTGTTCAACATTACCACCAGAAAACTGAATATAATTTAGGTTGCATAGATGATCCAATAAAAGTGCTCTACAAAGCCAAAATCTGTATAAAACGAGCTCACCCAGAAAAACATATCTGAGAATATTATCATCCAGTGAAGCTGACGCTGCTGACATCATCACCATGGACAGTGCTGTGAAACCATGACACAAAGCTTTACTAAATACACATACAACAGCAATTTAATTTACATTTATATGTTACACAACACCTCTTAAATTCTCCACACAGTAAGGGGTGGACAGAGGGAAAATAACCTTTAGAAAAACAGAGAGTTTGTGCTGGACGTTTTATCAATGACCTCCACAATGAAGACCAATAACCCAAAAGTTTCCTTGGGCCATTATATACCCTACTAGATGAAAACCAAATCCATGTGCAGGTCTTCATTTGGGAAGTGGGCGATGTCAGCGTCTTAATTGCAGTTTATTCTTTGGCTTAAAATCCATAATAAGTCTTTTCTCTGTGGACATCAGTGCCAAAGCGATCCTGTCCAGTGTTCCTGGTGTGCGTCTTGATGCGCTCTACAGAAGATGTGCCCGCGGGATTATTTTTTTCTTTCCACTGTAATTCTGGAGTTGGTTGTCTGTTTTATATTGTTTGATGCTTTTCAGCAATCTGCCTTGAAAAGAGTGTTTATAGCAGCTAGGTACTACGTCACTCTCGTTCAGCTCATTTGACTCGTGCTAGCTCTTACCGCTCTGCTCAGATGGCTTTGACGTTGTTAGGACTTCACGAAGGCCGAGAGCTTGAGTTTTTTTGTCCCGCCCCCACCTAAATCAAACCGTGATTGGTCAATTTGCCCATCATTCTCCAAGCCTGATTACAGATGTTTGCCTGCACGAGGGATTTATGAAGACCTGACCGGGTCTTAACAGAAATGGACGATTTTGATTGGATAACATCCTGACAGTTGGCTTAACCTTATAACGCAGACGAGAGAAAATGTATTAAACGTATTGATTAGTAAATTATTAAATAGATTCGATTATATATACTATATAAAATAAAACTATTTTAAATGAGAGATTTTTTTTCTCTTATAATTTTTTAAGGCATAGAAGGCCCTGACTGTTCACCACGGTTAAGGATGCTCTCAGGATGTATTAAATATACAATCTTCCACTAAACCACCATATTTTCAAAGTTTAAGTAAATTAGGATTATGGATAGATTGATGTTTTTGTAAGTAGCCTTACAGTTGGGTTCATCATTATTGACAAGTAGGGTGTGTGAGCCTCTCAGCATGAGTGTGTTTTGTTAGGTAATGCTCACAAGACAATCTGCTATTTGACATGAAGAAGGATGTTGAATTTGTCTCCCAGTAGCTTAAAGTATTTGTGGATCAACTCTTTAAAGTGTTAATCCATGACATTATAATGAGAAAAGACTGCCATTTATGACTTTATCTTGTTGACATTTTGGATGCGATGGCTTTTCAAACGTCCATGCGCTCTATATTTCTGCAAATAAAAGTCTTGACATTAGCTTCTGTAATGGCAAGGACCACTGTTCCATAAAACCTGCAAGGAAATATGCATGATGATTTGGAAAAGAAGAGGCAAGAGCCAATAACTTGGCAGTGGCAGCATATTTCTTCAAAAGTACACTACAATTTTCATCTTTAGAAAAGCCAGAAACTACTTTGCATCACAGTCAGACAGCCATGATGCCAAACAGCATGTTGACACCCTGACCAATGAGCATTCATTTGTGTCCAAAGAGTCACACTCTGCAAGATGTAACGCTGTCACGTTGACCTCTTCCCTCAAACAGAAAAAAAGATTTCTTATTGCTGCCAAACATCTCTCAACCACCTTTACAGTAGTCCCTGTGGGAGCCACACGGGTATGTTTGCATATTCATGAGGTGGCACAGATGACGTGCAGCATCAGCATCTGGATGCTGGATGTGTTGCTGTGGATGTGTGTGTCACAAAGTTTGAAAGGTACCAACTCACTAAGTGGTAGTCATATTTTCTGTTGAGAATACAGTATGACCACCATATTGTGTATTTTGTGTGTTGTAGCAAGTGTGTCTCAGTTGGAAAACTGCTTTACTCTTTACTGTTGAACTGCATGGATTTTTTTCCTGTATTTGGATTGAATAAATGTATTGCCGCTGACAGAAGTGCTCTGGGGTTTTTTGGAACGCACGTCTGTCAGAAAAGCCAGAGTTTGACCCACAGTGGCCCTCAGTTAAGTCACCGTTTTGCGGCAACAGTTCCCTTTCTAGTTGTTGCATCCGCACACAGACACACACACCTATGAGAAAAATTGATAACAGATATACTTCACTTGGGTTCTTCTTTTTTTTTCTTCTGCTTCTTAAAAGGCTTCATGTTGTGCACATTAATGACCTGGATAACTTAAAAAAATTTTCTGTTGGGAGAGCTTTAGCAGCATCTTGCGGTAAAAAATTGCTAGCAACAATATATAGTCAAAAGAATTACATTAAAAACAGACGTAATCATTGATCAACTAAAAGGAACGTTGTCTTTTTGCACAAAATACTGCCTTACGGTACTGTATGTAGTAGGGTTGCCACAAATGATTATTTTGATAATTGACTAGTCATCAATTATTTTGGCAATTAGTTGACTAACGAAGTCATACGAAAATTGTAGCATATGTGCAGTACCAGTCAAAAGTTTGGACACTTTGTCATTGAATCTACTGGAAAAAAAGTGTCTAAACTTTTGACTGGTAGTAGGTGTGTTATTTATGTCAATATGCAATTCAAGAAAAGCTGAACCCGATAGCTATGACTACGCATGTGCGTCAAGGACAGAAAGGCAGACAAGGCAGCAGGTACAGTAGCAATTTTGAGAGTAAAAACAAAATATTAAAAACACTAAATGATTAGTCGATTATGAAATTAGTTGCAGACTATTTTGATACTCATGATCATGCTAAATTGACTAATCGTAGCAGCCCAGTATGTAGTAAAAGTAATAGGAGTAGTAGCTGAGGAAGAGCTAAATTTAACAGCTTCACATACTATTTAGTGGTCTAATCCATAAAAATGTGCCCTATTTAAAAAAACAAACAAAAAAAGTACAGTAGGCCTACTTTCTGTTTCTATGGCCACTGTCACACATGTACTGCATCATAACATGTAATAATCAAATGTTTGCATCAGGTGGATGGATCTTTGTGCTGTGTTTTCCTTGTTAGTGCCTTATAGTCACACAAAGTCTGGAATAATGGCAGAATAAGCTGATGTGTAAATAGGTACTAGTAAGCAGGACTTGTGACCTGCGAGTATCCATGCTGATGAATGTGGCTGCTTCATATGTATTTTCTAAAGGCTTCTACATTGCCTTCAAATATTTAATTTAAACTGCAGATACATTTCCATTTGTTCTGTATCATTATAAGTGAGCAAATGGTCATGAGTTGGTATCCTTGTCTGCTATTCTTGATGTACTGTAAACAAGCTAGTAAAATGCACAATTTGGCTTTATTACCTTCAGTATATTGATAACCGTACTTTAAGACATGATATTATAGATATAACAGCTTGTGAGGTCATCACAAAGCAGCTGTTTTACCCTTAAATAGTCATTAAGTACTCATACTTACATCCTACTTGTCTGATATTTGCATGAGGAATATATTGTCTGTGTGGCTTATAGGTGTGCCAGACAGCTATCTCTATAAGCTATCTCTGTAAGGTGTACAGTTTTTGAATGTGCTGTGACACGTGTGAGACAGTGTGTGTGTTTGGTGTGCTCGGGCTGAGCATAAATAATGGCCTGTGCCATGCCCATGAGGAAGGACAGAGAGAGAGAGAGGAAGAGGAGGACAGAGGAGCTGGGATGCTAGATGCATCTATCAGAGGCTTCAGAGTGTAATTTTCTGCCTTAGAGAGTGATAAGAACAAGGATGCGGAGGGTGGAGATGAGCGAGTGAACACGAGAGAGAAAAGGCGGATAGAGATGAAGTGTGAGAAAGAGGCTGATCATGCAGAAAATGTTGTCATCGACTCATGACTAGAAAGCCAGTGCTGATATTCAGTACCATCTCTGGACCCAGAACAAGGAATGGAGAGATGAAAACAGGAGGGGGAGGAGAGAGAGAGACTGCTATCACATGAGAAGGGGAGGAGAGTAACAGCAAGGTGAAGGGAGGGAGCGGGAGGACTAACGACACTGAAAGCACTGATAGGGGCGCCACAGGCAAGGAGGCAGCAATCGAGAGAGGGGAGTGGAAGGAAGAAAGCAGCACAACAGCCTGAATAGTGTGGTGCGTTGAATAACAGTGGAACAACAAGGAGGGCAAGGAAAGACATCTGACAGAGGAGGAGAAAACATCAGGAAAAACAGGAAACTGGAATGCAGATAGGCAGAAAAGTAAAAAAAAAAAAAAAAAATAGAGGTGAAAAGAAGATCTTGGAGTCAGTGAGGTCAGCTAGCTGAACCCCTGACAGATGAAAGTGTTTTTCCTGCTGGGAGCTGTAAGATAAGTGCATTGGGAGTCTTTGTGCATGTTTGCGTGCGTGTGCCTGAAGACAGCGATGAAGACAGGACACCTGTTCTTCTGAGAGCTTCAAGTTTGCATGCATTTGTCTGTCTCTGCAGCATTTTGCCAACCTGCACGGTGTTTGACCTTCCTTAGTCAGCAAGCAGAGTGACTGCAGAGAGAAAAAGAGCGAGAAAGGAGGAGAGGTGGAGGGAGGAAGCATCTCCAGAAAAACACACAGAAAGAGAGCTAGTGTTAAAGTGGAGTAGCAGCCGAGGGAGTTGTTGCTTTGTGATTAGTGTGCTTATGCAGTCTGCACTGTCCTCGCAATGTAAGACCTGCCCTCCTCTGCTTGGGGCTCCTCCGGTACTACAGCGGACTGGATTTTCTTACACAGAAAGCTTGGACCTCTAATTATCTACAGTTTCTAAAATCTGGGTGGCACCCAGACCAGTTGACTGAAAACTAAACTGAAATGACCTCAGCCTCTTGAAAAGGCCAGGAATGTTTTGTATTATTTCTATTTTTATTTCCTTACACTTTTAAACTCTAGTGCTTTCAACTCTCTACAACAATGGATATGTCAGACAACCCTCAAGGCTGCTCTGCTCGTGCTCCCAGGGTGGGAGACTCAAAGGTGGGGGAGGCTAGAATGGGTGAGGGGATGAGAATGGGGGACAGAGAGACCCCACTCAGGCTGTCACCTTTCCGCATGCTTCGAATGCTGGACTCATGCCGTCCTCCAGGAAACAGGATTGGTGAGTCTTACTGTCGTCTTCATTCTCAAGTTGTCCTGCATTCTTAAACCCCAAGTTAACATCCAAGGCTGTGCTGATGATGTATATGTCGTTCAGATGTGGGTGAAACATTGTTTGATAGATAAGTAACTAGATCTTTGTCCTACTTAAAACTGCAGTTGTACTCTGATTGCATCAACATGTGCAATACGTTGCACTAATTCCTCTCTGCCAGATATTAAATTAAGATCATTTAGAGTTAAAAAGGTTTTATGCCACGCAAAGGAACAAGTCTATGAGTAGCGTTCTTATAGAAATTGGCTAATTCTATGTTTGATGAATTTAAAAATAAGATTTCATTTATAGGGTTGATGTAAAGATGAGAGCTGCAGTGTGCTGGTGCAGGGAAATGTTGGTGGATATACACAGGGATCCCATGAAATCTTTGGGGAAATGAACAATTATCTTTGTTTTGGTTTTGTTTTGTTTTGTTTTTTTTTTTTAAAAAAAGTCTTGTTGTGCGCTTCGTCTATTCCTGCTACTCAGGCCAAATTCAGTCATGATGTGCTCAAAATGTTTCTGAACTTGTGGCCTTCAAGAGCAAAAACAAGCAGGATAGGTTATAAGATTCGGTTCAGAACCTAAGCCAGGGATAATGGCAGTGGGTAATGCAGATGTGGACTGTGCTTGTTAAAATTTCTATTGCAACCTTGAGCAGCCAACTGAATTTTACCATCCAGCTTTGCCAAGTCAAGGTTTAAAAAAAGAATCCCAATATTTCTGTGGCCTTTGAAGCAAATCTTAGACTTATTTATTCTTTTATCTTTGCTAACTTATTCATTATTTTCGAAGCCACTCTATCATACTGGAGGTTATTTTCCACCTAAATGGAGTACATACAGAGCTTGTTGATGTAAGGGTAGTCTTGAAAGTAGCCCACTCTGATAGCAGGGAGTCAGCAACCCTAACTAGGCCACCCTGGCTCCTTTCTGGGAAACAGCAGTAGCTCGTGACATTTACTGTATGCTCTTTGTCGTCCATTGAAATGGAACAGATGAAACCCTAGGGAGACAAAAAAAAATCCTGTTTTGTATTATTAGGAGGTGTGTTTGAGTGGGGCTGTGGGTCGATTCTGAGGAGGGAAAGTCTTCTGAAAAGTTGTTGCATAGAGAGACAGTGGTATTCAGTTTCATGTCTCTGATGTTGTCATGGGTTTTATTGACTCCAGCTTTGATTAACATGGATGGGAACACACATCCAGCATCCTCTTACTGGCACCTTTGACACCAAGAAAAAGCACAGCTCACTCTCTCTGCAAGACCTCATCTTTAAAAACCATAACACTTCACATGGAGGCTCTATAAGTCGATGTAACACCATGTGAATAGACAAAATCGGTTTTAGCCATTTTTATGACATCTGGCTTTGGGCTGGGCGATATGGACCAAATATAATATCACAATATATTTATTTTAGACAGTGTTGTATCAAGTACACAAAAGCCATACTTGAGTAAAAGTAAAAGTAAAAGTAACTTACTGGAAAATGACTCAAGTAAAAGTGAAAGTCGCCTGCTAGAATATTACTTGAGTAAAAGTAAAAAAGTATTTACTGTACTTAAGTATCAAAAGTAAAAAATACTGTTAATAAAACGCAATCTGAAATTTGAGTTTAACATTTTCTTTATTTCTGTTCAATTTAGTTTTTAAGTTTTAATTTGCGAAGTGTAAAGAGTTTCAATACCTCCTTACATAAACCCAACCATATAGAAAAATACACACAAAAATATCCTTGCAGACCTGCGTGCATGCCTACCAACATTCATACCCACGTGCATTCAGTATAAACTTGGTGCTCGGAGGTGATGCAAACAAACAAATAACTTGATTGGTTAAACTTTAACATGACAGCAGTGCAACAGCACTTGAACTGTCCATCTAGTCATTACTGAACCCAGAAAAACGTTTTTCAAAATGGCGAGAACTCAATTGCTCTTCTTGGGCAGAAGACCAAACCAGCGATGCTGAACAGCCTTTCACTTGCTGCTGAGGCAGGTAAAGGCGTGTTTAGCTGCAGAGACAGCTGCACAAGGCTGCTACTAGTGGCTACTAGTCCCACCACAGCAAAACAACGATTGTCCATTGACTATTACGTTCTATGTTATTTTGTAATGAGTAACTAAGATGCTTAGGTAAGTGAAATGGAGTAAAAGTATAGATTTTTCTCGGAAAATGTAGTGAAGTAAAAGTAAAAGTCATCAGAAATAGAAGTAGTAAAGTAAAGTACAAATATAAAAAAATACTACTTAAGTAAAGTAAAGAAGTATTTTTACTTAGTTACTATACAACACTGATTTTAGATGACGATATATGATATGTACTGGTATTTTACCCTAATTTGTCTGAAAGTTTCATTTCATATCAAACACCTGTTTTTTAGTGTTGAAACATGTTTAGCATAAAGGTATCGCCCCCACTGCAGTGATGGAACTGATTAAACATGTTTGGTTTGAAATGATTGTTAAATCATTAAAGATAATTATATATCTTTATATACAGTATATATATATATATATATAAATTAAAGATAGTTGGCTGGTTTTTTATGATTTCTTTGTAAAAGTCTTGGGGAGGATTGTCTTCCAGACAGTTTAAATAATAGGGGTGGTAAGAAATATTAATACACTGAAATATCACGATATTTTCATATGCCAATACCATATCTATATTTAGAAATGCGGTATCGATCTATTTTACTAATGAAATAGTCATATATATATATATGTGTATATATATATATATATATATATATATATATATATATATATATATATATATATATATATATATATATATATATATAACACAGTATATCATCATCATCATCATAATTTTGTTACGAAATCTTCACGAAATACTGCATGATTTCATTGTTCTGTTACAAAATCTTGCGGTACTTTGTGAAATCTCATGAGATTTTGTAACAAAACGATGATATTTCGCGAGATTTCATTGGTAAAATAGATCAATACCACTTTTTTGACTAAATCGGCATATGAAAATATCGCAATATTTTAGTGTATCAATATTTTTTCCCCACCCCTAATAAATAATCAGGTGACCCCTTTGTAGTAATCACGAAAAAATAAAGCAAAAACATTTGCACAACTAATACTGCGATATAGTGATTTGTGTTAATATATCTCTCTCATCTAAATATCATATTGCAATATCATTTCAGTATATCGCACAGCCCTAATCTGGCTGCATCCCAGTCCAGCTGAGTGGGGCTGATGTCCACTAACTGTTTAAAAACAACAATCTAGCCTGACATTTTCATAGAATAGGAACTGTGGTACGATGCAGCCTGTAGAACAGCGTAATGCCGTCCCCTCATTGTGCTGTAGTTTACAGGCTTGCGCCCTGGGAGGTAGTAGTAGTTACACCAGTTCAGTGCTTGTTGTAGCCCTCTAGGCTGAGGCTATACACACGACTGGCTACAGGCGACGACCTAAATGGTTTGTATTGGTGGGTGTACCTGTGTTTGATAAACCTGCTAGAAGAAACCTGCTTTTGGGTCCCAGGTGATGGAATTTTCCTCCCTGGTAAGGGTGTCCTGTCTCATCCACCCACCCACATCTCTTTGACTGTTTACACAAACAGACAAGATCAGGACCTCTCAGAAAGTGAGAAAGACTTGTGATATAATCGTAGTACGGGATACTCATCTGTAACAACCGTACGGACTTGTGTGCGCGTCTGTCAGTATGTAGATATCCTGGATCAGTTTTCACCGACTCAGGTGTCAGTTACCAACAGTTTAAAGTTTCACCACCTGGGTTGTGAGGGATGATTCCTGATATATGACAACCGACTGATCAGTTTTCTTACCAAGGCACTTTCATTACCTGAATCCTTGTGTCTATGTTTTATTCCACAGGATGAACATCAGACTTTGGTATTTAAATAGTTTTCCATATTTCTTTTTGTAGCATAGAATTTAGGCTTGTAAAGACACAAATGCAGTATCCGCATAGCTACAAGACAGTTATTAACAATTTTGACTCTACTCAAAGAGAAGGTAATTTTTTTTAAAAAGGGGGCTAATTACCAGGAGGTTGTTCAGCTTGGCTTCACAGTAGTAGGCTAAGTTTAAAAAGGGTTTTTTAAGCTGTAAACTGTATATACAAAATACATATATCTTTCATTTATCTTTCATAATCTTTTCATTATTTATTTCAGGATAATTTATTTTGACGACACTGGAACGTAAATACAGCTCAACAAAATAAAGACCTCTCTAAAAGCATTTCAGCATTGAAAGTTTCATCTTGCATTGGCACCATACTAAATAAACTAGAAAAAAAATCATAATGGCAATAATAATGATTGAAAAAAAATCTGTCAAAAGGTAGTTAATTGTATCTTTATTTCCATATCTACAGAGAGTCTTTCTCTCATCTTCAATTGGGTCTTTCTCCAATCCTAACCATTATTCAGTGTTGCATAAAGTACCCAAAAGACATACTTAAAAGTAAAAGTACCTTACTGGAAAATTACTCAAGTAAAAGGGAAAGTTGTCTGCTAGAATATTACTTGAGTAAAAGTAAAAAAGTAGCTAGCATTTACTAAAGTATCAAAAGTAAAAAGTACTGTGAATAAAACACAATCAGGAATGTGGGTTTAACATTTTCTTTATTCCTGTTTAATTTAGTTTTTAAGTTTTTGTTTAATTTGCAAAGTGTAAAGAAGCTTTAATACGTCCTTACATAAACCCAACCATATAGAAAAATATCTGAGACACCTGACATGATAATGCGACCATTAATTGGAAATTTACCCGCTGGCCGCAGCTTTCATCCACCGCACAACAGGGTAAACCAATGACGTCGTCTTGCTGTCTGTTTCTCCAACATCATTGGCTACTAGTCCCACTACAAATAAACAAAGATTGTCCATTGGCTATCACGTTCCTCCTTATTTTTTAACGAGTAATGAGGATGCTCAGGCAAATGTAAAAGAGTAAAAGTATTGATTTTTTTTTTCGGAAAATGTAGTGAAGTAAAAGTCGTCAGAAATAGAAGTAGTAAAGTAAAGTACAAATAAAAAAAACACTACTTAAGTAAAGTAACAAAGTATTTTTACTTCGTTCCTATACAACACTGCCATTATTTGATATTATTTATATTGAAAGAGATGCTAAACAAATGACCTACAAGCCTCAGTTGCTCTGCAGCCGACACATCTCTATGAAAAATAGCTTAACCTATCTGGCCCACAGTCGTTACATTTCACCACTGAGGTGTCACACTCGCTCAGGGAGCTTATTTTTCTCTCAGTTTAATCACTTCCAGTCACCAAAACATCCACTCCCCAACCTCCTAATCGTCCCTCTATCTGTCTCTCATCCTCTACATTGTGGCTGTTGTAAATGTATACTACAGTAGATGGTGGTGTATTCAGTCTCAGTACCTGTCAGTCCATTTTAACCCCCCCCCCCCCAAAAAAAAAAAAAGTTTTGTTATCAAACACAAAGCTGACGCAGACACACGTCCAAACACATACTGTACTGTGCTGAACGTGACCCAGAGCTGAAAGCCAGAGACCATTCTGCCCCTCCCCCTGATTTACTCACCATACAAACACACACCGCAGTGAAGGAAGCAGTCCTGTCGGATACACCGTGACTCATTAATCAGATGGATTCTGGGCTGGATAAAGGTGTGTGTAAGTGTGGGGGGTGGGCGGTGCTGGCAGGTTGAGATAGGAAAGCTCTCATTGCATGCGGTTATATTGATCTCTAACCTCCTCATTTTACCAGTGGCATTTTATACACAGTTGGCCGACTCCCCTAACTGGGCTGGTGGCACAATCCATCACTTGGGGGTTGAGACTCTATTTTTCCCTTTTATAGAAGAGTGAATAAAATCTAAGGAAGACAAACCATTGTGTCTTGTGGCCCCCTCACAGAGAGAAAACCAGAGAATGCAAACATGTCACAAAACAGAAAAATTCAAGAAGTCTCAGTTTTTCACCACTACAGTGTTACAGGGTGTAATTCCTGGGTGTTTTGTGTATTACAGGCATTGTTCATGAAAATGTGAAGATGGGTTCAGATGGGGAAAGTGATCAAGCTTCTGGGACATCTTCTGATGAGGTCCAGAGTCCAGTGAGAGTCCGTATGAGGAACAATCACCATCGGCGCATCTCTAATGAGGTACTGGAAGCTGAGACATGTCACAAACAGCTTTTACAACAAACACACTGCCCTTAGGGATCTGTTATGATGAAAACACACCTTAAACATACATTACTCACCTAGATTTGGCAGTAATGCCAAAGACTGTTGAAAAACATTCACTTTATTGCCATCCTGCAGAAGAATATAAAACACATTTTGTGAAGAAAACTAGAAAGTGTTTCAAAATGCAGAGTTTGACTAATAAATGAGATGTTCTTAGATATCAACACTAACTTGTGGCTGATTATTGGTATTCAGCAGCAAATCACTGAGATGCCATCGTATGCTGTTGATCTGTGAGGACCCATAACAACACAGTTTAGTACCTCCAGCCACCTTATTAGTACCTTGTTGAGAATAATGTTGCAGCATTTGTTGTTGGTCTCTGATATGTTTGTGAATAGTACATCACCTTCTATGTGGTGCATAAATGTCAGGGGGTTTAACAAAATTGCAGTATTTGACACACTGGAATGAAAACACACTATAGTATCAGTGTGTATTTACTTGGAAGCTGGCATTAAATCACAAGAAATTCCAGAAAAGAAATGTTGTATAAAAATGTCAAATTTGATTTAAGGCAAAGTAGAAACGGCACTATATTCAGTGTTCTTCATACCCATAACATCCTAATCTTTTTGAAGCTTCATTATTACAATGAGAAAAAAATTTAATAAATGAGGGGTCTTGTATCGTTTATTTCTGGTTTTTAGAAATGGCCAAAGTATTGACTCATGCTTTGAAGCACTGGTTAGACTTTATCTAGCAAGGCCTTGAAACAGAATATCACAGCAGTGGTTTATCATGCAAGAACAATAAAGCTTTTAAATACATTTTATAAATCAGTCCTCTTTTTTTTTTTCTTCTTTCAAACAATGACCAGCAAGAGAGGAAGCCTTGGTCTGCATATTAGAGAGGTGAATGTCTGCCGGCTTTAATGGATTAGTCCTTGTTAAAACTTGATTTATGCGTCGATGTCAGGCCAGAGCAGATCCTTCATTTTGCTGTTTGTCAGTGTCGTGAGTATTTATACCTCGGTGGAAGTGTGTCTTAATTAGGGTGCTAGTTGGCAGCTAGGTTTCTTTCTCACTGTTAGTTTTTTCATGTGATGGCGGCTGAAAACACAGGTTACTGTTTGTACCACTTGTTCTATGAATAAGTGGCGAGCTCAGCAGAACAGCGGGATGGCATCGGACCATAGATCCTAATGAGTCTAAAACATGGATTCGCTCTACAGATGAGAACGTTTCCTCGGCTACATGGGCAGGATACAGTTTATTTTAGTAATATGCCCGCATTTTTCTTCACAGAAACATTAAACAACACAACATGCATGCAGATCAGTTACAGTCGTCGTGGACTGGGGAGGTGCAGCAACACTCTGCACATCAGGCTGTAGCATAGGGTGGAGAGCTAAGTCACATGGCTCCGTAAATCTGATGTGGAAAACCAAAACAACCAAACTGGAGTTGGGTTTATATATTAGTCCAAAACATCATTGTACTAATTGGGACATCTCAGTGTCACAATCTGCTGCAAATTTTGGAAGTCTAAAATCATTACACACACATATATGTATATATAAAAACAAAACACCAGTGTTGAAACAATTGGAAGATTATTTTTCCTCACTCATGAAGTTATTGTTTACCATTCAAGATGCAGACAGTGTGGAGATGTGTGTTAACAAACACTTTGAAGACAAAATTTGCTTGATATTTATTAACAAATATTTGACACTTGACAAGGTGACCAATATAAAAAATTTAACATTTAACATAATAACATGTAGACAAACAAATTCTGCTTGAGGTTGATAAAAGAGCCATTAGGGAAACTGACTTGTGTCGTTACCCGCCTGGTATAAGAGGACAGCTTTGGCATATTGCAGTGTAATGCTTTGTCTTGGTGTAAATCATCCCTGTGTATGTGCTCATGTCTCGGCCAGACTGTGTGTGTCTTTTTTGCAGAGTGATGAGCGCAGCAGTATTACTGGAAATGCCTCTGGATACACAGCCTCTGACTGCTGTGAGCAGTGGAAGAGACTAATTTAGAGCATGTTTACCACCGAGGGAGGAAAAGAAGGGGATGGAGGGGCAGTGTGGGAGAGGAACATGCTGGGGTGACAGAGTAATTATGGATGTGGGAATAAGACTTGGTTTGACAAAGACGAGGGAGATCCAGCGGTAAAAAGCTCTGGAGGTGATGGGGAAGGGGTTGAAGGAGAGATGAAGGACAAAGTGATGGTTGGAATGAAGATGAAAGCAATGTTTTCTTTCATCTGCCCCCTTAGTTCACCCCTTCCCCCCATCTGCCGTTTTCCCCTCAGGAATCTGTCCATTCCCCTTTCCTCTGCTCCTGCCCCCCTCCGCTTTTCTCCTCCTCTTTTTGAGCATGTGGATGGCACTCTACCACAGTGCCAGCCCTCTCTCTCTCTTTATCTCTCCATCAGCGCGTGTGTGTGCAGTCATGTATCAGGTCAGAGACATGCATCGCTGAAAGCACATGTGTGTGAATGCATAGTAAAACACGTTTAAGGAGGACAATGAGGGAGCTACTAGAGCTGTTCTGCATTGTAAGTATGGGGCACATGTGTGTATTTGTCTGTGGGTCTTTATTTAATCTCCACTGGTGAATGAGAGGACATGAGTGTCACTATCTTTGTGAACTTGTGACCATTGTTACCCTTTTGGAAAGGAGCATAGACGGAACCCTTGCATGAGGTCTTTTGTTTGGGTCATCAAGAGTCTTGATTTAGTGTGTCGCTCCTATTTTACTCTATAATGTAATGTCTTTTGTGCTCTTTTATATTACTGAGTGGGTATTACAAATGTGTAATGTGTGAGATAACTGTATGTTGCTTTTAAATTTTTTTTTTATTAACATTTGTCCATGCATTGCACAGATTATTTCCTTATATATTCACAATATGTTTTGTCTTATTGTATAGCAAGTAACTGCTTTAAGGGTTCTGGTTATATGTAACGCTGCATGTTGTTCTGATAGGGTTTATCTGAGCTGATTGGCTAACAGGCATAAAATCCCTCTACCTTTCATCTCTAGGTGCACAAACACTCCTCTACCCTCCCATTTGAATTCACTTGTGAACATACATTTCAATTTACACACTTGCATCGAGAACTCGTTGTGGGGTTGTTGGGACTGGGCCAGTCAGCCACAGCTGCCATGGTAACAAAGTGTGATTGGCACCTTGCCGGTGAGCATGTTCTACACGATTAACATATGAGAGCAGTGCATTTTGGGAAATGGGGAGTTAAAGCAGTTGCTGGGGAGCGATTGCTTGATAGATCCTGTCAGTATCAAGAACACTACAATAACCTGATGTTAAAATTATTAAAAATGAAAATGGCTAAAATGGGATCGCCTGGGGCAAAGGTCACATGAAGGGTGTCTGTCATTCAACAAGATCTCAGAGGGATATTCTGTGAAGTGTGAATGAGAACAGAATGTTTAGAAATTATTTAAACTTGGATAGTTGCGAAGAGAATGCTTCCGCACACTTTTTCTGTGCAATACATCACTTTATTCGGTCTTAGAATAAAGTGACGTATTGCACAGAAAAAGCATGCGGAAACATTCTCTGTGCATCCCGTACTCACCATTTCCAGCATCTTTGCCAAGACTGCACCAGGTCGAGCGGTAGTCCATTTTCAGCTTTCAACTCAAACAGTTAAAATTGATTTACAAAAAAAAAAGTTAACACATTAAAACTTGGATAATTCAATGTTCTTGAAAAAAACAGTGCACACTGTTTCTGCCAGCAACATGTTTAGAATATGTCAGGACAGGACATGTCTACTACTGTGTTGAATCATCTCTTTTAGCTGCACTTTTTAGTATTTTTTTTTTCTTTTGCTGCTTCTGTTTTATAAAACACATGATATTTTCAGTGAGTGGCAGGAGGATAGTTTGGCTGCCAGTCACATGAACCATGAAGAGGGTTGGTGCCTTTCATGAACAAGACATCTATAACACCACATGTTCCAAACCATTTTTTGGTAGAACTTTAACTTGCTTTTGTGGTGCTTCACATAATCTGTGCTGCTTCACACTTATAATCTGACCCACTAAACACACTATTTATCAAACATACCCTTCCAATCTTCATCACATCCATACTGCTGCTGCTGTAGCTGCCTGCTCTGCTGCGTTCTGCCTGCCTTTTTTAGCCCCTCCACCACCCCGACATCCACCTGTAGGCTCCAGGGCAGAAATCTATTCAGCACTGCCATGTTATACTTACAAAATGTAGTCATCAAATTTAGAATATTCTGCAAAATAGAGAATAGAGAGAAAACTCTACATATAGTATCTGGACTGTTTTTGCAAAATGACTATTAGCATTACACACATTTGTGTTCAGATGTCATAATAAATTCTTTCAGTCTTTTAGTGGTAAGTCGGACTATAATTTAGGAACTCATTTTTTTTATTCTCAGTCTTTTAAAGTAGTTGAAATTGATAAACTGCAATAAATTGTGTTCCAACTTTTATGGAAACAAGAATTGTGCATTAATAAAAATCAAGTTTACAAAATTGTTTTGCAGGTGAATTTGTGGTCATGATTCCTCTTTTCAGTAAAGACATGGGCTTTTTATAAAAACATCAGTGTAACTGTGATGAAGAGTACTCCACAATAACATCATATTTTATGAGTAGTTAATTCAGAAATTATGGTTATTCCGAAGGGTTCATCTTTTTGAATCTGTTAGTCTTTGTGGTTTTAATGTTTGCGCATGGACTGTTGCGCTGAATATGTATGGAAACCCTTCCCTCCATTACAGGGCCACAGGTTACAGTTTAAGTCTCATAAACTCATAAATCTCCTTCTGTCTTCCTCTGTATGTTTCCCTCTCAGGACATAAACAAGCGTCTGTCTCTGCCAGCTGATATCAGGCTCCCGGAGGGCTACTTGGAGAAGTTTGCCATGAACAGCCCACCCTTTGACAAACCCATGAGCCGCAGGCTACGGCGCGCATCTCTGGTCAGTACTTCAGTGGGTGTGTGTGTATAGTTCCATCTGTGTATGAGCAAAGAAATTAAAGCGAGGAGCTTTGGTCCATGCTCACCATCTGTATGTGTACTTTTTGTCAGTTCATTTGGGTGTGTGCTGCTCTATGTGATGCTGCTTTGTTTGGAAACAAAAGTAAGATGAACCATCAGGGGCATTGTACACGGCTAAAATGGTTGACTAAGGCTGTTATATCATCTGACCCAAACATGGAGCAGGCACAGAGACGTAGTCCTGTATAAAACACACTGACTGAAGCTATAGAACATACAATGGCTCAGCAGGGGGATGAATGATAAATTCTGTATTATGTATCCAGGACAAGAGCATTATGGGTAAGTAGGGAGGGGTGTTGAAGAGGGGAGGGGCTCCCTGCTGGATGGAGAAAGAGGGGTATGCTGGGAAAAATGGGCGAACGCTCATGAATATGCAAGATATGCCTTTACTGTTTGCCTCCTTACTCCTGATCTTTTAGCTGACTGTCAGTTTAGTCACACGTTATTCAAGTTAACATTTGTTTCTGCCGTCACTCTGATTTTTAAGTTTTCCTTCATGCCTGATTGAATAAAGCCAGAGTGTAGTGCTCCTTTTCCCCCTTATCTTTATGTTTGCTCTGTTTCAAACCACTGAAAGCTTCAATATTCCATTGGAAAACCTAAAAGATTTGCCCTCCGACTACCACATTTGCTGTAATTATGGAACAGGGCCACTGCCCTGCCTTGAGCTCTCTGCTTGAAGCATTTTAATGACGCAGCTTTTCTGCAGGAGTCCCACGCAGATGAAAGGGAAGAGCCTTTGAGGAGAGATTTGTAGAAAACAGGAAAAGGTATAGAAGATGGAAAGGCGGAGTTGAGGAAGATGATCATCATTGGAGTTGTTTTCAGTCTAAATGAGAGCAGAGCCGACATTTTCTTGAGTCTGCGTACCTGTCTGTAACTTTGGGGTTGTTGTATGTATGTGATGTAATAGATCTATCAATAATTCAGCAGCAGTGTCAGACTCATCTGCCACAGCTCCTCTTCTGACTAAGATTACACCCCAGGACACCTTGAAGTGAGCTGGAGAGCAAAGATGAGAGAAGGGAAAAAGACACAGAAGGGAATGTTCAAGGCTTTAATGATGTGACCATTTTAGAAGTCCTAAACTAACTGAATAAACAAACGTGATCAATAATAAAAGGCACAGGAACTAAAAAAAAACCTTCTACACACACATTCTCTTCCAGGCTTATTTGTAACCCACTCTGAGTTTGTGTATTTGAATGAATTTGCAACCTCGTGTGCATTCATCCTGTAGGTCTGTTTGAACTCCTTGAACTGGACCTGAAGAAATTTGAAATAATTCAAAATGTTCCTGAGCATAATGATGGAAGGGCCTTTGAACTACCCGTGCGCTAGTCAGTTGTTACCGTAACACAGGACATGTGTTTGGTGTCCCATAGGAGATACTTGCATTTGAAACCATGTATTTTGATCAGTTATCTCCTGTGTAATACAAGTGAAGCTGGTTGGTATCAGTTTTCTGTCATGGCTGTAGCCCATTGATAATCAATTATTCACTGCAGTTCAATGAGTTTCAGTGTCCCACGGTGCTGAGGGATAAGACGTCATTTTATCTCAAAGTGAAACACTTGATCGTGTTATGCAACACACTTTTTTTTCCTAATCTAGTCAGTGTGCGCATGTAAGGAATCGGATTTCGGAAGAAGCTGCTGTTGTTTCTGATTAAATACACCTCTGGGATACTAAAGCTACTTTAATCATGATACAAACATATTTGGCTTAGAATTTATTTAAATTATAATTAAGATTTGGGATTATCCAACATCACCCCTTCACTTCCAACCCTTGCTTGTCAGTTTAACTGTTTACTGACTTGCTTTAATGTGGTTAACTTTGGATTGGATGCTACACTGCCTCACTTTTAACTCAGGAGATACAAACTGGTTTTGAAGGATATATTTATGAGCTGGGGATATCTGCATAGCCTGCTAGCATCAGTAGGTATCTGCAACATTACACTTAGATGTCTTTGACATAATGTCAAAGCAATTGATTTCATCATGGTCTTTTCATTTGTTAGAATAGTTTGTTAAACTAACATGCTTACTTATTTCACCTTTAAGAAATTAAAAGGAATAAATGAAATGGAATAAAAAGTCATTTAAGTTCAAGTTCCAGAGAGTGATGACTGCTGGCAGGAATGACCTCCTTTACCTATCTTTGCTACAGCGGAGCTGAAGACATCTCTCACGAAACCCGCTGTGTTGTTTCCTTACTTGGCTGTGTAGAGGGTGTGAAGAATTGTCTATTATGTTCAACTTGTGCAGCGTTCTCCTTTGGACAGTCAGCTCCAGCTACTCCAGAGTTATCCCCAGCACAGAACCAGCTTTTTTGTTCAGTTTGTTGAGTTTCTCATGTCTCTAGCTCTGATGCTGCTGCCCCAACATATGGCAAAGCAGATTGCACTCTGCCACAAACTTATGGAGTGCAGACACCGTAGTGCAGACACTGAATGATCCCAACTTCCTCAAAAGTAGTCTGGTCTCTTCCCTCTGGCAGATAGCCTTAGTGTTTCATTGGCAAGAATCTGGTGATACAATATGTATCACGATACAACAGCAGGGGTATGAAATATTGCGATACTTTAAGCAAGACAATAATGCGATATTGTGTTTACAGTAGGGCAGGGCGATATGGACCAAATATCATATCATAATATATTTATTTTAGATTACGATATACAATATATACTGGTATTTTTTTTTCCCTAATTTGTCTGAGTTTTATTTCATATCAAACAGCTGTTTTTTAGTATTGAAACATGTTTAGCATAAAGGTATCGCTCCACTGCAGTGATGGGACTGACAAAACACTGGTTATAAATGTTTGTTAAATCAAAGTAATTCAAGATAGTTGGCTGTTTTTTATGATTTCTTTGTAAAAGTCTTGGGGAGGATCGTCTTCCAGACAGTTTAAATAATAAAGTTGGGAAAAAATATCAATACACTGAAATATACCATATGTATGTTTGAAACACGGTATCGATCTATTTTACTAATGAAATACTGCAAGATTTCATCGTTTTGTTATGAAATCTTGCGGTATTTTGTGAAATTTCATGACATTTTGTAACAAAACGATGATATCTCGCAAAATTTCATTAGTAAAATAGATCGATACTGCGTTTTTAAATGTAGACACGGTATTGATATTTTTTCCCACCCTTATTAAATAATCAGGTGACCCCTTTGTAGTCAGTCGAGGTGCAGCCGGGTCATTACAAAAAAAACAAAGCAAAAAAAAAAAATTGCACAATAAATACCGCGATATAACGATATGTGTAAATATCATATCTCACTCATGTAAATATCATGTCAGTATATCGCACGTCCCTAGTTTACAGCTTAGTACTCAAAGTTATGTGTAAAGAATAGTGCATCTGGTGTGATTCATTTACTTAAATAACGTGGATTTGCACTTCATCAAAGCAATTAGGCTTCAAAGGCACATTAAACATTAGCAATGCTGATGCATATCAGATACTAGCAGCTATTAGCCAACATGTGACTGATTATAATGTCTCTGACAACATGGTAACTTAACCAACAACTTAAAACCAGACATATAAGAATCTTCAAAGCAAGTCCCATCAGTACCAGCAGCGACTGCACCGTTGTCACATGACTAAAAGTAATGCTGGGATATGAATAACTGACTTTTCTACATACTGGACCAGTGCGAATAGCGCAACAGACTCTCGCAAGATTTTGTTCGTAAAGATATTGATAGTGTTTTTTTTAATATCGATACAATATCATAACACAAAATATTGTGATGTATTGGTGTATTCATATTTTCTCACACCCTTAATTTACAGTCTAACCTGTTGCTCAGCTGAACTTCCAGGTATTTGTAGTCCTCCACCTCTTCTCCCAGGGTGGAAATAACGGTTTCATTTCTCCTGAAATCCACAATCATCTCTTTGTTTTGTCCATGTTCAAGATGAGATGATTGTTTCTGTACCATCCCACACAGTGACTGACCAGTTGCTTGTTTTAGCCTCTGATACACCCCACAAATGCAGTCATCTGAGTATTTTTATTGATGATGGGTCAGATTTTTTTTTTTAAGTGTGAGGTGAACAGCATGAAGAGAAACTGTGAGAGTACAGCCTCACAGAGTAGTCCCTCAGATTATTATTTTTTCATAAAATCAAAAGAAAAATCATTTACATGTAAAAGGTGACAGCCAGCATTGTGTGTATGGATGGTCTTCATTTCTTCTCCCACCTCTCATTGCTTGCAACCACTTTTCTCTGCAGAGGATTTTCATTTTCTCTCTCCCACTTGATACTCTCCATCCATCCTCTCTCTCTCACTCTCCACTCTCCATCTTCTGTCAAGCTTTTGTGCAGGTAGCACATTAAGAAAACATAACTGCAAATGAAACGTCATCAAACAGATAAACTTGCTCTTCAATACAAATTCTCCAAAATGGCTGCAGATGTTTGCTTTCTTATCTACAGTACATGACTCGTCTGTCCTTGCATAAACGGAGTAAACACACACTCATATTGTTTGGTTTCATGTTGCTTTCATTTTCAGCTCTAAAACTTGGTCTGACCTAGTTCTGCTGAGTAAGCTCACTGGAGCGTTGGGAATGAAATGAACCCATTGCCATCGAAAGCATACACAAGTGCGCTTGCATACACTCACAGATCCGCGCATACAAAAAGCACCGTAAGGTAGTTGGACAGTACCAGTGGACACTATTAGCAGAGAGTGGTTTAGATACGTAAAGCTTAGCCGTTCTTTGTTTTAAAGTTGCTTCAAAACAGCAAGAGGCTTTAGATTTATATTATGGAACGAGGTTCATGTGAGGGGAGGTGATGATGATGTATGCTTTTTTTATGTTTGTGTGGGTGTGTTTTGCTCATAAGACCAACTCCAAAAGAGCAGCACAACTACCTCTTGAAAGCATATTTCTTTGTGTGCGTTACTTGTCGGTTTCAAGGTGGTATAAAGGGTTTACACCGTTTTAAAACTTGTTTTAAGGCTGTGTCAGTAGCAACTTTACAAATACCAAAAAGCAAGGGTGTTCAAGTTTAAATAGCCTGGTTATTAAGATTTTACATGACATGCATGTGCACACAAACTGCAAATGCTCAACACATCTTTGTTTTTCTGACTGATTTTGAATATCATCATCAAACACCATCAAATATCAGACACAATATTAATTTATTCAAATGCGTGAATAAGGTTTTTTTTTTTCCCATTTATCATTCCTTTAAAATGTTTGCATACCCATCCAAATGCTAACTACTTTTAGTGTGTTAGTGTGACATCTTGGGTCTGAGCTTGCTCTGCTGTGGTTTTCAGGCATGCCTTTAAAGAGATCACATGCTTCATCAGCTAACTTGGTCACTGGATTCCCTCCCCCTCATAACCCCTCATAGGCACACATGTATGTGCTGGCCTTTCTCTTATGTATGAGTGTCAGGGCTCAAGATAGAGAAAGATGGGTGGGCGCAGAAGGATGAACGCAGTTTAGAACATGCTTATAACAATGTTGACAGAGATAGAGAAACACAGAGGAGGACAAGTGACAGACAGAGGGATACACCCTGACAGGCCTGTGGGCATCGCAGCTTGACGTAGCTACATCCATTTATAATTCACGACCTCGAAACCCAGGGGCCCCATATATTATAAAGATACTGTATATCTGCTGTGTATTAACTGAAGACAGGACTAAGTCAGGCTTTACCCTGCTCACACACACACAAAGCTTGCCCTGTACATAATTAAAAAAAATATTTAAGAGATAACTATGTAATGCCCATGTTCTTATATTGACTTGTTATATTTAGATCCTGTCACATCTGGCAGAGGAAACACACTAACATTATATGGAAAAGAGACATGAATAGTTTTTAAACTTCTTGGCTTCAGTGCCATTTATATTAAAGCTGTAACATGCCTGCATTTGTGTAGTTTCCTTGACAAACAAGCCATGCTAAAAAACCATGAAACCCTTAAAAAGTAGAATGGAAAAATAAATTGTTACAGTAATCTCAAGTTAATTTGTTTAAGAAACTAGATGTGAAACACTGTAGATGCTAGACCTTGCACTAACACACATACACAAAGGATGATACAAGCCTGAGTGACTCATACTCGTGCAGTTGTAGGCCACATGTCAAATGTAGTGGGACTTATTCTTTGAACCATCCTGGCCTGGAGGATTTCGTTCAAGAGATCATTAGCTTAAATCTGATGGAGCATTCCAGCCTTGTGGACAAACAGGCTGCACTGAAAACAAATCCAAACTGCCTCGGTGATAACAATCATTGATATCACTGCTAATGTCCTGCTGCCTTTCCTTCTTTCTTCTCTCCTCTGAAATGCAGTCTGAGATTGGCTTTGGGAAACTTGAGACTTACATCAAACTGGACAAACTTGGCGAGGTGAGATCAGTAACAAAAGAGAAGACAATATTTTCTTTACCTCATTAAAAAAAAAAAAATCATTCACCTGTTCACCATCTCTGCAGGGCACTTATGCTACAGTGTTTAAAGGCCGAAGCAAGTTAACAGATAATCTAGTAGCTTTGAAAGAGATCCGCCTGGAGCACGAGGAGGGTGCGCCCTGCACAGCCATCCGAGAAGGTACTGAGCTGATGTCCACCGGCTGAAGACTTCAAATACCTTCATGTGACTGATTATGTTTATATGTCTCCTCATCTAGTGTCTCTCCTAAAAGACTTGAAACACGCCAATATCGTCACTCTCCATGACATTATCCACACTGATAAGTGCCTGACTCTTGTGTTTGAGTACCTGGTAAGTGTCACGTAGATGTTTCTACTGTGAAAAAAGTGTGTGATATACTGTAATCTGCATGGTCACACTGGAATTTCTTTCCTCCTTATCAGGAAAAAGACCTCAAACAGTACATGGATGACTGTGGGAGCATCATGAGTGTTCACAATGTCAAGGTACTGTAAAACCACTGAAAAGTTTACATGCATGTATGCTTGAATTACTGTTTTGCAATTATGACACCAATTTTTGATTTTTTGTTTTCTGCACTTGTGACCCATACGTGTTTTCTCCCCTTTTCAGATTTTCTTATTCCAGCTCTTAAGAGGTCTTGCATACTGCCACAGAAGGAAGGTCCTCCACAGAGACCTTAAGCCCCAGAACTTGCTCATCAATGAAAAAGGAGAGCTTAAACTAGCAGATTTTGGTAAACATCATTTTAACTAACAAAACAGACAACATATATCTCATTTCTCATGTCTCATTTCTCAAGCCCCCCCCATCCCACCACTGCTGCCCAATGCGCCCAAACATTCATGAGACGCATGAAAAAAGGCACTGCATTTGGCAATGCCTTTTGTTAAATCATCATTTGTTCATTAGTACTTTAAAAATATCCCCTTTTTTTGTTAGAAGTGCAAAAACTATACTTTTTAGCCTGGCTGGGCCCCCAGTGGGGTGCTGGTCCCCCAGTTTGGGAACCACTGCCTTAGTGGGTGTGATAACCTGGTGAAAGTTATTTTCCTAAAAATGACAGATGCACTGTAAAATGGACGAGTTTGAAAGCCCCTCTAGTGACACCCTTAGGCCAGGCTGCTCCACAGACACAACAGGACAGTGTAGTTCGAAGTAATAAACTAGCCAATACTGCCCTCCTCTGGTCAACATAAAGTATGACACAATGTCACTCCCATATTTCTGTAATTTCACTTCGTGAGTTGCCATTCAATTACAAGGATTTGACTGAGATAACTTATTTTAGTAATTCTTGAATAAATGATATTGAGTGTAAATGTGATTTGTGATGATGCATTTCTACATTAACATGTAATTCCTTGCCGCTCTGAAAAAAGGCAATATTTTAACTTTTTTTTTTTTTTTTTAAATCTTGAAATTCAGGTTTGGCTCGTGCCAAGTCTGTCCCTACAAAGACCTACTCAAATGAAGTTGTGACATTATGGTACCGACCTCCTGACGTGCTGCTGGGCTCCACTGAGTACTCCACACCCATCGACATGTGGTGAGAAAGCACAAATGAAAAAAATACAGAAGGAATCATAAACACTACCACTGCACCTATGCTTTTCCCTCCAATCGTCCCTCGATGAACCACTTCACTAGATAATTATACAACTTAAGTGTTCTTTAATAAGATGCAAAGCTAGACAGAATAAAAATGTTGACAGATTCTCTTTAAACCACATTTATTAAGTTGGAGAATCACCTTATACTTTAATGCTCTCATACTGAGGTTTCTACAGCATTAATTTACAAGATCTTAATCCATGATGTGTCTGTATTGAGCATTTACAGCTTGTGTAACGATGTATTGCTGACTCATGGGTGCCATTTTGCTAGTGTCAGACTGTTTCTGTGCACCAATACGTGCCTGCATTGTGTCTGTCTTTTGTCCAGGGGTGTGGGCTGTATCTTTTATGAGATGATCACAGGCAGACCTCTCTTCCCTGGGTCGACTGTTGAAGATGAGCTTCACCTCATATTCCGAATCCTAGGTGGGACACCAGCAGATGAGCGTTTGCTTCACGCGTTACTCTGTCTACACTGTGTTTGTTAATCGATCCCCGATGTCTTCAACAGGTACTCCTACAGAAGAGACTTGGCCTGGTATCACCACAAGTGAAGAGTTTAAGACTTATAATTTCCCCCGCTACCACGCAGAGCCTCTAGTCAATCACGCGCCCAGGTATTCAGAGTTGGGTGTGTCAGCCTGTGCTGACTGGGATATGTTAGATGTAATAAGATAAGGTGCATGATCGATTTTCTGGCGGGACTGCAGTCAAGTATTTTTGCCTCTTCAAACAGCAGGAACACTTTGCTGCTCTGTAGCTTAGATCAGCATTTGACCTCACTGGCACTCACTCTGATTGTTTTCTGTTGCCTTCTGTCACAGAATAGACAATGACGGTCATGACTTGCTCTCAGTGCTCTTACAGGTAAAATATTGATGATTTGTCATAATTTTGAGACCCTTCAAGATAAGCACGCCTAATGCATTGGTACAAAATTAACAGTCCCGTCTCTATTAATCTCCAGTTTGAAGCAAAGAAACGCGTTTCTGCTGAGGATGCTCTCACACACTCTTATTTCAGGAGTCTAGGGGAGCAGGTTCAAACACTGGCTGACAGTGAGTACATATACCATGACTTGAATATTCATATTTAATGCACAAATTCTGTCTCACCAGGCCATTTATTGAATTTTCTTTCTTCAGCTGCATCCATTTTCTCCGTAAAAGGCATTCAACTCCAGAAAGATCCAGGGAAGAGATCATCAGTCCATCCAGAATCAAGTAAGTCCTCCGGGATAAGTCTTTTTTTTTTTTTTTTTTTCAAAGAAAATAAAACAAAAGGAGAAAGGAGAAATGGAAGAAACATTGACACAAATAGAACATAGGATAGGACTTGTTCCCTGTCTTCCTCTCTTCACTCTTTTTTCTGTAAGTGTTGGCTTTAATTGTTGTTTCTCATAACACTGTGTGGCCATGTCACGAGCTGTTTCCGACTTTAACATCAGGATCATGCTTCTTCCACATACACAAAACCCCAAGTCTTGGTACTAACAAAGCATACTTCTACACACTTTGAAATTATTTTAAAGCGAAGCTTTTAGCCCAGCTATCACCGTCTGCTGTGTTTTACCCGACTACGACTTTAACTTCAGTTAGCAATCAGCCAATTCAGGCTTTTCAGGTCAGATTAGGACTTTACTAAATGAATTTAGCCGGTCTCTGAGGATCCACACACAAGACTTTATCCAGATGTTAGACTGATAGAATGCAGATTTTTGCTTGCTGCTGTTTTGAAGCCTGGATTTTGTCACTTAGCACTAAAGACTTTTGCATCTGTAGTGAGAGCTGACTGCTAATAGGTCAAGAAATGAAGTGCTTTGGAAAAACATAAAAATGTTGGGGGAAACTTGTTTCAGTCGTTAGAAGAACTGAGGCTTCACTATATTTGAATATTGTATAATGCCCCAGCTCAGCATCAGACCTCAGTCACATTATTAACCTTGTTATGGTTCAAGAAAGCCACAGAACTCATCCAGGTTAAAGGAACTGGGGCAACAAAATAACAGATAACAGTTTACGGATGTAAACACATACTTGAGTTACTTTTAGGTCTTAATTCACAGCCATTTTTTCCAGTAGCATGTGTAGGAGCCCAGTGTGTGGCAATAACAAGGCCCATTTAATCAGACCTTGCAACTGTTATCAGAAGTGCTGGGGGTGCTTCCCCTCACTGATTCTTCCCTTCTTGCAGTACGACTAGAACCACATTCATAACTACTGTCAGCATTCACAGATGTTAATGCTCATGGATGTGGAAACCATGAATTGGCTGCAGAGCTGTCCGTGTAGTCATAGATTTTTAAAAATAAAGAAATGATTGTACTTTGTTAAAAGTGCCTCTTTCACTCAGACAACGGTAAGAACGAGTAAAGACAAGTTGTTGATAATTATTTGCTGTGAATATCAAAGTTTCTACCTGAAGATAGCATATAAAAGTAACAACTAACTATGTAACTACTGAAGTTTTCAAATTTATCCAGTAAAAGACTGAAGACCCATCGGTATGTTACTTGAATGCAGTTGGGGAGTTGTATCTTTGTACATACATTGACTCTGCACCTGTCGTTCCTCCAACATTGGCTTCAATTTACTTCAGCATTTGTTTTGTATCATAGTCCGAGTCTGTGTATGCGTGTCTTTATTTCCTTCCCCCTCTATCATGCTCTGATAAACTGTCCCCTCTCTTTGGTACCCATGCTCTCTTCTGCTCTGTTCATCTTCTCCTTAATCCTTTGTTTCCAATTCCTCCGTACCACCTCAATATTCCCAACCTTTCCCTTTCCCTTACCCTAAAAAGCGATGGCACATAAGCTAGGCTCCGCACCCTCGCAGTACTTCCAGAGAGAGGCAGCCAATCCCAGGGCTCAGAGTCAAAATCTCTCCTCCACTTCTACTGGCTGAGTGGCCCCTACCATTCTGGTAAATACTGTCTCTTTCACTCTGTCAGTCCTTTGTTCAGCCTTTCTTTCTGTTCTTCCTTCTTCTCTGTCGGCACCTTGATGCAACGCTACTTCACGTATGGTTAAAGCTCATTAAATGCCATCACATGTCTCTTTTCTCTTTGTATTCCCTGAACGAAGACAACATGTTGTTTTGTACCTGTTCAAGTTTTCCCCTCATTGCCACACTTGATGTAAAACTGCACCTTTTTGTGCTGAAGTTCAAGTCCTGTGCTCACAAGCATCATCTCAGCTTTCAATGATCTAATCCTGTTATTCTCTAAGTGAGCCGCTCCCAGAGCTCAGCTCAGGGTTCAGTGGGGCAACACTATAATCATGAAAGTAAAGAGTGTGATCAGAGAGCAGGAGGTCATTTGACTGTTTTCATTTGCAGTCCTGTTTCGATTCCTTCAGCGAGAGATGTAACCTTATCATGAGTCTGTAAGTGAGGGGTTTGCATAGAGTGGGGTTGCTTTCTTTTGTGTTATTAGCATAGAAAAAGTGTGTTACTCTTTACCTCTGTGAGGTTTATGGTACAGTAGCTCACAGTATTTGGATGAATATGTTTGATGAGTGTTTTCTTTGGTGTGATCAATTTTCAAATGCACTATGTGGCCAAAAGTATCCATCTACACACGTCTGAGGCTCATATACACACATGAGCTGCTGTCCTGATTTAAAGCTACATTGTTGACAAATTCAGATCCGTTTGACAAGTTTAATCCGATCAATATCTTTTCACTTATCTCCACTCACTACTCAAATTATTTTATAAATTATTTCCTCTCATCAGCTAGTTTTTAAAGGAAAATTTAACTTTAGATATAAAACTCCTGCACTAGATTTTTACCAACAAACCAGCTGGGTTTGTTTTATTTGTTTGTTTGTTTTTCAGTTTCTTGTTTTCTGCATTTTTTTTGTATGTTGATGTGTTTACTAATATTTCGTCCATCCAGTATTTCAAATTAATTAATTATAATGAGACCATGAAGTTAATTTAACATGTCAAAACAGGGTCAACGAAACACTTTACTTGTTTAATCGGTTATGAATTAGTAGAATGTGACTTTGACTGTAATATTGTCTTTATTATCTGGGAATAGAAAAATAGTTAATGTCAGGTTCTAATATTAAGTGGGTATTATTCTTTTTTAAAACAATTTACTAATAAATCATTTCAGGGATTTGAACTGTGGCATTAAACCCTTTTAGCAATTTTACCCTTTGATGGGCTCAAAAATATTGTAAAAGAGATTTTCCACTTGATTTGTCATATTTGCAAGAAGGATTAGATAAGTAATTTATTAAGCTGCTGTTTGATTAATCACTGCATTCATGGAAGTGTTTTTGCAGCCTGTTGGCAGTATTTTTGGCCCTGTAGTGTATAGTTTGCATTGCCGGCATGGAGTGAAATTTGTACGTGTTGAGGTCTGTTTGTCCAAAACCAAACCAAAAACATTCTCTCACATGCTCCTTTCTCTCCCATGTCTGTCTGTGTCTTTCTCAGCCCAGGGGAAGAGCAGGAGGCAGAGTGTGTTGTTTTAGTGCTGGCGGGGGCGACAACAGGAGGACGGAAGCGAGACGTGGAGCTGTCTTGTCAGACATACATTCACTGACCCTGCCACACAAAAAAAGACTGAGGGAGTGACGCACACTCTGCCACATAAACACACACACTCATAGTGGTGATTTAAAAAAATAAAATAAAATAGACACACACATACACCCACTCATATCAGAAAAACAATAACAAAACCACACAAAACTTAGGCTGAAGATTTCAAACTTTAAGATAGAGACTCAGCTCAACCCTAAAGATGGAAAATGAAAAAAAAAAAAACTATGTGATGCTGGAAGAAAAGTGGGAGAATGAATAATTCTCCTTGCTGCTACTACCGCTGCTGCCCAGATGAGGGCAGTATTAGGATGTGCGCTGACTCGGTTAAAGCAGAACTTGCTGTATCAGTGAGCTGTAAGGAAGAAGGAGTCAAAGTGAACACAAATCAAAGGCAAAGAGAGAAAAAGGCCCCCCCCCCCTTGTTGCTCTCTTTTGTGTTTTTCTGTTTCAGACTATTGTACATACATAGACTGAGCTGTAGAACTCTGCTTTTTCTTAACACACCTCAGCCTGAATCCAAACAAGTATTGCACCTCAGTCCTAAACTTTTGCCTAACCTGTTGACCCTTTATTACATCATCCCTCCCTCTATCTTTTTCTCTCATTCTCTATCCTTCATTATTGCTCTCTTAAACACACACATTCATTCACGCCGATGGGTTCACTTGAAAATAATGAGTGTGTTTATCATTGGAGTTTACAGAGATAAACTTTTGCACCTTATTGTCCAGCAGAGGTCAGTGTGGCTGTCATTACCTCATCAGTCACTCAAGCAGAGTAGGATGTAAAGTACACTGATGAAGAAGCATAAAATTGACAAACCAAAAGTAAATAAGTACTTGGTAACCATGTTGCACTACTTCACTACTTTGCAATTAATATGGAACTCTGCAATCCTCATACCAGTAACAGACAATATAAAAACATTTGTTACTGTTTCATTATGCTGTAAAGAACACTACACTGCGAGATGCTGTCGGTCTGTACACCAGAAGGATAACACTGAAGGATGGAGAGGGAAAGGACGTGTACAGACCCTCACTTGCTTATCCTTAGACACCTCCCTCCTCTTTTGCCTTGACTGAAAAGTTGTCTTGATTTTTTTCTTCTTTTTTTTTTTTTTTGTCTAACATACAGGTGTTGATGTTGAACTTTACTCTTTGCACCTGATTTTACCTCTTTAACACAAGTAGATCATTTAAATTACAATTTTCTGTCAAACTATGTGCTTTTTTTACTCTCTTTCTTTTTTAAAAAAAATAATCTGTATATATGATTATAAGTTTAACTTTGTTAGAAGCAATGATAAATCCAGGATGCTGTTCTCAGTCTTAACAGTGGGTGACGTGGCTGGGGACGTGTTGCACATTCCTTGAGCTCAGGACTTATTGCTTGTGTCGTTTTGTGGATGCTTTGAGGTGCAGATGGATGCCCGTGTGTCCCCAGTAGAGCAAAGTGATGTATGAAAACCTTTGCAAATCTGCTTTAAATTGTATGTAAAGAAGAAGAATTTTTTTCCGCGTCAACCCGTCATTCATTCTCTGTTAATTTGACCACAATGTTGCTGTTCAGAGACTACCTTACCCGTGTCCTTTCATGTCATCTCTTCAAGCATGTTTCTGTATTAACACTCCTTTTTAAATTGGTATGTGAAATAGCTGCTGCGGGAAAAGGAATACCTCCTTTAATTTTTTGCATGGGACTTGACCTTATCACATGATTTTCACACCACATTAGCACGTGGAAATGGTACCAAAAATAAAACACCGACAATTAAAATACACTGATAACGGTGTGATTTGCCGACAGGGACCATACAGGTTAATCCGACTCCACTTCAGCAGAAACGCTGGGGTTGTGATGTGTGGCCAGTCTGACTGGGCTACAACGTCTCATCGTATTTAAACACACAGACGTACTGTTCCTTTATGCTGTTGTTCTTACAGGCTGCCAGAAACATGAGGACCAAAGTCAGTCCTCCAAGCACCAGGGGTTCAAGCACACAACTGTTTCACACACCAATCAGCTGACATGTCAACGTGTACTGTATCTGTGAGACGGCCTGTGAGTGTAGATTGAGTTTCCTGTACTTCAGACACAAACACCGGGTCATTTCTGCATCTTTATCTAAGAAGGATTCAGAGAGAGTGAATTGATCCCGTGTCTGTGCCTGTCAGAAGGACTACTTATTTTCCCAGAGTGTGACGGTATGTAGCATGTACATAGATGATCCCTCACTCTGTATATACAAAAGTGTACAGGTTTGATACAGCTATTCACATTCTGGCTTTTTTTTTTTCTTTACTGAAAGTCATAGCAATATTTCTGTAATCAATAAAAAGCCATGGAAACAGGATTATTGCCTTTGTGTTTATTTATAAAGAAACTGAGCCATCAAACTGTGAGACTTGAAAACAGCAGTGACAGGGGGACTTTATGTTGCAAAACAATACAACATTATTTATTTATTGCTTTTGATTAAAAACAATAACATTGACTTAAATGTGATCACATCTTGCAGTGTGTAAAGAGGGTTTTTACTATGATATTTGAAAAGGGGATGTAAACACCCAGTAGTTTTTGCTTGGTATAAAATCTAAGGGATATCACAATAGTGGAATTCACTGTTTAAAAGGGGTATTTCAATTTTTGATTGATTTAGCTTCTGATAAAATCTAATCAATAAACTGAATGGCTGCTATATAAGGTACATTTGTAAAATCTGATTTAACAAAAAAAAAAAAAAAAAAAAAAAACAATCTAAAAAAATCCTAATGTCACAAATACTTCATTTGGAAGCAGCCATGCTTTTGGTGGGAAATTGTAAATTATTTGGGAAAGCTTGATAATTTCATTATATTTTATTGTCAGAGATTTTAAACCCTACACAGATTTTAAATAAATCTTCTAGGTGGTTATTTTTCCTATGTAGTTTTACCAGTTAAAAAAAAAAACAACAAAGAAAAAGAAAAAAGAATTGAAAAGATAAATAAGGCTATAGAATGGAAACGGACAGTCATGGAAAAACACAAAATCACATTACACCCGGAAACATTCAAACATAATCAGTCTGAAAGTGCAGACACTATTGCACTTTCAGACACATACAGGGTTGCCACTGCGGAGCGCGATTTGTTCAGTATTTTCATAAATGTCCCATACACTTCTGTCCCACACATCACTAAATTAACTGCTAATGAATAAAATAAAACACCGGAAACACCAAGGCCAGCAAAATGATCTGAACTTCTCTTTCACAACAGCTAAAATGGTCATGATGGACACATTACAACACCTTTCCCATGATCAGTGGACCAAAATACCTGTCAACAGGTGTAGAAGTCTTTTTGAACATTAGAGAAAACACCTGATTGCAGGGATTGTCTCAAACTGTTGCTTAACAAAATTTTTCCTTCGGTGTCCCATAATGCTCATTTACTTCTTTAATTTTCTGTGTGTTTGTCTTGATATTTCTGTTGAACCACAATTTTTATTTATTACTTTTGTCAATTTCAACTTATTTCACTGACAGACTGACAGCTGATTTTGAGGATGACTATATATATATATGTATATATAAAAATATGTATATATATATATACGTATATAAATATATACGTATATATATATATATATATATATATATATAAATAATATTTATGTATGTATGTATAGTGTTAAAAAGATTTTTGAAAAATTTATTTGTAGTGCTTCCTGTGTATTCTATGCAACACTTGACCGCAGAGAGAAAAGCAAGTTCCATGCTGAAAATAATGAGAAAAGTAGGCTATGTTACCACTAAGCTGGTATCAACCAAATTCAGTACTGATTAACCATTTCTTTTGATTACAGATCTGGGCATGAAAAAGTTCCCCTTTCAGCTGACTGCAAGCCACTTCCCAGTGAATCGCACAGAGAAATACCTGTGTGCCCAGGGGAAACGATTTCAGAGCATAAATGAACACCCAGAACAAGGATGTTTCTACACGCCAAGTTTGGACACCATAAGTGATGGCGTATTTGCGGGACAAGTCGTTCAGCCAGTGATAGTGCAGTAATGGTGCACTATTAGTGCACCACTTCTGGCAGAAAAATTAGGAACCTTTTCATGCCCAGATCTGTAGTTTTAATTACATGGCATCCTCTGTTTACTGATGGAACTTCAATATGGTTTTTATTCAGTCTGTATTCTCCTGACTGTAATTAATCAGTACACATTGGCTGCAAATTTTTTTTTTTTTAAAGTTGCAATATTTGGTCCCCATAAAAAACAAACAAAAGAAAGAGGCAGGATCATGTTGTGGAATCTGGCCATGCTTGAAAACCATTGGTAGTAACCACCGATGGTGGGTAGTGATATATATATATATACATATATATATATGTGTGTGTGTGTGTGCGTGTGTATATTATATGTATATATTTATATATATATTACACTGTAATCCTTTGCAGAGGTTGGCCAATGTTGTAAAGTAGACCCATGTGTGTTTGTATTTGTCCTCACATTCATTCTTTTAAAGATTCTCTCAGTGAGACTTTTTTGTTCTTGTTCAGTAAAACGCCGGTGTTCTCGGCCTCAGATATTTGTTGGTCTGAGGGCCATGGGTTCCATCCACACAGAAGAGTAGAAACGGCATAGCTTCGAAACTGGAAAGATTCACACATGATTAAGATTAGTTACTTTATTAAGATAGTGAAAATCTCTGAATGACTTTTTTTCTCTTTCTTTTCAAGCATATTTGTGTAAATATAAATGTGCATATTGAAGAATTACCTGTCTGTTCATGAAAATATATATGATAGGGTTGTAGACAGTGCTGCTTTTAGCAAAAAAAACTGGTAAGGTAGCAATGACAGGGTCCACATAAAGACTGGAGTCTGTGATGACAGCAAGGGCCATTGCAGCATAAGGCAGCCAGGTGACCAGGAAGGCTAACACCATCACCACCACCATGCGTGCAACCTGCACCTCCACACGGTAAGTGCTTCCTGCTGCAGACACCTGCCGCTTAGTGACCTAAAACACCAGCTAGAAGATTTTATTATAACATCAATGCAATCAACAAATGGCGATGCTCAGTTTCTGCTTTGCTCACCTGGCGGATGGTCCATAAAAGGCGTGAGTAGGACACCATGATGATGAAGAAGGGCACAGCAAAGCAAAGGGAGAAGTAAATGATGATGTAGGACATGTTCCCAATGTCATGGCTGTACCAATCAGGAGCACAGGAGACTCTGACGCCCTCTAACTCAAAACTCCCCCATCCAAACAGAGGTGGGGTGTTCCAGACAAAAGACCAGACCCAGGACAGAACCACTCCTGCAACAGCATGCCTGAGAGCAACAAACATGGAGTCAGACATGCTGATGAAGGAATCATTTCATTGTTTTTGTGAAATCATACCTGGTCTGGAACAGAACAGCACCCATAGGATAACACACTACAATGTAGCGTTCAACAGAAATGACCGCTATTGTGCACAGACCCGCTATACCTGGAAGAAAAGAAAAGAAAAGCTTAGTCTCCAGAAGAGAGGGCTTGATGACTCAGTGGAAACAAGGACAAGGAGCTTGTTTCACACTAGGGAAAGTGTTGCTCCAGTTACACTTCACTTACTATTCATATTAATAAAATACACTCTACTGTTAGCGCTCCAACATGTTTTTGTCTTTTGATGTTTCTACAAAAATATCTACTTACAACTAAAATTTCTCAAAGGAGAGAAAAATTGAAGGAAAGTCCAACAAAACCTGAAAACACATCGACACAATCACAAAACCACATTCAGTATGATGAAAAAAAGCATATGCATTTACTGTTGATTATTGAAAGCGTTGTCAGCTGGTCTCAGAGAGCAAGACTACGGGAATGAAGGCGCCATCATTGCTCTTGGATCTGGTTCTGGGTACATCCAGAAAACCCCCACAGAAGTCACAGGAGCAACGAACAAGCTTTAGATTTTCAAGGACACCAAACTACCAGAAGCTTAATGAACTTTTACAAAGACTTTGGAATTTAATTCTGTGATGTCAGAGAGGAGACTTCTGGATCTCCCTGTTCCTGTAAAAACTCTGTCAGCTGCATTTTGAGCTAAACCAACTTATTCTGCTTATTTGAATAATCCCTGTGGAGTAGTACGTGAGTATGATATGGCTTAGATCAATGCTAAAGCAAATTTCAGAAACTCATTACTGATAATTCTTTCAGTAGTCAACAATCATCTGGAGACTGGTAATATTGGTTCAAAAGTTAGGAATTGTTTCCTAAATAATACCAAAATTTCTGACAAGCTTCCTATATACAAGTAAAATAGAATAACTTTTGTTTTGGACAAACAAATATTTAAGTAACATCTCTATTAAGTTGTAAAACATATTTTATTATCTGAAAATGAATTAAAGCATTTTTTTTAAGGAAATAGAGCAAATCAGATTAAATTAGATGTATGGTGGCACTTCCAAAACCCAGGGATTATTCCTGGAAGAGACAATAAAGTTATGTCAGATTTTTGATCACTTTTGTGAGAGTAGTTCATGCTATGGTCTCTGGTTCTGTTATGTTTTAAAATCTTCTGATTTTTTTTCTGTGTTTTTGTTAAGCCTCCTGTGTTTAGTTGTGTTGGTTGACTTTACTTATCATAGTTTCATCTTCATAGTTTCATAGTTTCATCATCACCTCTCTCATAAGGAAATTGCTCCATACCTGCGTCTCATTAGTTAACCCTTATCGGTAGTTACAATTGTCTGACAATTTGTCTTTGTGTATAAGTTTAGTCTAGAACATCTGTTCTTGTTTTTCAACCTCGGGCTATGTCTTCTGTCCAATATAGACTTCAAGTCTATGTGTGCTGTCATCCTCCTGCCTTCAACAAAAACGAACGGTTTTTCCCTCACATTAATCTACTTGAAGAGAGATAGCGATTGTCAGGTATGACAAGTGGGTGACATTTATCTTTTAGGAGATGACAGGAAAGAAAATAATATAAAGAAAAAAACTTAGAAAAGATAACCCTGAAATCATAGACTCACCAAAAAAGGCAACAGCAAAGCCACCAAACACACAACCCAAACGTCCTTGGCCGTAGTATCCCATGGCACTGTTCAGTGTGGTGGGCAGGCCTCCAAACACAGCACAGCCCAGGTCACACACAGCAAGGTTAACCAGGGCGTAGCTGAGTGGCTGCCTTAGTTTTCTGTTTCTGACCGTCACCACAATGACCAGGACATTGAGAATAATCCCCACCACGGAAAACACACCCATAAAAACGGCCAGTATTGTGTAACCCCTCCGAGACAGGAGCTCTGTGTGGGGCAAGTTGTTAGCTGAGGAGTTACCGGCAACATGCTCCATTTTGCCGAGTGTTGATGAGTTTTGGTAAAGAAAAAAAAAAAGAAGTGTGTAAAAGCCAGCAAGATTGATCACTGATTCCACAAACTGCTTTCTGGTTAAATAAAAACAAAACAAATTAGAAAAGCATATCAGTAGTCCATGGATAGTTCAACTTTAAAATGTCCAAAATGTCCACTGGTTAGTAGCCGAGAGGGAGAACAGGTTGGTGGGGAATTTAAAAGAATTAAGAGTCATATCAGCTAAAACTCTGTTGATGCTGCACGTTGGAAGCTCTGGAGACACTTGAGAGAAGACGGGGCAATAGGATCATTTTAATAAGCAGACATTTAATTCAGGCAGACAAAATCCATGGATCCGGATTGTGAGGGCAATAACAATATCCTCTTACACCGCACTTTCCGTGATTGCTGGGTTTACTGCTGATCATGATTCATCAGGCAAAAATTCAGTAAGAAGATATGGCTTTTAGTATCTACAGCTAAATTCTTATCTGTAGCAGATTATGAGCATTACATACTGCTCACATCACTCTTTTGTGCAAAGAAGTAGGAAGCACGTAAAGATTGAGATTCTCTGCAGAATAATAATGGATTAGAAATTTGGATTAACCCCATTCAATCAGTTCTCAGTAAGAAAACAATAAACCTCAATGCAAATTAAAAGAAACGTTGTGGATGATTCAATAAACTGGTACTTTGTCTCTAGTACTTATCAATCTGAATCTGTTAGGACACACCTGCATGCAATATGTGTGGACACGTATAGCATGACCACTGTAGGCCAGATATCTTTGAGTCATACAGCAGTTAAAGTGACAGAAAAGACTCCCATGTCCTATACAATACATTAATGAAACATAGTAGTGTTATGTGACAAATTCAAGGTCTTTGTTATTTTGTTTTGATCAATAGAGTTCTGCAAATTGTGCTTTCTTATGTTGACCATTGTCAGTACTGAAGCCTGCTGCACAATAAATAACATCTGTGCCATGACACAGCAACCTCCTCAGGTGGCGACCAAGTCATTAAACCTCTTGTTTGTGCCTCCACATGAGCTGAGGGTGACACAATCAGCACTGTGTCAGGTTTTTTTTTCCCACTTGTGTATTATAGCTCTAATTCCCAAAGTCAATAAAAACAGGAAAAAACGTAAAAATTTTATATATGCATTTCAAATTCAAACTCATGGAATTGTCAGCTTTACCAATTATACATTCATCAATCAACTTGCATCTTCTTTTATTTTAAGCAAAGGGAAACTTAGTTTTTTAAAACCTGCATATTGAACATCAGGCCTCCATCCAGCAGGTACTTCTTTCTAACATTCCACCTCCCTTTAGTGATTATGAAACCGATCTTTTTTTTTTTTTTTAATTCTCATGTATGTCTTAAGAATAGATAAATAATTAGACAGCAGCTTGACTGTCTCTGTAGACTTGAGCTTCATCACACTTTTTTATTTTATTTTTTTATTAAGTTTTTAATCCGCAGGTGATTTTCTCAAGAGTACGCTTGGTTGCAGAGCAGGCTGATTAGTTCCGCTCCGTGCCACTAGAGGGCACCAGAGACGAAGCTCTGCCGCTGTCCTCATAGATTTTACGTTTCCGGTAGTTTGATACCAGCGGTAAACAGTCCTGTAAACATGGCTGCTTCCATGAAGAAAGCAGCCCACAACATCGAAACACGCAAGCGGACCGACGATGTGCTTCTGTCGGAGGGGATCGACTTCGGCTCGCTGCTGCTGTCGCAGGTCGTGCTGGACGGACTGTCCGCCTCTGGCTTCCAGAAACCGTCTCCAATTCAGCTCAAAGCGATCCCGCTGGGCCGCTGCGGACTCGGTGCGTTCAGGATCCGAGTCACACGTGCGCTGATCAAGAAGAGTTGATTTTTGTGTAACTAACGGCAGGAACAGATGCATATTGGCCTCCGTTCACTTCCGTTAACGCTGGTTTTTGTCCACAGAAACAGGTCTTTGTTAGACTCGGAATAAATTATGATGGAAGTATGACGCAGTGCACGGTGCGGTGACACTAGTGTTGTAGGTTAGTTTGTATCACCTGACATTGAAAACCTCAGAGATCCTCCTGTAAGTCTCCGGACCTGTCCACAGCCAGCTTTGGGTTCACATCCATTTTGAACAATCTTCATTTTACTGACTGGATGAGAAATAGTGGTGAAATGGTTTATTTTGGTGCTCCCACACTATAAATCCCTTTAGCTCTTATTTCATGTAGCCTCTGTTGTCAGAGCAGATAATCTGAGGCATCATATGAGAGGACTTCAGGGAGATGTTTGCACAAGATGTCCAATTATGCTTCACAGGAAACGTGGTTTATTTTTTCCTGTTTACAAACGTATGACTAAACCATGCACTTCTGTGCATATTAGGTTGACTTTCCAATCTGACATATAAAGTATCAAACACTCACTTTAGGTCTAGTGGGCTCTTTTTGATTGATTAGGCATTTTTAGTACTCCATTTTACATTTGCTGCTTTCCTTGTGTACAAAATAAGTTAAAACTAGGATGATGGTCCAAAACCATGTCGATCTAAAATATTTTGAGAATAAATAAATTTGTTTGAAGTATAGTTTTAAGTACCTGGGTTGAAGTACTGATCTGTCCAGAGTACATGCCATTTATTCACTCTGATGTGAATAATTTTAGTGTTTAATTTACAAAGTGTGGTCTGAAAATATCTAAAGCGTGTATTAAGAAAAAGTTCTTGCCACTTCCACTTGTTTGTTGCCTGCAGTGAAGGCTCTTGTCTGCAGCAGTGAAGCCATAAGTGCTTAATCACAGCATCCTCGAGGTGAATCTTGATTGATTGCACCCAATCAAGACGATTTAATTCTAGACAACAAAACCATGATTGTTTTTGTTCTGGCTTCCTGTGCAGCTCTCATTTTCCATCTCTTGTTTTAGATTTGATTGTACAAGCCAAGTCTGGCACAGGAAAGACGTGCGTGTTCTGCACTATCGCGCTCGACTCTCTGGTGTTGGAGAATCCTTCTACTCAGGTGAGCAGATTAACACCAAAACTCTTGGTGAAGAGTGAAATATCAGGAAGTATATCTCTCCCAGTGATTGCAGTGATTTTATTTCCGTGTGTCTTACAAAAAAATTCTATCCTTCATTTTTCCACCAACAGATGTTAACAGTAATCCCTTTGGATTTGGTCTTAATCTGATGGGTTTAAGCTACTTACTGTTAAAACTATACATGAAATGCAGGCATTTATAATAAAGCAGAGGTACACCTGCTCTTTTTTATTAATCTTATTAGCTGTGAGGTCTTGCTGATCAGTAATAATCCAGCAGCACCTGCCCATCTTTAATCCTCTCCCAGTAAATGGGAAATTAAACGTTGCTCATAAACAACTCTTTTTGTTCTCCTGCAGGTTCTTGTTTTGGCTCCTACACGTGAGATAGCAGTGCAGATTCACTCCGTGGTGATGGCTATCGGCTGCGCCATGGAGGGCCTGGAGTGCCATGTTTTCATCGGGGGCAGGCCTGTGAGTCAAGACAAAGCCCATCTGAAGAAGTGTCACATAGCTGTTGGTTCACCCGGTAAGAGGCCAGTGGGACATTTACAGACAGCACATGTGATAATTTCACTCTTGTTTTAGTTTGGTAACACTGCTTGTGTGCACAGGTCGCATCAAGCAGCTCATTGAGCTGGGTATGTTGTCCACCGCCGGCATCAGACTGTTTGTTTTGGATGAAGCAGACAAGCTGCTGGAGGAGGGCAGCTTCCAGGAGCAGATAAAGTAAGGCAGGCTCAGTTTCTCTTACAAAACTATGCTCTAATATCTCAGATTTTTGCAATTTCAAAAACCCACATTCATCCATGTCCCTGCTCTTCCTCAGTTGGATATTTTCCTCTCTGCCTGTCAACAAACAGATGCTTGCACTCTCTGCCACCTACCCAGAATCCCTTGCTCAGCACCTTACACGCTACATGAATGAGCCCACTTTTGTCAGACTCAATCTGAGTGACATGGGCCTGAAAGGTAAGACTTACAGTATTTTAACGGGTTATAACAGCAGTTTCTACTCCTCTATTTGACTCATGACTTGATGCTTAATTGCCCCCTAAGTTGAAGAATCCAGCTTTGTAATTCATTCATCGTTCAGTGTCTTTGGATGAAAGCTTTCATGCTTGTTTCTCCTGGTTCCCCCTCTGCCAGGGCTGAGGCAGTATTACAAGCTGGTGCAGTCCCATCCGCTTCCTCACAAGGTGTTTGAGGAGAAGGTGCAGCACTTACTGGAGTTGTTCAGTAAAATCCCGTTCAACCAGGCCTTAGTGTTTTCCAACATGCACACAAGGTAATGACAGCTTTAATGTTTGCCCTCCTCCTCACAGCTGCTGGTGATTAACTTCATTACTAAGGGGGGCAATAAAACAAACAAACAAAAAATGATTTCATTAGATTTGGAAATGAACGTGTTTTATTCCCACAGGGCCCAGCACCTGGCAGACATCCTGTGCTCCAAAGGCTTACCGTCAGTTTGCATATCAGGTGATAATAAAACAGTAAAATGTGTCATTCTTATAAGTAAGACTAAAGAAAACGGCAGCCGGTTAGCTTAGCACAGAAACAGCGTAGCACAAGGAAACAATAGTGGTATATCCTGGATGCTAATATGTGTATTATGTACTTTCCAAAATTTCAATATGTATTTATTTATCTTTCTATTTAAAAAAAAAAGCCTTTTGTTTTTAACTTTCATAAAAGTGGACAGACTGGTTTTATATGGCCGGCTGCCTCAGGAGAGTAGATGTGATGAGATTTAATGAGGCAGTGTGTGATCTGTGCAGGTGGTCTGAGTCAGGACCAGAGACTGGAAGCAATGTCAAAACTGAGACAATACCAATGCAGAGTGCTCATCTCTACTGACCTGGTGAGACTTCTCTTCCATTGTATTTGCCTTTCATCTCCTGCGCTCTCTCTTTCCCTCACGTTAATGCTGATTCCCTGCACATAAATATCTTTTTCCTCTTGTTCCCTCTGTAACAGACCTCCAGGGGTATAGATGCTGAGAAGGTGAACCTGGTGATAAACCTGGATGTGCCGCAGGACTGGGAAACCTACATGCACAGGATTGGACGGGCTGGGCGTTTTGGTAAGTCTCCAGTAATCAGAGACACTCAAAAAGTTTCTTATTTTTATTTATTTATTTATTTATTGCTTTAAACATGCCCCAGCCAGGCACCCCGGGGGGCTGATGACTTTCCAGCAGGAGAGGTTGTTTGTGGAGAAGTTACATCATTATTGCAGAATTCGCCCTCTGTTTGATTCACTTTCTTGGAAAACAACGCATTTTCTGCTGCAGACATTTTCCAGCTACCTTGACTCAGACAAAAATAGCTTGAGGACTATTTTTACACTTTCATTTCTTATTTTGCTCCATTTTATTCATTTTCAAAGTTTTTTGTGTTTGATTTTTTTTTAATGGCAGGGCAAGTTTATTTGTTAAGTATATTTTATGTACAAAATAATTCAAAATGCTTTACAAAAGGGAGAGTTTAATATTACCATTTTTCCTGCTGGTAAAAGCAGGAGCTACTGATGTATGTCGCTTTAAATTGAATTTGCCTTACCAATGAGGAATGTCTGGTTCTTCATGACTGCATTAACACTGTTTTGAAGATTAGCTCGGTTCTTTTGAGTGTCTGAAACACCAAGCAAGGTCAACAGGTTGTTCGTCTTCTGCATTAAATTGTGATTATCCTGGGCTAACTTGTGCGCTGTCTTGTAAAGTGTAGGTTATTAAATCTGAGGGTGTGTGTGTGTGTGTGTGTGTGTGTGTGTGTGTGTGTGTGTGTGTGTGTGTGTGTGTGTGTGCGCACCTGACACTGCCACTACATTACACACGACTCTTACACCCTCCTTTTCTGGTCATTATGTGGTTCCACTTTACAATTAAATTTTGTCTGCAGGCACTCAGGGGCTGGCTGTGACCTACTGTTGCCATGGTGAGGAGGAGAACAAGATGATGGCCATTGCTCAGAAATGTGGCCTCAGTTTGACTGCACTGCCTTGTAAGTCCTGCTGACAAGCAGAGTGTGTAAATTTATCTTCATATGTCATGCCGTTGATTTAATGTTAATCTAGAGAAGTAATCCGTGTCTCATGTATGCCGTCGTTTAGCCACCTTAGAGCCCGGGCTGATGGATGAGCCATGTGATTGGGATGTCTGCGCTGATGCCGCCACTCCGAACCCCGTTTCCCAGCCGATCTCCAAAACAGAAAAGAAGAGGCGAACGAAGACTGGTGTACCTGTGTCTGATGCTGTCTGTGATCAGGCTGTGGAGCTCAGCAGTCAAAGAAAGCCAGATAAGACTCAGCCAGCAAAGAGGAGAGGACCACATTCTGAGGAAAGTGCAAGGCTGGCATCTCCTAAAAAGGATGCTGTGCCGCCACAGAGGCCTCCTGAAGCGACGCCGACTCTTAAAGAGCTGCAAGACGCTCTGCCAAAGATCCCTCCTCTCAGCTCGTTCAAAAATTGCAGGTGGAGGTTTGTTCCCTTTGAGGAGGCTGAGCGGGACTTCCACACCTTCATCACCTCTGGTTTAGGGAGATCAGTGGAGGTCATCAGATTGTTTGGAGGCAAAGAAGGTGGTGGCCCCAGCGATCAGAGCGCATATAGGGAGTCTGTTATACTTGTTGATGAGGAAGCTCAAAATATAACTCAAAATGGCAAAAAGTTTAAGTCCAACTTTTCACCTCAGGGGCCGGTTTCTGGTTCTTGTAGCTCCCAGTCTGATATGGAGGATGATGTGACTCTCGGAGGATTGAATCAGACCACAGGAGCTGAATACAGAGCAGTCACTGGACCTCAGGCTGAAAAAGCCACTGCACACAAACCCTCTGCACCCAGAATACATGACCAGGCAATGAGTGGGGGGGCTTTGTTTAAACATAAGAGCACTGAATCTGAACCAAGAACCGAAGCAAGCAGGGGAACACATCGGCCACCTGCAGGACGGACTTGGGGAGGTGAATCCAAAAAGATAAAAAAAGAGGGTAAAAAGCACTCTAAGATGAAAGGAAAGCCAAAGAGGAAAGGGAATGAAGAAGATGGCATGGAGATGGAGGAAGATCAGAGCTCAGAGATGTACTGGAGAAACTATTACAGAGCCTGGAGTGATTACTACACTTCTTTGTCCAGTTGTCAAGAGCGTGGGTACCAAAGTTACTACAGTGTTGCTCACAACTGGATGGCAGCTTATCGCATGAATGCAGTCTACATGGAGGAACTCATGAAATACTAATCCGTCTATACTGTAAATTTGTTCTTCCATTCGTATTTATTTCTATGGGGAAATGTGTTCACCAGGCCAGAGTTCATGTGCGATTGCAATCCGCCTGAATGGAACATCATGATGGAGGAGTTGCACTTTGGGTTTGACAGGTTGTTCTGATATGTGTGCTTGTATGCAAGTAATTTTCAACAAATCCATGTAGTGTATGGCCTCTCAGTTACTTTTCTAATAAATAACATGGATTGCACCTGTGTTGCAAAGCATTCTTTTGTTGATATGAGGTGCAAAATACAACAAAACTTGTCAGAAAACACACATTTTGGTCATGTTTTTTGTTTGACATGTTTTTAAGTTTTGCTTTCTGGAATTATTTTTTTCCCCCCAGTGATCATTTTTGCACTTGGGGCATATACAGTACTCTCAGTCATCAGTCTAACTTGTTTACAGATCATGTGGTCATGCTCCTGAATACAGACTAATCTCCCTCCCAGTTTATTCCGTTTGTGCTGGGCATGTCAAATGATAACTGTAGTATTTAAATTTGTGATATAAATCATGAAGCAAGGTGAATGTTCAACTCATTCAGCTCAACAATTGTTTGGATGCAACATTTTAAATAATATGAAAGGATGGACAGAGTGCCAGTGACAGTACAGATGTTTACAATTTGTGGAACATGCAGCTGGAGCCAGTGAAACTTGCATGAATGTTACGTTACAGTATACGAGTAGAGGAACTGGTAAGTCTGTTGGATTTGATGCAGAGCCAGTTGTCTCCAGATTCATACTGACGACCCTTCTGGGCAGCTTGGCAGTGATGACCTGAAGTGCTCTGCGTCTTTTCTTTATTACGAGAGGAAACTTAAGTGTCAGAGTGAACTCTGTGTTGGTTCTCCTGTGCAGCTGTGTCCAGATGCTGACCGGTGAGCATCAGCATGGTGTTTCCAAGCAATTCCCCTTTCTTTTTCAAATGGCAGAGGAAAAGTTAGGGCTTGACATTATGTTATTTCTATCTGGGTGTGCTGCCTAATTTTGGATACAACCCCTGGCAGGAATTATGGAGTCACTATATTTGGAGGATATTTCAAGGTTCAAAAGTTTCAAAGGTTCTTTGTTATTCTTCACATTAATATAAAATAACATCTTTCACTATTTAGTTGGAAATTTGATAAAAAAAAGAACAGATTGAAAAGCTTAGACATACCAAAAAGAGATAAAATAGTCAATTTCTGTAATTCTTTAAGATAAAGTAGTGAAAAATACTTTGCCGATGGTCTACCTTGAATGCCAGATTTAATTCTTTAAGCATGGACTTTAGTTCCAGCTATCTTCTAATGTAGCTTTACATGATTATTGACATGGACTATTCTTCAATTTCTGTTTTTTTTTTTTTTTGTTTTCTAGTCATTTTATTGAGCGGATACGTCTTTTTCTTACCACTGTTGTGGTAATACACCTGCACATCCTCCAAGTGTGGTGATTCCATCTTATTTGTATGTCATTCATTCATTCATTAAACAAAAAAAATCTCTTTTTCTTTGTTTTTCCTTTTCATTGTGTACAACTATCTGCACATTAGGGTATGTGACTGATACTATTATTAATTTTTTACAGATATTTAAAGCTGTAAGGCAATCCTGAAGGAAATGAACACTATGTAGTTCAGTCGGGGTCGGTGCCATCTCCTTTGACTGTGAGAGACAGCTCTTCTATGTGGTTGCATCCAAAATGAGTCCTCCATTTAGGTGATGTATCTTCTGACACTTTGAGCCAGGGAAGAAATGGATGAGGAGAAAACGGAACCTGGTTTAGGTATGTAAACAGTGTGTTCATGCGTCTCAGGCAGTGGTGTTTCAACTAATGTCATCTCAGGGCGAGGTGAGCTGAGAGTTAAAATCAAGGTTTTTTTTGTTCACAAAACACAAATAAAAAAATGCATCACAACCCTGTAAGATAGACATAGCATCTCAAATGTTTGGTTTGTTATTTGTTAGCTCTGCACAAACTTGTCTCAGGAAAAATTGAGGCATCTGAAGAAATTTTTAAGCTCTGTTTTTCTTGGAGTTGCTAAAGGAGCTGGTGATATCTGTAGTCACCAGCAAGCTTTGCTATGAACTCCGCAAGACCCTCTCCTACATCTCAGGATGCGTCATAAAACCATTAGCCCGAGGGTTCACCACTTGGATATGAACATTTGGGTCACTACAAATACTGCACTTTTGGAAATGAAAACAGCCCAGAAGCTAAATATGTACAAGCTACTACCTTCTGTTTACACACCTGATCACACAGAGACATTTCAAGGCAAAGAGATGAGTCCACAGACTGTCTGTTTGTGGCAGATATAGATGTTTTATCAGGCGTTTCACAGTTGGGACACAAGACAAGGTCATAAATAATATCCAACACCTGACAAGATACGCACAGCAGTAGTCTCAACAACGACAGGTGGCATAGAGGGCAAAGCAAAGAGTGAGAGGAAAACTGAGTGAGCCCAGAGAGAAGACAATCAAAAGAGTACATAACAGAGAGACGAACACAATCACAGACCTGTTGTTTGTAAATAAAAATGCAATCCTTTGACACTTTGAGCAGAATATATGCTTACATAATATTTAAAACTGTGTCACTTAAAGGTGCAGCTGACACAGAACAACCTGCTGTAAAACAGGGAGGCAGGAACTTAATCGTGTTTAATCATCGTCTTTAGTAATGAAATACAGGGAGCCTCACTTCTGCCACCAACCATGTCAACCTTGTGGATTTCTGTAGATTTGAAAGGTCGGACTTGGTGCTGTGAATATGGAGTCAATGTATTTAATCACTTTTCAAAATACACTGAAAAAGCTTTGCTTGCCTGTGCTTGTCTTATTTTTTTTTTTTTCAAATCCATGTTAATTTGCGCACAAGTTGACTAAACACTAATACTGGATCTAGGCAGTTGTTGTCACTTTGTACAGTACTAATTTACCAACAATAGTACGAGGCCACTACTAGGAATATCAGAGAGTAAAACACATCCTGCTCTGACTGTAGAATAGTTTCAGTTTTCTCTGGGATGGTACTAACAATTAGCAAGAAAGTAGGATTTCACTAACTGATGCTCTGATATTTGTGTGTGTGCATGTGTATATATATATATATATATATATATATATATATATATATATATATATATATATATATATATATATATATATATATATAAATATATATGTATATATACATTTGGGCTGTCAGGTGGTTAAAAAAATGTATCTAATTAATTACAAGATTTGTAATTAATCTTATTAATCACATTTTAATCCCATATCTGCAAAAGCAGTTGTGGGAAACAATGGTCCTCAAGGGTCGCAGTACTTAGAGTTTTCCATGCAGCCCTGCTCCAACACAGCCTATGAAGTTTTGTACACGCAAAGACACGTCTTCTTCTTCTGGTGTTTATTGGCGGTTGGCAAACAGCTTTAGGTGCATTACCACCACCCACTGCCTGGGTCATTCAGTGGGCCAAAGTGAAATGCTTGTACATTGAATTGGCACTCTGAATTAATCACAATAATTTCTTTTTTTCAATGCATTAACTTGCAGTGTGATTAGTTAATCTAATAATGCAATAAACCGACAGCCCTGATATATATATATATATATATATATATATATATATATAACAGTATATATGTGTGTGTGTGTTTGTGTGATATGCCTTTTTTTTTTTTTTTTTTTACAAATGCATATGTAAAACTGGCTAAGCTTTCCAGATGGCTCCATTTTACGCTAATTCAATACATTAATTTCTATAAGATCATGATACATTTGCTGCTAATTTAACAGTTTCAAATAGTCCACTTCTACGTAAAACAAAACCAAAACCAAAACCAAAAATAAATAAATAAATAACATCAGCTACAGGTAGGCAGACATATTATTACACTAGTCCCAGTATTGCTTTTGAAATGGCAGACACTGGTGCATCTGTTGCCCAGTCTGTGTGCTCTTGATCACCAATATGTTTCCTCTACACAAAGCGTAAGTTGGTGGTTAGTCTGCTACCGCTGAAGCCTCTTGCAGCTCTCGTGAATGTCTAGTTGTGGTCTCACCAACCCTAAAGGCAGACCAAACTGTCTCTTAGTCGCTCAACCCAAGACAACATTCAAGATTAAGAGAGAGAGAGAAAAGGCCAAAAAAGCTGCATCAGGTCGGAGCTAAAATGTCATCATTTATAGTTACAAAGGCTGACTTTGATGGGAAGTAATGCTTCAGCTATGTATTGGGAGGTAACATTATAGAACAACACATTTTTGATAACAGAGAACTGTGGATACTCCATACAGTCTTCTGTTTCTCTGTGGTCACCTATACAACAGACTTCCCTGCTTTATAGTCTCTGGAAGATAAAGTTGAAAATAAAAAATATAAGAAAAGAGAAAGAAAAAAGTCCTTTGAAACACCAAGGAGGACAAAAAGTACAAACACCAAGTTTCCTAACCACACAGAGTACACATACTCAACAACTCTGAAAAATGCTTGCTGAGTTTGGGGAAGTAAAAACATTGACAGCTATAAAGACTACTGAAAGCATACTGTTGTTCACACAGAAGGTGGGGATACAACAGGACAACAACAAGAAAGAGAAGGCTGTAGAGAAGAGAGTGAGAACAAGAGGACGGCTTCACTGGGTCTGCCAAACAATGGTCAAATATTACAAAATATTCTATTAACAATATTCACAAGGTTCACAGGCTCAGGGCAGATTTGTGTCAGAAATTCTCAGCAAACACCTTGTGCTTTTGAATAATAAGCTTGGATTCAAAATAAACTTTTCAGTTTTTTTTCTAAAGAAAATTAGTTATTTGAGGTCAGTTGGGCTTAGAGAGGGAATAGAGAGGGGAGAAATTCAGAAGACTATAAAAAAACAAATACATCTCTTTATACTCTGGCAAAACAGGCACATACAGTATAAAACCTTGCAGCTGAGAATTTTGGACAGAAATATGTGCAATGAACCTTTCAGAGTGGCAGCTAGTCAAATATACCTTATACTGAGCCATAGACTTTCAGAACTGAAACACAAGTTTTCAATCAACTGAGAAAAAACCCCACACACACGCACACACACTTCCTCTCAGAAACTTCACAATTTCGCTATCTAGCAATAATTCACATACACTCGTTCACAAATACGAAACTCATTGGTAACGCCATCACAGAGACACCTACGGCTTTTCATATTTGAGAATTCATACTGAAGTGGAATGGTATTGGACCTGAAAAGGACTGGTGGCATATTTATCCATCAACAGTTAAGTGGAGCAAAATAACTTTAAATAAAAAGGCAGAATGAGTCAGTGGAGGAAAAACTTTTGATTGTGGGTTTTTTTTCATTCCCTTCGAGTTTTCTTTATTTTCCCTTATAACTCCAGTTTAAAAAAAAAAAAAAAGGTGAAACTGAAGCATAAATCATAAAAAGGTGCTTTGTGCACAGTGACACACGACTTACTCTGGGAACCCACCTCTAACACTTTGAGGCACACACTCACACACTTCCTAATCTTAAATAACTCCCTTTTCATTTTGCCCACTCTTTCATTCACTCTTGCATACAAACACTTGTGTATGCCAACCACTAACATGAAGGTAGTGGTATCTGAAAGCCATCTCCCATCTGTACAAAGTCCATGCCGCTGCGGGACACGACCAGCAGAGGGCAGGCTCCACCAAGGACTCTGAATGCCCTCTCCTCCATCATTCTGAGTCCTCCTCCATCCCTCAGTCTTTCTGAGTCTTTATCTGTCTTTCTGTGTGATGCGCCTGCACTATAGTCTTCACAGTGCGGACACCTTCACAACATTTTGATGAGTGGGGCCGGCGGGCAGATGAGCGTCGCCCTCGGGAGTTGTCACCGGCGGTGTGGGGATGCTGATGATTGCTGTGGTGATCTGGCTGCTCTGGCAATTCAGAGGTGCTGGCTCATCTACGCGCATGTTCAGACTGGAGCGGCTGCAGGAAAAATGAAAGAAAATCATGGATTAAGATAATCCCAGAAAAAAAATGCTAAAAGGGGAATGAAGCTTCAGGGGACTGGATGTTTCCCACACCAGCTGCAGTTGAGAAAAAGTTCTTCTCTGCAGCTTTTCACTGCTAATGAAGTGGTTCGAGTCTCTTTTGGTAAGACCAGAAAAAAAAAGAGTGAAAAACATGAATGTGGGGCTAACTAAATGTAAATGTTTTATATACATTTATATGTAAAAACTTGTTTGAGGCAAAATAACTTTTATCATAATTACAGATCACTAAATATTATGAGGGCAATCTGAGAGTAAATTAGCCACTTGTCAGTTGTCATTAGTTATATGATGGGTAATTAGGTTAATGGTATGAAATGATAGAGTAGATGATTTCTAGCCATTAGCCTGCATCTGGATAGAATCAATACATAAAGATGTTCCACTTCCAGCTCAGATCTAAAAAAAAAAAAACCCAAACAAACAAAAGAATTAAAAGAACTTTCTCATCTTCTTTGGGAATCCTGATCTCACCTGGTGCTGAGGGGTTGGATGTGGATGGTGCTGAGCTCCTGCAAGCCTTGTTGGTGTGTGTGCGAGTGTGTCAAAGGCTGCATGTGTGCAGGAGCACTGGCGTTCGGTAAAGGTGTGTGGTGCTTCTTGCTTCGGCGGGTGCAGCATGTCCCTGTCACGCCATCCTGGCTGGAGAGGGAGGGGCTTCGAGACGGATAATTCTGCAGCCCTGACTCCAGGTAACTCTGCTGGTAATACTGCTCATCCACAAACTCATGGTTCTTCAAAACAAAGACAGAATCACAAATCAGAGCTTGCATTTATAACGTTTGTATTTGGGACCATGCACTGTGCATGGCTTGATTTTCTGCTTCATTTCCTGAGTCAATAACTGCTCCAAGAATGTTTTGACTACTCTTCATTTAGGTTGATTGGCTGTGCTCTGCTATTTGTTAGCGTGTTGGAGCATAAAACAGATACATTCTCCTTGTGCAAGACTTTCTTAAAGCAGTTGGAATCAATACTTTTCCATAAAACAATGAATCAGATCACTCCTTGTAGTGTAGATGAAAATCTGTTGCTCATGGCAATGAGTTCACAGAGAATTGCTTCTTCGCTCCACTGTTGCTGACAGCAGAGTTGGATGAAAGCTAAATCGAGCAAAAGTAGAGTGAATACTGGACTTACATCAATGGTAAATAGATACCAACATGAATTCATTTCAGTAGGGAGCTGTTTGCTAAAGTTCATCCTACTGTATAAACCCAAAATATTCTTCACAGTGGCCACTGCATTGTCTGCTTTTACAGATCTAAAGGGTAGATAATGAGAATATGGGTGCCTGTCCATCTGCGCATGCTGCAGTTTGTGTTTGGTTGACAGAAACAATGCTGCACCATATATAGGCAGGCATGCATGTATCATAAGGGAAATGTGGGAGCCTATATTGGACATCACGCTGCAGTGTACAGTACAGTGAACATGGACACAATAGTATTGTACTGTGGAAAGATGTCAGTTATTTTCACCTAATGAGCAACAACTACTGAGAAAAGTCTGGATGGTTGCACAATTTAGAGGTCCACACCAATATTAAATGACTACTTTAGAACTCAGGCAGTTGTGTTTTTGTGTGTTTCTTGGGAACCCCCCCCCCCCCAAACAAAACAAAGGTTAGATCAGATAAAAAGCTTGAGCATGTGCAAACTCACAGTGGTTTTCTCCAGACAGTGCAGCAGGTGGTGGTGCTGGCTCTCCAAAAGAGAGGTAGACTTGTTTAAACGTTGCTCATCCTCAGTGGAACTCTGAGGCAAACACACAAATATGCACTCATGAAATGAATGTAACACCACATTCTCTTTCAGGAAGACGCTTATGTGATGTGGGAGGTGTGCTGCCAAATGCTGTCTCACTATCTGAAAGGTTCATCTTGTATAGAAGTTGCTTGAGCTGAAGAAGGAGACAAAAGGAGACCAGACAGGTAGAGTTTTATTCGTGTTTGTAGTTTAGAGCTGGGAACAGACAGCCGTCAGGACTGCAGCCGTGCCAGTCAGACACGAGAACATTTACTATTCCAACCCTTAGAGGGATTTCGTAGAACATCAGTGGAGCCAGTGCACCAATCTGTGAGGGGAGGGGGACTTCCAGTGTAGCTCACACCTTAATAGATATTCAGTATACAGTTCATATAAAAATTCCATTGTGACATTTTGCCTCTTTGCTTGCTGTTGCTAAGGTTTGCTATAAGCAACTCACTAATGACTTGTTTTCCATATTCTGTATCCTTTAGACCATGACCTGTTTATGTGTTTGTGTGTGTGGATTTGCTTAAACAAGTGAGGGCTGCTTCTAGTTCTGCTGTGGTTCAGAAACAAAAGCCATTTTCTCTGCAGTGGAGGTGATGCAGAGAAAGTGACGAGGAGAAGTAAAAAAAAAGTAAAAAACAAAACAAACCACCAAAAACATTTAACTGTTTCATGTAAGCCCCTGTGAACCTGCATTGGAATAAATGTCTTAAAAAATGAATGAATAGATGGATGTCAGCAGTTCAACTGCCCATATTTTTTTCAAGAAAAAGACAGATTATGCCATCACACCTTGAGGGACAGATAACAAAAATCATATAATTAGATATAACTATTAAAGCATATGAAATAGATGTCTTTTTAAGTCATACATCTCAATGTGCTGAAAAGTTGCAAAAGGAAATGCATAAAAAACAGATTATTTACTAAACGTCTGCAAAAACTTCTCAGCTTGAAGCTGCCTCTTCCGCCTCTTGCAAAATGTCATCAGTGTTCTTGTCAGAATTACAGCTGTGTTTCACTTTTAGACTTTCAATGGGTTGCATCAGTTTTCCCCAACATAATCTGTAGTTGAGCTGTTTATAGAAATTTACACAAAGTCAAAAAGTACTGCCCTCATCCTGCATGCCGCGCAGCAGTGCCGAAAGGCAAACAAAATGCCATGTTTGGAAGATTTGTAGTAGCAATTTTCTCTTTGTTAAGTGTGTGGCGGTGATGTAAGCGGAGACTTCTTTGCTGAGAGGGTACATTCCTGGGCTGATGACTCAGTTTTCCTCTACTCAGCTGTGTTCATGCTGCTTATGTGTGGCTAAAACAGCAGAAGAACACAGGTGTTTAAGACTGAGCTATTTGTGGCCTTCTCTATACATGCGACAACAAGCTTGTATCAGCAATCTGTCCGGAGGCGGCTATGGCTCACCACGCAGGTGGCCACCATACTGTAGAGAGGAAACAGCTTGATCTGCCCGGTGACAAAACACACTGTTGCTCTGCATGGTGCTGGTCTAATATCAGGAAAAGCCTCCTCACTATTAAACATTTGACAGTGATTAACATTTAGTGGAACTTGGACATACTGAGCCATGCGATTAAAACCGTTTAACTAATATTGGGTATACTTACACTGGCAAAAAAAAATCTGAAACACAGATTCAGGCTCTCTGGAGACTTTTTGTGGTTCCACCATTGAGATATTTGCTGCAGATCTTCTAGATTTCGTGAGCTAAAGAGTGGGACCTCTGTGAACCGGGATGGTTCCAGGGAGGCTGGTCATGGTGTCTGTGTCCATTCACCAATCGGGTGTGACTGGTCTGGAGTAATGTTTTTAATGAGCAGGATCTTAAAATATCATCCATATAATATCAGAGTATCAAAATGTAACAGCGGTATCAATTCTATCCACTTTGCCTGTCAGCAGTTTTTAAGTTGATGAGTGTATATTTTCTAAATTTACTTTATAAACTGGTGACTCTGAACACGAGCAGTCAGTCGCTGCAGGACTCCAACTCTGCTTGTTTTTGTTCCAAGTGAAAAGTTTGCTAGAAAAGTGGTATAATCCCCACAGCCAGAAGTGATGCTTCCTTGCTCTGAATTATTTATGGAACAGTGGATCCAATCTTAAATAAAAACACATCTATGAGGAAATTAAGTAGTCTGCGGTAAACAATAAGTCCATACAGCATATATTTCCTGAGTGTAAAAACTGTTAATAAAGGAAAATACCAGTTGGTAAATAACTTCATAAAACCTTTGCCTCTCTTTAACACTGTTATAAGATTTTCTTAAGTCTCAGGAAAGCTTCAGCAAAGTAGCTTTATCCATTAATATTCACTGTGATGTTCACACAATCCCTTGCTTATAATCAATTAAATCATAAATGCGTGGAAACTACAAATAACGCTACAACTCCTCAAAGTTTTTTCTCTTCAGGCATTGCTGTATATTTCCTGCATTATTCAGCCATAGCTTCAGTCTCGCTGTTGCCACTCTGAATGTGTCCTCCCCACTGCTGCAGAGGAGAGATAAAGCAGTGGAGACACATAGAAAATGAGTGAGAATGTGGAGGAAGCACTTGTTTTTGTGCTGTGTCAGCCCCTGGGCCACTATGGTGCTTGTGAACCACAACATTTTGGTGAGGCAGCGAACATCCTTGAGTTGTGTTTACATTTCCTGCTGCCTTGCCTCGAGCCTGTTCCTCAGCTGGGCTCAGAGATGCTCACATTAAATGTGCCGCTTACCGAGTGAGATCACAGTTAGCTGCTCTGATGGGATACCGGGATAATTAATGGATGGAAAAGCGAAGCCAGTATGCGCTGAATCTGTCACATCACAGGTCAGGCTTTGTGTCTCATTAGTTAAGAAATCGTGCAAACGTAAAGTGTGTCCTGAGCTGTTGGGTCTTCTGTGGAGTAACGAAGCAATGCTTACTGTGAGTTCCAGAGCTTCATTGAACAGGCCGTTGCGCTTGTTGTGGAGGAAGGCACTGGAACTTCCAGTTTTGGATATTCGTATCCTGGCCAAGCGGGCTTTCTGCAAAAAGAAGGAGAGCAAAGAAACCACCTGTTAGTGAGTGCCTATACCACATCCTATATCAGAATGATAGGGACTCATGGCATTGCACTGATTTGAACTCCAGCATTCTTGATATTTTGGTTGTGATCTTATGGATCATAGCAAACATGGGTACTAAAGCATTCACTCTGATCTCCTGTGATAAATTCACTCTGATCTCCAGATATATTTATGAATGATTTATGGAGGCTGCACGATAACGCATTCCTTGGGTTGAAAATCAGTTCGAGTGGCAGCTTAGAGTGGAGCAGCTAAGTGTCATTCGGTAACTTGTATAATTTAAAACACTGGATTTAATTTATAGGGACCATGTTAGCATTTTTTTTTTCTTTGAGAAAAATAAATCATGTAAGTGTTCATCGCCATAGTGCTCTACTGCTGAACTCTACTGTGACAGTACCGGCTTAAATGCAGATTTAGTCTTTACAACGGTATATCATGGCTAGAGCAGTTTCTCCTTCTCCTAAGCTGTCAGAAGCAGTCAGGAACAGAGATGAGCTACAAGAGAAGAAATGCAAGAAGAACATAGGCTGAGTTTTTCATGCATGGGTGGCTTTAACGTAGTGATATAATCCTTTACTTGTTAAATGTTTATTTTGCACCTTCTAAAGGTGTATAATCATATATGAATACATGTTAGCAGGTGTATACCAGCCTGTGTGAAAACGCTGAGCTCAATAAGCCTTTCACTTTACTTGGGTAGCTGCTTTCATATAGTATAATCCAAGCCACTCACTAAAAGGCCAGCCATTTTCCTGTCAATGTCGAGTTAGCTGTTAAGCTCGGTGCAGCTTCCCCATGTGTTTGCTGTTGCTTTCTCCTCTACATTTAAAACAGAATCAGTGATTCATTGAAGAGAAACTGGTACAGGGATAATGCAAGCTGGGTAAAAGATGAGCTTAGAGAGAGCATGTTTATAAGGGGGCTGGTGCACCACTGTGGGCTAATTGATGATGTGGAGGTATGTTTGCTTATTTCCATGTGCTTATGCATCCACCCTTGTCTTCATAGGAGAATTTACATACATATACATGCAAACCATACACTGTAAAGTGGAAGTAGGAATACCTGCATCAGTGTGAGTATGGTAATTAATGGTAATTCAAGCAACACCCCCTCGCTTGAGTTTCATTTAAAACATGGTAATGTTTGCTGACCTGCAGATAGTTCATGCTGTGATTTAGTGATCTAAAGTGAGGGAGGGCAGATAAACAGGAGAGAGCATATGCAAACACTAGCACTTATAGCAGCTCCCTTGAAATTGTTCAAACAGTAGTTGCCTGTTCTCCAGTATCATTATCTCATCCCTCCTGCTCTCCTTGACAAGTTTCCCTCACTTTGTTTGTGCCCTCAAACTACATATACATTTGTGCTGGCACAGCATTCAAACAAGCCTTTGGGATAGCCATTCTTAATGCTTAACCAATAGGACTCCCACCCTGGGGTCACCATGCAAACATCATGTGACTGTGGCAATGGTTGCCAGGCAGCATAGAGGTTGTTGAGGGGATGCTAAGAACATGTCCTTGCAGGCCAAATCTTATTTTTGCATTTTTCCAATAGATTTCCAGGGTCTCTGAGACCAGAACACTTATGTCTGAGGCATAACTGCAACATGATGCATTGAGCCTGAATTATTGCTGAAACATCACCTAGAGTACAAAGGCATTTATTAACACTTAGATATGTACAGACTGTCATATCACTGGTTAAATGGACAAGAGCTGTCAACTGCAACACAAGCTTTCATACAAATGCCACAGATCCACCTCTAAAGATATACTGTAAACACACCGGGGCTCAAACTGTCATATAATTCTTTCATAATGTCTTTTATAAGAGTTACAAATCACATCCGATATCCAAGACTCGCTGACAGAAACTCACTGAGGTTGGAGGTCTGTATCTCCCAATCCAGAAGCACTACTTTCCAAAACATAACTCAATATGCAGATCCCTCAAATTTGGCAATGTAGATGGTAATAACTGGAAGAAAAATATCACTTTCTACTCTGCAGTTTTCACATTCTGCACTGATTAATGATGAGCCAATTCAATATAGTTTGATGCTAAAGAATTTCTTCAAATATCTAATTACAAAAAAAAATTACAAAAGAATTACAAAAAACAAAACAATAAACCAAATTTCTGTACTTGCTAATTCCAGGTCTGGCAGTGATGTAGGGTACACCCTGGATGGGTTATCAGTCCATCAAAGGACCAACACAGAAACAAATGAGGCAAATAACCCCTGACACTCACACTCATTCAAAACCACCAATTAAATCATTATGTACATTTAAGGCTGTGGGAGGAAGCCACAGTATCCAGAGATAATAGATGCATGCACAGGGAGAGAATGCACACTCAGACACTGAAAGGCCCCAGCTAAGGTTTAACCAACTCTCCTGCTGTGAAGCAACAGTGCTAAACCCCACACTGCCACACAGCCCTAAGATACCTTTTGTTTCAATAGACACGCCAATATTTTATAAGCATTTATTCAGACCACCTGCACAACTAGATGGGGTAATTGTGATCTGAAGAAGGAAAAAAAAATCCTGCAAATCTTCAAATTAATATTCAATCTGCATCATTACTCCATTGCATCTTAAGTTTACACAAATTCGACTTGGCATATTCTGGAGACACTTTTGAAGTTTCATTTGATGTGCAGATCATTGTGCATCTTGGAAATGTAGCTACAAAGAAACTTCTCTTCCACGGACCTGAATGTTAAGAGCTCCACCCAGCTCTGCACATCAGCTTAAGGAGATGCTGTCAATTACACAAAAGGAGAAATAGCATCTATACAAACCTGAAATACAAAGGGACAAGGGAATATGGGCTCCTCTCCTGGCTCAGTGCCATACAGACCCTCATGAAGACTTTGACTTGCCTCATTACTTACATATAATGGATATGAATCCTCACTTCATACTGTACTTTAATCTGTGTGGTTTAGCCTCACTCTTAAGATATTACTACTGTTGTGCTAAAACAGCTCTTTTGTTCCTCTTTACCTGCCTGCCAACATTATTTAGTCTGTATGCTTGAATTTTTTTCCCAACACATTATATTTGTTTAGTTGATGCTTTTACCCAAAGTGAGAAACGCTTGAGGCAATGTGGGATATAGTGTCTTGCCCAGCGTAGAAATCTAACCAGCCATTTTCCAAATGTAAGACAACCACTCTGCCTCCAGAACTGCAACCACTCTAGGCTGTACAGGGTTGTGAAACACTGAATTAAAAATAATCAATTTGAAAAATATTTATTCCGATTTTTTTTTCAAACTGAATCAGAAATTTCCCCCATAAAAAAGGTTACTTTAGATCACAAATTCATGAAAAGCTGCTTCATAAATGTGCATGGGGCAGATGGCAAATTATTACAATATTAAACCATTTCATTGAAACTTTGTCTAAGTAGCTCAAAATGCTTCAGCACGCTCTTGGATGACAATCATAATTGAAGTCCTTTTGCAGTCAAAAATAATTCAGTATGAAGGAGTATTTCTTAATGTTATTTTTTCTTTTTTATTAATTAGTGTAAGACAGAATGTTTTTGGAGAAAATGAGAAATGTCATGTTCTTCTCCTCTTTTTGCCTGTAGGGTCATGTCAGTGCCTGTGTTTAATTAGTGTCAGCTGGTGGGCTGTGCACCAGCTGGGGACCAAGTAAACAACCTTGTGTTACAGTTTATACGCTACGGACAAAGTGCGTGTTGATAGCAATGGTACTTAAGAATAAGGACAGCGTCAGCTTCAAAACAAACCCAGGTATATTTACATTCTGTTTTCTGTGCTGCACTCGCCCAGCTAATTAGCGTGAATATTGACCTTGGCAGCCAATTTTTTTCTCTATGAATGGTTGCTTGGTGCAATATTTAACAAGACCAGGCTTAGTCAGACAGCTAAGGATATACCCCCCCCCCCCCCCGATAAGTTACCCATCTTTGCAGACAGTATTTTGTGATAGTGCATCACAAAACCAAAAAGTGGAACTAATTCATCTCAGTACCCCCAAGCTATATGAAACAGGTGCTGTATTTGACAAAAATGCAGTTTAATTACAATTTAATTCTAAAACAATCAACCTTGAAAAAACAGTGGCTAAATAGAAAAATACATAGCTAACTAAAAATATTTTAACAACTGCCAACGAATCACAACAGCGATGCTCAGCATCACTGTCTGAAACAGTCCAGATGTTTCTATACACCCAGCGGACTCTAAAATGATCCAAACACATTTTTTATTTTTTGTTTCCCCTTTTCCTGCCATGGAACTGCAATTTAGAATCAATCACTCTTTAAAGCTCATAGCTACAGGATGCAAGCCAGCACAAATGCTTCATTTTAACAGAATTTGCTGCCAGATGAGCGATCTAACCTGGCATGTCCTCAAATGATTAAAAAGAGACTACATCTTCACTCAGCTCTGATGCCATATTCCTCTGAGAACAGCCAGGAAGTTTTGTTAGAAGTTCATGTTTTAGTTGAAGTAAAAGTTAAAAAATTCATGGCACCTTGTGAATTACAGCAGTGAAAGACTGTCTGCATCGAATGTGGCTGAAAGAAAAGTGGAGCAATCAAGCTATGAGACCAGATTAGGTTCTGCCTAAGGCCTGCCTTGGAAGCATACAAGTGAAAGAAGAGACCATCTGATGAGGAAGCACACCCCCCCACACCCACACAGAAATAACTGTGGATGAGTCTCATTTTGTTTGGCAGCTGCCACTCATCTTAAGAGTTGCTTTTATACAGGCTGACAGTTCTGCCACAAGGAAATAAGTCAGATACTTCCTTTGAGGTGTGTTGCTGTATGATAACACACACATGAAGGCTGGAGAAGAAAACTAAACAAAAAAAATACAGGGAGACAAACAACATAAGAGCCAGATGGAAAAATGAAGGAGAAACTTGGGAAAATGCACCATTAGAAAATCCATCGGGGGAAAGGCAGGAAACTCTGGACAATAGGAAAATTGATTCTGAGGAAATCAGGTCCTCCGACACCTCTGGCCGACAGATATCTGTAGTAAAGACAGCTTAACCTCAGACTAACACCACTCAAGAGATAAACTACCTTTTCTAAGCCTGGATTACCTGCTCTTCATAGATAAAACTACACCATCTCTGCTACCTACTGTGATGCTGAGATTTTCTCTCTCTCTCTTTTTTTTTTGGTTCTATCTTTTGACCGCATCCCCAGTCAAGTATCCCATCAACAAACCTCTGTCCCTTTTCGGTCCGCCTTCTTGGAACTCACAGACAACTTTATTGATTGTCTAGAAAAGAAAAACACTATCAGCCAGAGGTCATCTCTTCTTTTTGACTTCCACCCTCTGAGGGTTGGGGGGGATAGGTGGTGGGGGAAGGCTATATAGTGAGACCAAAGAGGATGAAGAGAGAGAGGGAGCAGGAGGAGGGACTTATTGTTTTTCTGTTGTCAGCTTCACGCCAAAGTACTGCTCAGTGAATTACTCAGAGATTTTATTCATAAATTTTGGAAATGATAACTGGTTCAACCAGAGACACATTTCCAGTCAAACTGTGAAAAAGATAGAGCAGTAAAAACAGAAGGGGGCTCAAATTTTCACAGAGGCAACAATGAAACAGTGAGCGACACATTAATATCGCCAAATGGAGGTTAGCCAGAGATGTGGCGGCGTTTAACGGCTAGTGTACGTCAGTCGGTTCTTTATATGGGTCACAAGTAGGGGTGGGCGATATGGACCAAAAGTCATATCTCGATATATTTAGGCTGAATATCGATACACGATATATATCTCGATATTTTTATCGCAAGTTAGAGCAAATATTTTGTTCCAGTCAGAGCCAAATATGACATTACAGGCAGTTTAATTTAAACAGACCAGATGAAATAATGCTCAGCTGTTCAAAGAATGATAAAATGTAAACAGAAATACTGTAAAATACTGTATGTAATAATACTTGCACATGCAAGTATGGAACATTACACAGAATTAAATGTAACAAACCTTAGTAAGGTTAGCATTTATATACAAAGACAAAACAAACACACATTGAACTCCATATCTCGATATGGGCGATATGGTCCAATTCCATATCTCATTTGAAAATATATCGATATATTTTTCATATCGATATATCGCCCAGCCCTAGTCACAAGTGCCAAACACTCCAGACTTATTTCTGTATCTTTCCTTCTTTGCGACTGACAGGTTATTTAAATGACTATTCTCTAGACTGTCAGCAGAGAGTCTGCATGCCATCATCTTGGAACATTAGTTTGCCCGCCAGGCCTCCCAGTAAGTCATGCGATTGAGAACTATCTAGTTATTTCAGTATCAATCCGCACAGAACTGTAGTCTTCTCAGATGAATGCTTTTGAGCTATGTGGTTATTTGATTAATTTTATCATGTACACAGCGAAAAAAATACCAAGGTCCAGATAGAACTCGGTGTAGTCAATGGTAGCTATGGCCATGGCTAGATTAGCAATTTTCCAAATTTTTGTTAAAGGAAACCTCAACTCATGTTTTATTCACAGTTTTTACTGCTGATGTCCTTCATTAAGAATTATGTTGATGGGTACATCAATCAATAAATAAATGATTAAACAAACCGCCCCATGAGGCACAGAGAAGATCAGAGTAATTAAAAACTGAACTTTATTTGTTAAGAGTAAATGCCAACATGATTAGGCAGACCATAAAGAGCTGAAACTGGGCTTCATGTAAGAATATGTTTGTGTTCATTAATTTTTCTTCATGCATCAGGTCAGTTGTACTGTATCAAGCCACAGAAGAACACAGACTTGTAAATCAGGGATCACCAAATCTGGACCTCTTGGGCCAGTGTCTTGAAGGTTTTCAATGAGTCCCTGTGCCAACACACTTGACTCAAATTAATCAGTCATTGTGCAAAACTTCATTGGTCATCGGATCCATTTAATTTGAGCCAGGTGTGCTGAAGCATGGAAATGTTGAAAACCAACAGGACACTGGGAGGCCCAACAGGTCCGGATTTGGTGTCTGTTGTAAATTATTAACACCAACTTCATTAACCCCATTATAGTTCCAACAAAACTATAATGATGTAAGCAGGACATAAATGACCTCTTTAACAGAGTTTAAACTTGGTTAATACTACCTTAAGCCCCGTTCAGACTGGGAAGTGGTAATATTGCTGACTCTGTCCTTTATTACGCCTGCATTCAGACATGCGATCCGCTCTTTTACTTTGGGGATGTCGCAGACATGTACCGGCTGGACCCCATGTCATAAGAGCGGAAATGTTGCTGCACGTCGTTTTGGCTGAATGCACAAAGAAATGTTTCGGACAGAGTTGAAGGGAGAGTGGGGCTGTGCTGACTTTTCCGCAACATTTCCTGATGTCTGAAAGCAGCCAGGACGCGAGAAGCCAGCAATGAAGCGGCATGTTTGAAAAGACGAGTCCGTTTAAAGAGCGGATGAACTTTACTGCTCATGTTCCGCAATGCAAGTCTGAAAACGGCTTTAGATGAAGAACAACACAAAACATAGGCTTCCCCAAACTGATGCAGCGAGCAGCTTCTTATTTCTTAAACACCCAGGAATTCTGTGGTTGTGGAAAATATTTTAATCTGTTTCAGAAGGGTCAAATTATTGGCATGCAGCAAGCAGAAAACATGTAAGGAGATTACTGAAACTACTAAAAGCAGGTTAAGAACTGAAGAACTGTCTAACGCATTATTAAAAAGAAGGGTAGTGGAACCATCATCTTGAAGGACAAAACGTAGTCAGAAAAAAATTCTTGAATACAAGATTCAAGGTTACTTTATTTAGTCTTGAAGGCCATTTTGCTTGGACGTACAGGCTGCTGCATAACACCTAACAGAATAGAAAAATTAGAATAATTGCGATCAACGATTACTTAAACATTTGATGAAATTAAATTCTAAATAAACAACAGTAGAACTCATGGCTATGCTTAATAGTGAAAGAAAGAACAATTACCCACACACAATGAGAAAGGAACTCAGGGGACTGGGACCAACAGCCGTATTGCTTTAACAAAACCACTCATCAGTGAGGTTAAAAAGAGCTTCATTTTGCAAGGCAGCATAAATATTGGACACTGGAGCACTGGAAAAAGGTCATGTGGTCTGATAAGTCCAGATTTATCCTGTTCAAGAGTGATGGAGCATCAGGGTAAGAAGAGAGGCAGATGAAGTGATGCAACTGTCATGCCTAGTGCCTACTGTGCAAGCCTGTGGAGGAAATCTATGATCAGGGGTTCCTGCAGTTGGTCAGCGTAGGTTCAGCAACATTATGTGTCCAAAGAATGAGGTCAGCAACTACCTGAATATACTGAATGAGCAAGTTATTACTAGATAGATTTTTTTCTTCCCAGATGGCCCAGGTATAATCCAAGATGACATGCCAGGAGTCTTTTAGCTCAAATTGCAAAAGAGTGGATCAGGGAGCATGATATAGAATTTTCTCACAGACTCGTGGGGTTTATCAACCAAATAATGTTTTCATATTATTTATCTAGAAATGTTTTTACTAGATTATAAAAACTGATAAGGACTAGAGGATTTTGAAAAATGTACTGTATCCTGATACATAAAATTTTCATATTGAAGAGGGTGTACTTTCATTTTTTTGTCTGAAAGACATGTCTGATTTAATTTTATGTAAGAAAGGATTTTAAGAACAAAAATGTTGAGTAGAACACTGATTTGAATAAACTTATTTAATCAACTTATATAATTGGTTCTTGCACCTAGCTTCTCTTTTTAGGCTTTTTAAAGCTGTCTTTAAGTAATGAGAACCCTCTGTAACAACTTGTTTGTACAGTATATATCTGCATTAATGGCTTTGTATTAATCCTTGTACCTGGATACAGTGTTACTCACAGAGCCACTGATCCAGGGAGTACCATAGATAGTTTACCATTTCAAAGTCAAACTCATACTCTTCTCTTTTGTAATCAGCCATAATCATTTGCCCTTCAAGATTCTCCATTTAAATCTTTACATGTTTCAGGTATGCTATCAGTCCTACATCAGAATCTAATGAAAACAGAGCGGACGGCGTAACTTCCCTGTCACCATTCTCATGTTTAAACTGCCCTAAAATAATAATTATAATAAACAAACTAAAATAGCTAAAGTTTTAATTCTTTTGAAACTGACAGCTATGACTCTGCACCTTTCAAGATATGACATTGTTATGCATTGATGTCATTATACGTTACGCTATATGTGGTGCACAGCAACAAAATAAACACATGGTGGCACCAAGAAGTTGGGGGGGAGAGTAGGAGCATTGTTTTGTCTGTTTCTTTTCTAGACTAGCACATTAATAGTTTTTAGTTTAGTTTACATTAGCATAGGTTTATTAAATCTTACCCTCGATCCTTTTTTTTCTTTCACATAGCTGGAGTCAGTGGCTCAGCAAAGGGAGGGAGGTGTTGGGAACTGCCATGATGACTACCATAAGTGATCTTACACTACATACAACACAAATAAAACTAAACTATGTACATTAAAAGCCAGCTTCAAAAACAAACAAATAAAACATATAGTTCAATGACTTATTAACTATTTAGTTTTTTTTTTTGCATTTATTTATTTAATAATTTGGTTCAATGTTTTTGCCATTAGTAGTTTCATTAAAAGGGAAAACATCTGAATATAATTCTTTTTTTTTCCAGACTTTCAATATTCCATAACCCCCTTTTTTAAATTTATATAAATTTAGGAATATAAATCATTGAAAAAATACTCCATCAAATGATACCACAGAAGAAAAAAAATGCCCGTGTGCATATTTCAGTTGCATTGTACTGCAGATAAAATCCATTAATCAATCAAAACGCTTTGGTACTCTGCTCCTAAAAAGGAGTGTAAAACTAAAAGATAGATTGTGGCAATAACTTGTACAGTGTTAAGATTTCATTTTTTATTATTTGTAAGTTTAGAAATATACAGCGGGGGAAAAAAGTATTGAAAACATCAACATTTTTCTCAGAAAATATATTTCTAGGAGAGTGATTGACATGAAATTTTCACCAACAACCCAAGTAATGCACAAAGAAATCTGAGTCCATAAATTAAGTCATTTGTAATATAGTGAAATGACACAGGGAATAAGGGTTGAATACGCTTACTGAAATTTATTCAAAACTTAGTGCAAAAACCTTTGTTGGTGATTCCAGCCTCGAGACGCCTCCTGTATGGAGAAACCAGTGGAATACGTTGCTCAGGTGTGATTTTGGCCCATTCTTCCACACAAACTATCTTTAAATCTCCAAGATTCCAGGGGTCTCTTCTGTGAACTCAGAGCTTCAGCTCTTTCCAAAGATTTTCAAGTGGGGTGATTGACTGGGCTGTTCTAGCAGCTTCATTTTCTTCTTCTTAAACCAGTTGAGTGTTTCCTTGGCTGTGTGCTTGGGATGGTTGTCTTGCTGAAAGATCCAGCCTCTTTTCATCTTCAGTAGCTGGCAGATGGCAGCAGATTCTGGTCTAGAATGTCTCTCTACTTATCTCCATTCATACTTTCTTTAATGATATGAAGTCTGCCACATGCTGAAAAACAGCCCCCACCATGATGTTCCCACTTCCAAACTTCACTGTTGCTATGGTGCTTTTGGGCTCAAGTGTGGTGCCATTTCTTCTCCAAACATGTTGTGTCTTATGACATCTGAAGAATTCAGTTTTGGTCTCATCTGAACAGACTATGTTTCTCAGAATGTCATGGGTTTGTCCAGATGTTGTGTTGCAAACTTCAAACCAGCATCAACCTGCTTTTTTCTTAAGAAATGGAGTCTCGCATGGTGTGCGTGCATGAAGACCACGGGGGATGAGTGCATTACTTCTTGTTTTCTCTGAAACAACTGTACCTGCTGATTCCAGGTCTTTCTAAAGCTCTCCACGAGTGGTCCTGGGCTGTTGGAGAACCTTTCTGATTATGTTCTGACTCCTCTGTCTGAAATCTTGCGAGGAGCACCTGGCTGTGGCTGGTTTATGATGATGCCGTGTTCTTTCCACTTCCAGATGACGGCCCCACTGGTGGTCACTAGAACTTTCAGAAGTTCAGAAATGTACCTGCAACCAATGCCTTCAGTGTGTTTTACAATAATAAGGTTGCGTAGGCCTTCAGACAGCTCTTTGCTTTTACCCATCATGGAATGCTTCTTGTCTGACACCTTGGTGATGAGAAACCTTTTTAATGGCATCAATCGGGACTAAACCAGCTGATATTACTTTGCACTGATAGGGGACAGGATTACTTTCTAAATACTGACAGACTCCAGCTGCTTTCATGGCTTTCCAGATCTTTTTGCCCCTCTACTGCTTCATGTGTTCAATACTTACTTGTGTCATTTTACTATATTACACATAACTTAATTTATGGACATAAATGTTGGGATTTCTTTGTATGTGTGCATTACTTGGGTTGTTGCCGACATCTGGTGAAAATTTCATGTCAATAGCTCCACTAGAAATATATTTTCTGAGAAAAATGTTGACGAGTTCAATACTTTTTTTCCCTGCTGTATTGAAATCACTATGTTCTCTGTGTTTATTTGATAAGGTGTGATGAAAAAATATGATTAAAATGTGTATTTTTTGTATCATATTTATAGCATAATTTTAACACTTCTAAAAGTTATCACCCATTGACTTTTATAACCTTTTAAATTTAGTTATATGGATCCTAGAAAGGAGGATACTCCAGTGAATGACACTACTTTGCACAAACATAACAGTGTAGGCACAGACAGACCATTTCTTCTGGAGTTTTTAAAGGGTTGACTTTATGTTAATAATCTCTTAAGTAACATAAGTTGCTTCAGATCACACGAATAGAGACAGACTAAAGTTATTGTTTAATTTCTTACAGAACAATGCAGAGAGGCAGAGGAGAAAATGTGTCTGTGTCTGCTGTTTTCCCTCCTGTCACACACAGCAACTGGTGGCATCCTCATGTATCTTTTCTTTGTGCTGTGAGATAGATCAGGGGCTGTCTCTCCACCACCACCCAGATGGATGGCTAATTGTAATGGGAGCCCAGCACACAGCTAACAATTAGACCTGAATGAAGATGGATGTGAATGAGGGGGTGTGAAAGGAGGAAAGAAGTGTTTGATGAGGAAAAAGAAGGGGATGGGAGGGAGAAGGAGGAGGAGGCTGGAAAATGCTGGGGAACTAATGCTGCGCTTTCTCTCAATAATTCCTCCCCCTTTGGCCCCATCTGCTCTCCTCTTGTTATTTCAGTGCTGTGAAACACAATCTAAAATGGCTTTTCTATTTTACTCTCAGTTAAACATAGCCTTATTCTAAGAAATGACCTGAAGAAAAATGGATTTTCTGCGAAACATAACCACTAGCTGGCAGTAAATGTTAAGCAAATGACGTTTTGCTAAGGTAAATGACCAGTGACACTTGCAAATGGTTGGTTTAATGACAGAGAAGGTCATATGTCATTTAGGTTATTGAGCATTAAAGAACACTACATGTTCTGCAGAGGGTAGTAATGGGGTGTTGAAGAATGTGGCATGCCTGAGTAATTCATAGTCCTGGAGCAGCATTAAAAATCACAGCTGTCATTAGCAGTGAAAGAGCAGACCGTGCACTGATAATGACTCTATCATACGCTGAGGTTACCATCTTATCAGCCAGACTACTGTCTGAAATCTTACACGTTAAAGTGATGTAACATGTAATGAGCCAAACACGTTAAAAAGGTCAGAACAATCCATCTCAGTTGCTTCAAATTCAGGAATCAAGAAATGTAGATGATGACATGATCCAGTGACAACATCAGCAGGCTGTTTATTGGGTTACATTTCAATTTAGAACCTTGCCATGCTCATGGACACTGAACATAAAGCAAAACTGATTCTATTTCTTTTTTTTTAGTCTTTTTTCAAGCACAAGCCACTCAGTGTGGATGGCCCCAATGGGTGGTTTTCCTCACTTGGATCCTCAGTGCCCTGCCATGTTTGTTGCGTCAGAGGGATGGGGTTCAAATTTCTCAATGTTTTTATTGTATTTTATGCTGTTAACTTTGTGTTACAATTTTTTTTATTAATAGTGCTATATGAATAAAATTTGATTTGATAACAATTTTAATAACAGCGATTTGAGTAAATTTGATAAAACCAAAACATTTTTGACTGAATGCTGGGGTTTTAGTGCAGAGCGACTAACTGCCAGTCACAACAGCACATTATCATTGTGTATTATATTGGATACAATGAGGCAAAAAGAACCTTTTAGCAATTAAGCAGTTGTGAATGTAAAGATTTCCTCCATGTCTTCCACCGAGGCATAATATGAAAATCAGGACACACTCCACTGGTCTCAGGAACACTGGCATAAATATTAAGCAACACTTAATCCTGCTGCTAATTAAAGCTTAAGGTGGGACAGATTGCATCTCCTAAACGCTCTATAGTGTCACATTTGCAAATGCATCATCATCCATGGCACTTACACCTTGATTTGCCGTTGTAATAACTCTCTTGAGTATCAAGGCATCCAGGTAGAATATTACCATGAAGGAAATGATAAGGTATTTTAGTCATGCTGTTGCGAATGGAAGAAAAGTAATCCATTGGATGTACTGGTCCTTCAGGCAAATCACTGACCTCACTTCAGGCGAGCCAAAGAGACATTCAGCTGCTTGAGGGGAGTCATTTAGTGCAGGTTAATGAGACCAGCTCTGTCATGCTACACTGGTCCATTGGTGGGTACCTCTGAAGGTGCGGTACAGAGCTGTGTTTGGGACACTGCGCAACACTGCATCGTAGAGAGGACACATTAGCGTGAGACAGTTCAAGGTCAAGACTAAACTGACAGGAAGCACGGTGGGTGCAAACACACGCACAGATGTGAACAGGGATTCTCACAACAGATGTACAAACACACACAAACAGGTAGACAGACATATACCTTCCTCTCAAACAACACCTCATCTGGGTGATAGCTATTTAAGGAAAGAACACAGCATTAGGACACACTTTGCCTCCAGCTCTTTCCCTCTCTCTTTCTTAGCTTTCTTCTTCCTCCTCTGCCCTCCCTTTCCCTCTGGCTTCTCTTGTCACCACTCTTTTCTTTTCTTTTACTTCTATCAACACCCCTCATCTGATTTGAACTTGTTTTCCATCAAGATAATTTCTCTAACTTTCCAGCCTTCCTTCGGATCCCTCAGTCTCTGCTCCTCCCGGCACAGTTGGCAGTGTTACAAAAGAGTCTTGCTTGGCAGACAAGGTTACGGTTAGTTAAGACTGGGCAGCGTTCAGGCCACAGTTGTAGGACTTTAAACAGATTTAAACTGCAACCAGAGAACGTGCTCCAAGATGGATGGCATTAATCACAGCCAGAGTGAGACAGAGAGCAGAGTGGGGAGGGGGGTTGTGGTAATGGATGGAGGCAGAACAGCAGAGATACAGAAAGAGGTGTAAGAAATAAGCCAAGGAGGTGAAAAAACCCTGGGTAGAAGAGGTGTGAATGACAGTGATGAGAGAGAGGAATGGACTCTGAAAATATGTGTCAGTGTGTGGATGTCCGCTAGCTCAAAGCAAACACTATCTACCTCAAGAGAACAAAAACTGTCAGGATTGCCCTCAAACTATGATTACAAGCCCAGTTTTGTGTGTGAGCCAGCTGATGCTGCTACCCAGTTTGGCTCATGGACACAGTGCAAAACAATTCTTACAAAAGGTTCAAAGGTTGGGCTATTAACCCAAAGGGAAGATGGGGACTTCAAACCTCACAAAAGTTTAATCAGACCCGTTCTGTATTTTTATACCTGATAAAATCTCACAGGTACAGATTAAGAGGGAAACAATGCGAAGATGGGAAATTGCTGATATTTACTTCTTTGACAGGCTATTATAGGTTTTCAGTTTGGTCTTTTTGGATAAGACTGGAGTAATGAAAGCATTCAACTGGTGAATTTACAAAGGTACTTTTGGTTTGTGGGAATTTGATAAGTCACACAATAATGAAGAGTTTTTCCAAAGCCGACAGCAAAATTAGTAAGGTTTAGATCGTCACTGTCTGTAGGGCAGAAAAAAAGCTCATTACTATCGCTCCGAATGCTCTGGAAGATTTCAAATCATAGTATTTTTTCTTTTCTAAACCCCCAGCAGTATTAACATTGACAACTAAAAAACACAGAACTGCAAATCTGTCTCTGGAAGTGCATTTCTGTATTGATTTCTCTCAGATTTGATTGAAAGGAGTCACACAACTCACTGACTGTCACTGACACTGATTTTGCTCAAATGTTTAAATCTGCTGTGAATTTGTGATTATTTGTAAAGGTTTTCTGAAGTGTTTCTACTGGCTTCATTAATTTTAATTAATCCCCTTCCAATACAGGGATTTTAGGTCGCCAGGTGTTAGAAAATCCTTCTGGCTCATGTTTATCCTTTCCATTTGATGATTACAGAATTATAAATGTAGGTAATCCATTTATAAATAATCATGAGGCTCACCCTTTCCCAGAGGTTCTGCCATTAGGTGTATGGCCTAAGGCAAAGCTCTTAATTTTCCAGTCAATCTATCCTCCAGCCTTATGATTTCATAACCATTAGCTCTGTGTAGTAGCGGAAAATATAGTACTATGGACATGAAAGGCTGCAACGAGTTTTCCCTGCAGGGCATTTGGGCTCAGCCTTAGAGATGGTGGCAGGCATGGAGCAAAGCTGTGACTCCTTTGCTTTGAAAGAAGTCAGTTAAGTTGGTTTTGGGCATTTTAGTTGGATGCCTCCAAAGAACCCTCCAGTAGAATTTTTCTGAGTTGGCTCAGTTGGGAGGTGGACTCAGAACTCGCTGGAAGGACTATTTTATCTAGCATGGGAATGCCTTGAAAGCCCCAAATGAAGCAGGAAAACATTACTGAGAAGAAGGATGCCTAGAGTAGCTGTTGACACAGCACCACAACGTTTTTTTTTTGTTTGGTTTTTAATGTGGCAATCTGAGAGTTCAAACTAATCTGAGGTTTTATAATCTATTATTCCCTTTGTTGATAGTTAAAGCAATAGCTTTATATGCATAAACAAAAACTATTTTTATGTAGATCAGCCATCAATGTCTGTAAATGCTTAATGATGAATACTAAATAAATCCGAGCTCCTGCGTGTCCATGACACCTGGTGAAGTGCTATCATTGAGAAACGACATGCAATAAAAACAATCAGCACCATGGTACTACAGTAATGCTCTAATTCTAAACTAGTAAAAAAAAAAAAAAACCTCTCCTATAATACACTGATTTAAACTGCCCAGAAAAGCAATCTGGAGTGGAATTCATGATAAAATAAACAAACAAATCCACAGCCACTACTGAGGCTGGTTTAATTGAGAAGAGTGAAGAGACACCACATTGTGTGTGCTTTTGTGTGGCTTTTACTTGGCAGCCATCAAGTCATGAGGCTAGCCAAGCAAGAGCATCATCCCACAATGCAACACAACAGCGTGTTAGTAAATCCAGAGGGTGAGGAATGCACCTAGCAGAACTTCAACTCAAAAATATAGAGCCGGAAACTCAGTCTGCTCTTCAAACAAAGTGAATTTTGCAAAGTCATGAACATTACAGTCACGTTTCTTTGCACTGCTTCACTTTGAAGCACAATGGCTGTCCTGAGGGAAAGTTTTGCAGAGAATGTTCAAACTATGCAGCGAGACCTCTCAGGCTGTTGAAATAAGCCCACCTGGCAGACATATTCAACTATCCGAGGCAGTTTCAGATCATCCCTGAAAGTCAGGCTACCAGCATCTATCCAGAAAAAAAAAAAAAAAAAAGGGAACAGGGAGTAACCGGCACGTTTCTCCCAGCTGATGGATTTCTTCATGATCGACCTGTCTGTGGATGTAGAGAAAGAAGTCAACGCCTCTGAGCATACTGAACAGAGCCAGCACATCAGCTCATATTTCTCTGAACAGAACAAAGACACTTGGGACTCTGGGACTCTGTGAGTGATCCCCTTGCCTCAGCTGCAGCAGCTTCAAGTGGCCTTACTGATAAGGTGGCATAGCAGCTGTCCTGTGGGTGGATGTAAAAGTGAGATTCCAGCAGGTGTCTTACAAAGAGTCTGAATTCTTTCTGAAAAATGAGTATCCTTCTGAAAAATATCTGTGTGGGTGAAACTTCACAAAGAGGAAGCACAGGGTGTGTTTGCATGTGAAACATCAGTCTACTTAACACTTCTAACATTGCTGTGAAACTAATCTAAGACACAAGCATTGACACCCCATTAAAATTTCAATATGCAAGAAATGCTCAATTAGGGATGGATATTTTAGGTGATTTTTAAAGTCAATCAGTCGGGCCAGTCAAAATCAATTAATCGATTTGCTTTACATTGTGACGTCACCAATAATGAAACGAAAAACACTATCCACAAAGGAATATTGTAAAGATCTTATACTTGTGAGATCTTACACTTATAATGTGTATGTTCTATAAATCTGTGTTTTTCATCTTATTTCATTTGTATCATTGTGTGGGATTTAGTGTGCTTTATTGTAGAGTAGATGGATGAGAAAGTCGGAGAGACATCTGACTGAACCCGGCAGCTGCTATGCAACATAGTGTGGTGTTTACTTCACGTAGCACAACACTACATTAAAGAGGTAAAAGTCTGAAGGTCCAACCCTCTGAGACCCATCTGAAGAGAAAGAAAAATGTATTCACCTGAACCTTCTGTGCCCGTCGCTTGTCTGCTCTCTGGTTCTGGTGATAGATACGACTAAAGTTGGACACGATGACAGGGACAGGAAGGGCGATTACCAGAACCCCACTTAGAGAGCAGATGGAGCCAAAGATCTTCCCTGCAATCGTCTTAGGAACCATGTCTCCGTACCTGTAAGAGACGACACAGAGAGTACGTTTAGCAAAGGCTTTTTCTCCATACTACATTGCTGATATCTACTTGCTGCACATTCACACTTTCATTTTTAGGCTTCCCTTGCCAGCATATATTAATGCCCCGTAGAGTAAAATCTAACCTACTGCGCCCTCCCCCGCATCAGGAGAGAAAAATGGGGAGACTCCAAGCCAACCTCCTCTGTCACCGAATGGCACAGTTATGTCCACTGACTCACTCACTCAGAGTAGATACTATTAACCTTTACAGAGGAGAACGAGGAGGACACTGAATGCCAGGGACATTTCCCAAAAGTCATTTATCCCAATTATGTTTGAAATATTTGCAAGTCAAAAGCGTTTCTTCTCTTCAGCTCAAGACAGACAACACAATTACAATAACTACATTACATTCTTTACTTTTCCCAATGAAGAAACCAGGGTGCAGGTATCAACAGGGGGAAAAGAAAGCAGGAGACAAAGGGAAAAGAAATGCAAAAGCTAAAAGGGCACAAGTTAAGTTGGAAAAGCAACCCTTATTTCTAATGGTGCTCATTTCTTATTCATGAGAAAGAAAGAGCAGGTAATTTGTTCTTGTTTCCTCCTAAACAACAAGTCCAATTGAATTTATTAGACCTAACTTATAGGTTAGCTTACAAAAAAAAAAACAAAAAAAAAAAACATGCAATGACAATGAGTCTTTAAACTTTGAAAATTATATTGCATGTACTAAAATACTATGGTATGTCAAAAGCACAAATCTTTGATTTCATCATATGCTGTATGAACCAATAATTCAGCAAAAAGAAAAAAACGACCTCCTCACAGTTGAAAATGACATTCCCTTTAAATTTATTCTTTAATAATTTTCTATCATGAAAAGGCTTCGATGTAGCCAGTGGCAAATGTGATGCATATTTTGATGTCTTCATATTACAGCTTTTCACATGGATGAGTGAGATAATGATTCAAGGAAGCACTTTAGTTTCGCTGAGAGACTGAAAGACGAAGTCACAGAGGCAAAGCCAGAAAGACAGCAACAGAATGTTGCACGAGAATCTGTCTCTTCTGTGTCTCGTCACATTAACCCCAGCAAAAAAGCAACTCAAGGTGTCAGAAACAGAGAAAACTGAGTGATACGCTGCTTCCAGCGAGCTGCAGAGTGAATACATCAAAGATATGTGACATTACAGAGCAGTCACAATAAGCTGCTCTCATACAGTAATGGAATCACACCCATATTTGGCATAATAGGCTTAAATACTGTCCGTTTCCAAAGGGATTTATGATGAGCATTTAGTTGTGTATGAGGACAAAGTATAAGAAAGTAAAGGACATTTTCTGCGATAACTATGAGTATTTTGCACATTTTTATAGTTCAGCTCCACTTTTTGGCAGCTGTAGAGTTACATTAATTCTAAACAAGACCCAAATCCTGTACAGTATATATAAACCCTAAATTATTATCAGACCATACTTTTTTTTTTTGATGGTTAACAACAACTTAACATGGATTGCAGGCAACTTAACAAGGAACACTTATAAATAGTATTTGTGCTTATAATAACAGCAGCTATGTTGTTTGCAACAGCATGTTGTGAAGACACATTTTCCTCAGTTCATTTACTTCCTGCTTTGGGACGATGTCAAAGAAATAATAATTTGGCAGGAACAGTAGTATTTTTTACTTCAGGACGGTAATTCCCAAAATTTAAAATTTGGAATATCTGTGCATTATGTCAATAATATCCCTAATTTATCTAGCGGATAAGCACAATCTCAAAGTGATGTCCTTAAGATATTAGAAAAAATCCAGCAAAGATGTGACACAGGACCTGAGAGATGTATTTGACCCTTCACTGTTCACTGAAGTCTTATCAGAAATGGTCTCCATGGAAGGATGACTGTCAATAAAACCCTTTCTTAAGAGAGGGAAACAAGGAGAAAAGGATGAGGCATGCCAAATTACATGAGAACTGGACTGAAAATCAATGGCAACAGATCTCATGAATCCTCCCCAGAGCCCGGACCTCAAACTAACTGAGGCAGTGTGGGATTATTTTGACGGAGAAAAGGACAAAAATCAGTCAACATCCAAAGACGAACTTTGAAATGTCCTTCAAAAAAAGCCAGGAGAATTATTTCTGAAGCCTACTTAAAGAAATTAAAAGAAAACTTGCCTTGGAGTTGAAGAATAAAGGTGGTCATTTAGTTTATGTGCCGTTATTACCATTTTAATTTGCATGTTTTAATAAACTGATCTCCTAATGCCGCCCTTTCCTGATAATGTATCAAGAAATCAGGGGTGGATCAATACTTTTGCATTGTATTTTCCTCTTTCAGAAAACAGTAATAATCATTTGCTGATATATTCACAAGGGCACTGACCAGACAAGGATAGAAAGGCATTTGGCTTTGGTTCCCAGATGCATTTGGTATATTATAGTCCCCTATAGAGTTGGCAAGGGGCAGATCTTGTCAATCAGCTATAACTGCTGCTGGACTTGAAAGCATGTGAACAGACATCAATACATGGAGCTGCATGTCTTCAATCACATGTATCAGAAATCCTGCAAAAAAACATTCTTATAAGAACAAGTTATGGTATAATGACTGATGGCTTTAGAAAGTGTGACAACGTCCACTTCTGAATTATTTACTGCCCAGCCTATGCAGCTTGTTTGACAGCAGCATTAAACAAAATGACGGTGAGATTTCCTTCTCTAGAAATGCTATTTAAAAGCAAGAAGAGCACTGCCAATACTTTGAAAGTACTTCCAGGGCTATTATCTCAAAACATGTTGCCAGACAGCACTTATCAAATTGGTCTACTATGACAAATCACACACAATGGTGCCTCTTGTTATTTGAAGTCTTGGCAAACAATACCCAAGAGGTACTCCAAAAATGAACAGTAATCTGCTTAGGAAGTTTGCTCATGATAACCATTTTAGAATCTAATGAAGCACTTCTGTCACCGTTTGTTGGAGATGCTAAAAATGCAGAATGGTGGCACACTTGCACACATAAACAACAAAACACACTCTCAGTTTATTTTGAAGAAGGAGATGAAACAGGAGATGAAACCTCACGCTCATTAGTCACAGATTTCGGCAAAAGCAAGCCCAATATGAAGCCATGTAAGCAGAGGGTGGTGTTCACGTCAACAAAGTGAAGCGCTGCCCACACACAGAGATCCACTGGTCCACAGCCATAAATGAGAGCATACTTACAGAGAACATTCATCGTCCCTTCCAAGAACTTTAATGGCCTTTCCACCCAAATTAGGCAATAACAATCCCATCAGTGGTAGAAAGGCTCTATCTCTAGAAAACATTTCATCTCCTCCCCTCTTCAGAAGATGTTTCCATTAGGAGGAATGAAAAGCTAATCATATTCATCTGCAAGCTTTCTTTAATGGGATCCTATCAGAGAGTCAGATAGAGGCTCTTTTCCGCTAATACTACAGTCAATTTGCCACTCCCATTTAGTCAAGCTGGCCTGTTTTGATGATACCATCTCTGAGTCATAATAAGTGGCATAGGAATAAAGCTTGGTCTGCATACAACGTAGAAAGAAAAAGCTTTAATAAGTAGTATAAGGGTATGCCTATGTGTGTGTTTGCATGTAATAAGAGAGGCTGGATGTAATTTCTTCCCATTTAAATGCAGGGGCAGCTCCTGACTGTGCAAGATGATGTGAAGGTAAATGTCTCTCACAGAGCAAGAAGATGGATAAACAATGAGAGGAAGTATGCTAGACGGAGAGAGGATTTCTCGGCAGATGCAGCACAGATAGAGCTTTTTTCTTTTTTTCTTTATAAATTCTCCATCTGCTTCTGCTCTCCTCTCTTGCAGCCACACATGTGTTCAAACATACAGCACCATAAGTTTTGGTACACAGTTACTGGGTGGATGTGTAACTCCCACTTGCACACATTCAGGTCAGGTGGGCAGGTCAGTTCTTGGTCAGAGTTGTCACATCCCATCATTTGAGTGCACAGTCTCTGCAGGTTGTATTAACAAAGTCTAGGAGGGTTTACTGAGTGGGGCAGAGTGCTTTTGTGAAGGTATGTATGATGAAGGGTCTATGGAGTTCTGTGATGATGGCACTTTAGGAACGCAGAGCCCACCCTCACATATCAGCTGATAAACCCAGCTACATGGAAGAAATATGACTGCAATAATAATGGGTAGAAAAAGCCAATGAAGAAAAATCGTTCATTTGAATACTGAGACTCTTTGCACAGTATGATTTTCACTACAAATTCTTATTCAATGAATGCATAAAAGAAACTGATCTGAACTTAATGGATAATTAAATACATCTGTAATGCTGGAACTGCTGTTTCACTTTGCAGGTCATAATCTTCTTTAATGTACATACCACAAGAAAAATAGTACTCTTTAATACTCTTAGAGGAATCTTCTATTAAAACAGAGAATACGAACAAGACAGGCAGAGCATTGACACATCAAGTGTTGGGGGTTGGCTTTCCATTTACACACACACTCCCACATGATTCCTCTGCAATTTTCTTCACGTCCCTTCATATACAGCCTAACTGATTCTGTTTGGACCACAATGCCTTTGTGGTGGCTTGACACCCTGGGGTGATGAAATTGCATGCGAGGGGAGTGTATTCAGTGTTAGTGAGTGCAATCAGTGTGTAGCTTGTTTAGTCTGTGTGCTTCTCCTCATAAAACCAGTTACTGGAGTTAAATTGTAAATGTTTCAGATGTATGTAACACTTTTTTAACCTTTTCTAGGTCCCACAAAGAGCTTTATGTGCTTTACCCATCACAGATTTCATACACTACTAGAAGATGTGCAGCATTAAAGAAGGCACTTTTTTCACTTGCGGCCTCGAACTCCATTGCTTAGCTAGCCAACATAGTCTTATGGGTAACCTTCTGGCACCCTTTCAGAGAGAATTATATCCTCTCAGGCAAGCCTGTGATTGCTGCTAGATCCAATGTTAAGCATGGACAGGCCATGAACCTGACTAAGATAAGCTCCAAAAATGAAAGACTCATAAATGGCTAAACACAGAATGTTTTCTATGCCTGGTATGATAAACGTTAACCTTCTGAAAATGTTATGTGAGATATGTAAAATCATGAGTATTTTTAAAATATTTTTCTAGATAAAATAATCAATTAATAATAATAATAACAATAATAATAAAAGATTCGATTTATATTGCGCTTTTCAAGGCACTCAAAGCGCTCACAGTCGTTCCATAATTCATTCACTCCTCATTCATACTTGGTGATGGCAGGCTATGTATGTAGCCACAGCTGCTCTGGGGCAGACTGACGGAAGCATGGCAGACAATTAAGATAGTAGTTGTCACATTATGAAAATGATCAGAAACATATTCAAAGCAAAGCCTTAAAATATAAAAGATTAATGACAAGGTAAAGTTTAAAATCTTTTTAAAAATATTGCTGTACTAATACAATTACTTTGTGTACAGATATTAAATGGCAGCTTATGACATGCATCAATACACCCACAGCTTTTGTTTCCAGTGTCTACCCACACACAGACAACTTCTTGATGCATGTCAAAGCAGCTTGACTCTTCTCTCGGCACCTAATCTCATACAAGAAATTGGGCTCCATTCATTTTCAGGAACTTCACATGTAGATGGAGACAAGTAGCATTGACAATGTTAATGAATGACTACTTTATTCAGTCTTTTTTTTGCTGGCATAATTGTGTTCTTTTCATTTTGTGAACATATTGTCACTGAAGATATAGAAATAAATAATTGAAAGTTCACTAACAATGTCACAAAGAAAAGATGACTGAATGAGAGGGGAAAGATGTTTTCCCTTTTGAAGATTAGCTGAAGTTGTGCAAAGGGGCCTGGGAAGTTTCAGCACCATGGACAGCTTCTACAGTTGGTGCCTGTCAGGACCTTGATTTGCACTTAGATTCCTTGTTAGCAGCTTACTGTGGTCCAAATTTCAAGTGCTAATTTAGATTCCTTATTTCTGAACCCAGAGCAGTTGGTTTATGCTAATGCCATGAATTCAGAAAATCTACATCATCAAGTGGGAGGTATGGGTGAGTTAGTATTTAATAACCCCAAAGCAAACAATAATCTAGTCTGAATTAAACAAACACATTTATTTCCAAGTCTATGCTGCTCCAAAGCTCAAGTGCTGTGTGCATCATACAACATCATCATACTGTAGTTGTGCTTCCACTAAAATATTCAATATTAATGTACTGATTAAGAATATATTGGTTATAGTCTTCTTCATGATCCAAATGAATGCATGTGGTACTAAAAGACACAAATAATGATGTCATATAGACATATAGTAACAACACAGTTCCACTTTTTAGTGAAAATCTGTCAGAGGACAATGAAGCTTAGCTCTTTTAAGTTCAACAGAGTGAAAGATTGTCTCTCCAGGCCACTAACCCTCCACCATCCATCCATCTGTACTGCCGTATGACATTTCATGGCCAGTCAGTCAAATGGAAGTAACTCTGATGACATATGGTTCTTCATGGATGGACCAAACATCTATAATCACCCCCACAAATGTCACCCTAGGTAAGCACAAAATAAGGGGGGACACACACACATACACACAACAGGTAGTGAGACACATGAAGAGACACACTGAGAGGAAGAGAGCATGCTGAGAATGAAAAAAGTTGACAGAAACAAAAGCTAACTTGATTGTGTCAATGCTTTTAATCAAAGGAAAATGGTACTATGCGATTAATCAGATAGCGTGAGCCAATGACGATATCACCACTTGTCTGAGACAGGAACTCCGATGGTGATCTTGATATGTAAGGCTCAACAAATCCTTAACTATGAAAACTGTTTGCTGGATAAATGCTCTCATAAAAAAGTAAGAAGGTTCAAAATATTAAGTGAGATTTTTATTGAAGCAGCTGAACCTATGCAGTTATCTAAAAGTGTCAGATTAATTCAAATGAAACAAACAGTGAGGTTTTGGGTTGAAGACATTTAAAAAAAGGGGGGTTTGAATTCTTAGGAACAAACAGCCTGTGAGTTAATAGCTGCTCTCTGAATGGCATGTTAACCGCAGCCATGACCTTGTTCTAAACAACTGCACAAAAGAAACGTGGGTATTGTGAAAGGTGGGAACAATGCCAACAGCCTAAATCTAAAACCTACTTGATAAAAATGCAAGAACAAAGAGTTGTTGGCAGCTGTTGTTAAACTTCTCTACCACCTGCTTTTTCTTGCAGGAAGAAAAAGCTGCAGTAATTTACAGAGTTCATTTTACTTTCAGTGGGTCATCAGGGAGTGGAAGAAACTGCAAAGGCCAAAATGAACCATTGTATTGCTATAATTTGAAGGACTTGCGGCTGCGTATCCTGTCACGGTATTTCAGCTACTGTACAGCAGCTCCAGCCTTAAATATAGGACATTTTACAACCAACTTTTAATGAAATATCTGCATGCCAATTTGTGCACATAAAAATGCTCCTGCTGCATTATAAAATGATTAAAAAGGTCACTGTATGCTTTTGGTGTAGCATGTGTAGTTTACAGTAAGATGTGCAGTAACACAGTGCAATATTTTAGACTTAATGTGAAGAGAAACACAAAACTGTCACCTTGTATTCAGCTGTACTTCATCAGAATAAGTGAAATATAAACATTTCTTCACATATGTATATTGTAAAGGTTAAGTTTTTTAGTTTTCTTTTTTTAAACAAAAGGACACAACCTGGAAGTGGAAGTTGATCCATTTTTCCCAGAGCTTTCTGTGGGGCAGACATATAGCTTATTTTCTCATTTACATTTGTCAAGTGATGAGATGGGAATGGGAGAAAGAAACACACAGATAAATTGATATAGTAAAAGGGAATTACTCTCATTCTGCACTGCAGGCAGAAGAAAGGTCATTATCATCACTCACTTCACAACCAATCTTACACAGAATCTCACTGAGGGATGGCCACCATCTCTCTTTAACACACATGCTGTTTGCTGCATTGTGACTTGGAATGGACCGACTTTGACATGGTGTGTAGACTTTTCATAGCTTTCTGCTTTATTGTAATAGTAGACCCAGAAACATAGCTGGTAGTGTTTTGAGATTGTGACTTTACTTGTGTGTGTGTTTGTGTGTCCTGTTGCAAAATGTGGTGATGGTGAAAACCTGTGTGGCAGGAACTACCAGATTTTTTTTTCAAACTTTTGCAGGTTTTTGTGTTTGAATCAGGACAGATTTTGTGAAATAGCATCATCACAACTGTGAAAATTGCTATAAAATTACTGGATGTGATGATGCCACTGCAAGATGATCTTTGTTTTTTCTTTTTTATTGATCAGTAAATTACACTAACAAAAATAAAGTAACAAAAAGAATGCTTGACTTTCATTTGCTACAGAGCGATGCATTAGAGTGCTCAAATAATATCAATATCATCATTAATATTGCTTGTACTGAGTGCTTCCATTGTTACAGAAAGTGAAAGATCCAAATTCCTAAACTTTGGGGGTTCACAGCCTCTGTGTGTTAACTACATAACGCACATTATGAGTTAAAAACAATACAAAAACAACAAACAATGAGTAAACAAAGTGTCAACCATCTTCTGAGGAAAATCACTAATATTATAGTAATTCTTATTTTCTTATGCAATGCGGAGAGCTGAACCTGCTGAGTCATAATTCATTTTGCAGTTCCTCTTAACTCTTAAAAAAAAGAAAAGAAAAGAAAAAAAAAAACTATTTCAGCTTAGTTCAGTTTAGGTTTTACTGCTTGAATCTTTTGACTTACTCTTACTGGTCTTAATGACCCCTGACTGGCCATAGCAGACTGCTGTTCCCGATAAGTCCTAAAAATTATACACAGATTTTATTCTTTATCATTGGTACCCCTGGCTCCAGAGTTTTGCACTCATCATTTCTCCCAAGAATTTCTACTCATTTCAGACCAAGGAGTTTTCCCCTGGGAAATCAACCCATACCAAACCCCAAAAACAAGAGTAACCATTTCATGAATTTCTAAAAAAGTTGGGTTTGCAAAATGGTGACGGCGATTCAGTTAATCAATTTATTTTGTGCAAGCAAAAAAACATAATTTGTTGGAGTTATCTCCAAAGTGGTGTGCTCTAATGGGCATCAATCATTTACACCATATTGTCTAAAAGTATGCCCTCGGCTGCCTTGACTCACATATGAGCTTAAGTGACATCCCATTCCTAATCCATAGGGTTCAATATGACGTTGGTCCACCCTTTGCAGCTAACAGTTTCAACTTTTAAGGCTCCAGAAAGGAGTGCATTTGTGAGGAATGGCCATTCCTCCAACATCACACACATGTTGGATGAGAAGGCCAGGCTCTCAGTCTCCGCTCTAATTCATCCCAAAGGTGTTCTATCGGGTTGAGGTCAGGACTCTGTGCAGGCCAGTCAAATTCATCCACATCAGACTCTGCCATCCAGGTCTTTATGGACCTGCTTTGTGCACTGGTGCACAGTCATGTTGGAAGAGGAAGGGGCCAGCTCCAAACTGCTCCCACAAAGTTAGGAGTATGGAATTGTCCAAAATGTCTTGGTATGCTGAAGCATTCAGAGTTCCTTTCACTGGAACTAAGGAGCCAAGCCCAGCTCCATTAAAACAACCCCACACCATAATCCCCCCCTCCATCAAACTTTACACGTGACACAATGCAGTCAGACAAGTACTCCTTACTCCAGAGAACGCCTCCACTGCTCTAGAGTCCACGCTTTGCATTGCACTCGGTGATGTATGGCTTGGATGCAGATGCTCGACCATGGAAACCCATTCCATGAAGCTCTCTGCAAACTGTTCTTGAGCTGATCTGAAGGCCACATGAAGTTTGGAGGTCTGTAGTGACTGACTATAGAAAGTTGGCGACCTCATCGCATTATGCGCTTCAGCATCCGCTGACCCTGCTCCGTCAGTTTACATAGCCTACCACTTCCTCGCTGATTTGCTTTCGTTCCCAAATACTTCCATTTTCTTATACTACAGCTGAAAGTTGACTGTAGAATATTTAGGAGCGAGGAAATGTCACAACTGGATTTGCTGCACAGGTGGCATCCTATCACAGTTCCACACTGGAATTCACAGATATAGCTTTTAATAAAAATGTTCCATATTCAACCTTTAAAAACTCTGCGCAATTTGTTCAACTCAAACAGTTCTGAGCTGGCAGGTTGTTCACAAAATAATTCTCATAGATAAACCAGTTGTGGCAATAATATGACTTCTTTGGCAGCTTGAAAATCAGGTATCAGGTAAACGGAAAAGAAGCGCTGCATCCATCTGCAAATAAGATATCAATACAAGTGCCACGTTTGCAGTTATTTCTCCTTTAGTGACAATGCAAGGTTAAAGACAAATATGGTGTCAAGTCATTCATTGATTACAGGTTATTACAGCAATCAGCAGCTACAGATTGTTGATATTTTCTCCTCTGCAGTTCCATCTGTGCACCACCACATGGCTGACTTTTGTTTTCCCACTGACTTTGTTATTATGTTTTTGTAACCTGTTCTGTCCAGCATCATGACAGCAGAATGATGGTCTGATTGTTGTTTTATGCTGAAGAAGTTTGCTTTGCCAAGAAGAACTTTTTGGTTATGAGGACTCTTAAAACTTCTTCCTCTTCTTCTTTTTGAATTTGCTTAATGCCAAATTTAGCCATAACTGCTGGACCGGACTGATGTAACAATAGAAAAGAGAGGGTGAGCAGAGGAAAGAAAACAGGAGTAAAAAGAGAAAAAAGGAAAGAAAAAAAAAAAGGTAGAAAACATCCATAACTATAAAATTAAACCCAAACAGCGAAACCAGACAACTAGCAGCTGCAACTGTAATGAAACAGTAAGCATCCTAAAGCCTCTAAGAAAACACATCAATAGATCATCAGGAGCACTAGTTAGATGAAAAACTGCAAGAACCATGAGCAACAAAGAACACAATGAGTGTGTGTCTGTGTGAAAGGTTGTAGGTCTGTGTAAGCACTTTGAATTGTCTTGTGGTTGAAATGTGCTATGTAAATAAACTTGCCTTGCAAAAAATATAAGGAGTTGTCTTAAGAGAAAATGTAAATGGAATAGTGCCCTCTCCAAGGATCAGAAGCTGCCAAGTGGGTCCCAAGCACCGGGCAACCAGCAGCCACCACAGAGAACCGAGACAGACCACCGTAGCGACGGCCACGCACCTGCCCAGGAGTCGGACGAAGGCCGCAGCCAGAACCTCCACCGCCAGAGAGTGCGGGTACCAGGGTGGCTACTTGCCACATCCCCACTCGGCACCAGACCCCTGAGCATGAGTCAGATGGAAGGAGGGTCCCCACTGATTCTTTTAAGTAGCCAGTTAATCCCATGTCTCTCGATATCCTTTACAGTGCTGTTTGCTAGAAGACTCCTATTAAACATTGTGAGCTCACTTATTAATCAGGGTGGTGATAAACAACTGGGTCCCATAAGTTTTGCTCATTTGTGTGATAGAAGTGTACGTGCCTGTCTTTGTAATAAGCGTATACCAGACAGCCATCAACAGAACGCTTCAGTGAATCCACTTCCAAGAAAAACCAGGAAGTTCAGAGGCAATCATGAAAAGAGTTGAGCATAACAACATTTAAATATGGATTACATCAGAGATAGAAACAGTCCCCAAAGCTTGCTCTACTGACTGCATTCTGCCGACTAAAAACAGCCCTGCCATTAATACATCTGTGTATCACGTGCACGTTAATGAAATGTGGTAATTTTCAGTGTGTGTGGTTATGTAAACATTTCCAATAATAGGCATATCACTACAAGTGGAAAAATACTTTAAAGTCTCAGAGGGATGATAGAAGAGCCTGTATGGATAAAACCAGTAATGTCTGTTGATAATTGAAAGAGGAACCCCTTTATCTCTGTGCCCTTGGGTATGCTGAACAGTGTATCAGTGTGGCTGAGGTAAGGGGGAGGGAGGCTGAGGAGCTGAGGCACAATTACCTTGATATGTGGTTCAATTAAGCTTCAAACAAGAACTAACCACCCATGGCTGAAACATGAATCTCAAGAGAAATGTTTGAATTTAGAGATGGATTTCTTTGCTAGACAGATGCTAGACATATACAAACCCGAATTTAGATATTTTTCAAGCCAACATTACCAAAACACAGCCCAAAATAGAAATATAATCAATCCTATCTGTCTCTTTTAAATCGTCCAGTTCAACATGTTCTCAGATCCCTCTGTGGCTTTCTTGTGTTTTATCCCTGATGGTGCTGATATTGTCAGATGAAAAGAAGCAACACTGTTTGGAGAGATAAGGCTGGAACAAAGAGGAATGAAAGAGAAAGGTCAGAACCTGAGAGTTCATGGGTCATCTCCGCTCCCCAAGAAACTCACAGTCATAAGCGCAAGGTGACCGACTGACTGGTCCCAGTGCAGATTTCATATAAGAATCCAAGAGAAGAAGGATCAGAGAGAGAGGACTAAAAATGCATTACAGGAAGGGAGGAGAGAGGGAATGCAAATGTGTGAAAAGAGTGTGTGGTGTGGGGGAAACAAAAGGAAGGTGGGATTGGAGTGTGACCCCTACAGGGCAATCACCAAATGAGACAGAGGGAGGGTATGGAGTTAAACTGACAGGGGGAAAAAAGAGAGATTATCGTAAAGTATATTTCAGGATGTCAGATCTGCTCTGCCTCCTATTCAGGTCACAGTGATTGCATTTGTTTAACTTGGTAAGATCATTTCCTCCTGTTGTGGAGTGTGGCGTTTGTTTGATTTGAGTGCTTGTGAAGCACACAGAGGGCAAACATTTTTGTGTGCCTCTGCGTTTTTGTTTGCATTCCTTTGCACAAGAGTGTTTGTGTGCATGTACAGTATCTGCACGCCTCCACATGAACAGGACTTATTGTCAAAAGGTGTTGCTATTTTTCATGACTTGCACTGCATGCAACTACATCACAATAACATAAAACTCAATGGTGATACAATTCTTTTTCTTTTTCCCTGCCTCAGCTTTCTACCATAAAGCTACTGGCAGATTTTTACAACCTAATTCAATATCAGCACGTCAGTAGGTAGCCAAATGTGCCAACAAAGTCAATATAAGATGCCCTGGTGAAGCTGCAGGTCCAGAATAATTGACTTAAGTATTGAACTACTGAACTTTTTCTCAAAAGGTGATGAAAATTAATCAAGCTCTGGTCAGCTGTTTGTAACCTTGCTCCCATGAGACAGTTGAAGCCATTCTTCATGCTACACATGCAGTATTTACTGAGTTTTTTTCTGAATAAACTGTTGCTTACCAATATAGTGAAACAAATCTACTACATAGATTAGTCCAAGGGAAATAAACCAGACAGGGTTCTTTGATGATTCTTTCACAGAAATCAAAAAAACATACTCTTTGAAATATACTGAGGTATTTGCCAGTAATTTTGAATACTCTTCCTCTGAAAACAAATCCTCTCATGTGTCCTCTATTTTAACAGCAAGGCCAGTTCGTACTCGCAGTTCTTTGATGTTGCCCGTTGTCATGGGGACCTTGCAAGTGCTGCAATGCTGAGCATCCTACAGAGTACCATGTCGCCGCGGTTAAAAGGGTTACATTAACATCAGCAGCAGGTTACATTCGAGTAGGACTACATTACCCACTAGTGGAAGCAAAACTCATTTGTGGTGGCAGGGGCAGTGCCAAATTAGCATTTAGTGTTAACTTATCAGGGGTCAGCATTCAACTCATGTGATGTAAATGTAATGCATACATGAAGAGTTTCTGAGAGCCACAAAATCAGCTGTCAACCTCGACTCTATTTGCAGTAAAAAATATATTTCATATAACAGATGACAATGAAAAAGAGCTGATTCTATTCTGTCACTGATAGTGGATGCAGAAGTTGATGCACACAATTTGCTCCTCATCCTTCCATGAATCAAAGTTTTGTGTCAGATTGTTTATCTGTGGTCACAATATTGGCTGGCAACAGGCCGAGTTTATCAAACACTGTTTTACACTGCCTGACTTATTGACCGTGAACATAGCCAACATGGCTCATCTCATCAGTGTCTGGCGCAACAGCAGCAGCATCGACTCTACTGATCTATGACCAAGTCTGGTGGAGCTGCAGTCAATGCAGCTAACTGGAGTTGCCTGGTGCCTCTAAATCCGCTTTAGAGTGGTCAATGCACTGTTCGGTAAGAAGGGCTGAGATAATGCGTAATTCCAACTTGTCATGTTGATCCATGAAAATCAACAACAGTTCTATATGTTTGCTCAACAGCTGTAGACACTGTTCCAGTCGAATGCATGATTCAAGGATGTGACCTTTGCTAGGTAACCTTATGTTATGCTATTTTCATCAGGAAATTCAACTGTTCATTCACAATAAACATTGACTTTTGAATGAATATTTAACAACTTACATAATGCCCCAACTGCAGATTGCAAGACTTCTTCATATTCAAATTGTAGTTTCAATATTAAAACCTACTGTAAGTGAAAATGAGTGTTAGTGGCCTTTTTAAACCTACAAGACATTTAAAAAAAAAAAAAATCCTACTATTATGAAGCAGAGGTGTTCATTCTGTTTTCATGTAATTTACTAAGTGACGGGGAAGGTTTATATCTGTAAATATGTTAGAGCAGGGGTCTCAAACTCCTTCCAGAAAGGGCCGTGTGGCTGCAGGTTTTCATTCCAACCAAGCAGCAGCACAGCGACTCCACTCATCTCATCAAGTCTTCAGGTTAAGACTGGACTCACTTGATGAATTGAGTGGAGTCTGATGTGCTCCTGCTTGGTTGGAATGAAAACCTGCAGCCACATGGACCCTTCTGCAACAAGATTGAGACCTCCGTGTTAGAGCATGTGCAGTGTACTATATACCTCTAGGGCAGGGATAGCCAAATCCGGACTTCTTGGGCCAGTGTCTGGGAGGTTTTCAATGAGTCTCTGTGCCAACACACTTGACTCAAATTAATGAGTTATTGTGAAAAACTTCATTGGTTGTTGGATCCATTTAATTTGAGCCAGGTGTACTGAAGCAGGGAATTGTTGAAAACCATCCGGACACTGGGCCAAGAGGTCTGAATTTGGTGATTCCTGCTGTAGGTAAAAAAGCTCTGGCTCTTTGAAGAGATAGATGCACTTATCCTGTGTCACAAATAAACCAAAACATCATCAGAAATCATAGGCTCTGTGCCTTTCAAACTTGCAAAGAAAACTTGGACAGAAACACCTTGTTACAGTATGTACAGTATGGTTACTGTCTGTATTGCTGTGCAGGTACATGTATGATGTGAACCATCCTGTGGCAGCGGTTGGGCATAAATTTGGCTGACAGATAACTAAACATATCTCAGAGAGAGCTGGTAACTGGTTATGACTGATCACGCTAAAAACCATCCTATCCCAGTCACCACCCTGTCAGTCGCTGCAATTCGAGGAAGCATAGTGAGCCAAAACCAACGGTGGCAGTGGGTAACAACGGTCAGCCTGTCAGCATGGATCAGTATTTGTGGATGAAGGTAGATGTCTACATGCCAGTGTGAGTGGAGAAAAGTAGGTTGCAGGAGAAACTAGGGCATCACTGAGACTCAAGAGAGGTGTCTCCAACCCAGCCTCCTGTCCTATTTCACTGCTGGGCGAGACTGGCATGTGTGCTTGTTGTGTGCATGTGTGAGTGCGTGTGTGATTCAACAGAGGGAGCACCCTGGGCAGTCATGAGAAAGCTTCAGGCACAGGAGGCAGAGAGATAACAGGCCGGCTCCAGGTAGGCTACCTGGGAGAAAAGAGACCCAGTGACATGCTTCTTTGCTGGGGTGGAATGGATGTGCAGAAACCCCCGAGGGCATAGACCAAATGTCAGACTGTCTGTGCACACACTGGAAAACTGCTTTGAGCTTCATTGGAATTTGTCACTTGTGTGTATGTGCATTTGTCTGTAAGTGTGTATGCTCCAGCTGGGCAGATAACTGAGTTGAACAAGGAAGCACAGACAGGTGGAGACAATGAGTATGTAGGTGTTTTTGTTCACGATGTGGGTGAGAAAGTTGTTGACCGTCACTGGAAATATATCTGCAGTGCAGTTTAACAAATATGCACTATACAGTACACCTGCTTTGAAATACACCCAACCATGCATACATGTACCTGCCTGATGTCCACTGTGTTGCAATACTGATCTACCAGCTCCCATTTTCCACGTCTGGTACTTTCAAACACATCACTAATTCATTCCTGGAATTTCCCCTCTGCTAAATTTGAACTGAAATGCTGGCCCTTTAGTGTTGGGCCAAGTTACATCCTAGCTTGCTCTGTAAGCCTATATCCAGCCAGGGCTCATCCCACACTGCAACTCTACTCTCCAATGACTGCTCCCTGTTTTCAAATCAGAATAGAGATTTAGGTTAATGTGGGAATCGTGCACAGCTATTTGATCTTTAACCATGCAGGCCAGTGGCAGCACAGAGTCAGGTGGGTGTGCGTGTAGTGTTGGGTTGCCAGGTTAGGTTTTGATGGGTTAATTAGCTGGTCATGTTATCCTGAGATGTAATGAGGGCTGGTTATAGAGTTACAGCACCTGTGGATACAGCACACTGTAGCATTAACTAAAGATATTCAAGAACTGGAGCTACCGTTAGCAACTGATGAGTTTATTCCACTTGAATACACAAAAAAAAGAACTTGACAGACAATGACATCTGAGACACAGAGTAATACACGGTTCTTACTTATGCTCTACGACAAAATCCCACCCTTTTCCAGGGTCAAATTTCCAGACTTCCTTTTTAGTCCATATTTGGCATAGAGTACATTATCATGCCAGGGATAAACATCCTAATTATCTATTCTTTTATCTTTTCTATTTAGTTTTTCAGAAGAGTAAAAGGATACTGTAGTTCATACAGTATAATACAAAACCTGGAAAATACCATCATAAAGAATGTGATTCAAGAAGTAATGCTTCAGAAACAATTAAGTAAGAACAGAGGAAACAAATCTAACTGTTGCTTCCTCAACTTAAAACACAAATTATATCATGTCAGGGTGGTCCCCATACTTTTAAGTCTTATCTATGAATATGAAGAGGAAAAATATGTTTGTTTGAGCATGTTGGAGTTATAAAGCAGATACCAAAAATTAAAGGAGTCATCACCCGGAAATCCCACTTTTTCAAGTTAAAACATGTGTATTGGAACAGGATCTCAGTAAAAATGTGCCAGAAACTCTGGAAAGTGAAAGTGACTTCGTCTTTGAGTGCGGGCTCTCTCTTCTCACCAGAATCGGCCACAAGAGCGCACTCTCCACAGCACGCGGTTTGGATTTTTTCCCCCCGAATGACGTGAACTAGAGAGGCTGCTAGCTGCTAAGCTAGCCTCTTTAGCACCACCTGAAAGCAGCTAATTACCTGACATGAAGTAGTGTTATGACCAGCTTTGTCAGAGAGGAGGACAACGACAAGGAGGAGGGGGGGAGGGGGGAATTGCCGTGCTAAGCTGAGAAATTCCGCAGTTTTTATTGCTCTAACAGGAGGAGCAGTGGATTACATTTATCAGTGAGGATGTGCAGTCGGTAAGTGTTGCTGCTTGTGTAACTTATCTTTTGTGTCAGAGACCAGTAAATGATGGTAGATGAACGGACAAGCTGCTAATGTAGCTACAAACGCTAACGCTGTTTGAGTAACTTCACGTCAGACGTCCGCTCCTTATATTCATCAGAGTCCAGCCCTTTTACTCCGCGGATCATCTCTATCAACCGTACCGTTACGTTTTTATCACTTTTTCCTGTGTTGGGACATCATTTCCTTTACTTGGTCTGTCCTGATAAAACTTTGTTTTGACTGTAAAATTTCCCTCGTGAACGCGCTTACAGACAGGTCTAACTCTCGTGCGTATTCTCACGACAAACAAAAGTTGGGGATAAAAAAGAGGTTAAAATGAGCTCATTAAATTTTCGTCCCACACAACTAGAATTAAAATTCATTTGGAGATAATTTAAGAAGGATTGTGTATGTAAAACACTAGGTTATGACACCTTTAACGAATTTCAGGGAGAATTGGTTAAAGGCAGCACATCACAAAACCTAAATTATGGAGGACAGAGAAATACCAATTCTAACTATTGGCTCGCATCATAAAATGAATGCTTAGAGGGTCCTGTGCCGTGAGCATTTGTTTTGTGATGCAAGCCAATAAATAGTTAAAACTGGCATTTCTCTGTCCTTCATAATTTGGATTCGATGATGTGCTGCCTTTTTAAATATCTTTGAAGCAACTTTGACCTTGGGTTCAGCACTCTACTGATGGACTATATTCATATGAAGTGCAAGTTTTTCATCCATCTGAATTTCAGGGAGAAGTTTGCAGAGATGGGAACAGTGGAGTCGTCAAGCCTTTTTCCATGTCATGTATTTGTTCTGCTCAGCCTCTGAACCAGGTGAGTCCATTCAGCCCAATTCATTGTGCTGACTGGACTCACTTGGTTCAGTAACTGGGCAGAACAAATACATGACTTGTTGACACCAAAATTCCCACCTCTGGAAGTTTGCCCCATTGCCAAAATATAAATCAACCCCCCAAAAATGTCCTACAAGAGGCACAGGAAACACAAAAAATAACTAGTCCCTTCCACACATTACTGTAAGTGGATATATCCATAATAATGGCACTTTGGTACCATGAATAAGCTCACAGTGAAATCTATACAGCACTTATAAGTCATTACACACGTTTAATGCGAGAGAAATTGAGAGATTTTGAAGAAACTGTAAAAACTTGTTTTTTTAGTAAGAGCTGAATCTGCAGTATTTGGGGCCTTTAACAACAAATGCTGCTCTCTGTGTTTCACTACCAACAGAAGCACCATCCAATATAATAGACGTCACACTGCATTACTTAAATACTTTAAATAGCATTAAATAGCAGTTGAATCATTATTGTATTACTTTAATGTGGTAATCCCTGACATAGTTTACTCCTGCAAAAAGTCGTACTGTAAATGTCATTTTGGAAGCCATAAGCTGCTGACCTATTTTGTTGCTTGGTCTAAGTACTGTATGAGGATGCCTACATTTGGTTCCTATAAATTAGATTTATTTTTCTTAAAAAAAAACTACTGTCTTGCTGGATTTAGTACAGTTATAAGGCACCTGGGGCAAATCTGCTTTGCAGCCTGTGACAAACAAAGGATAAAGAGGCAGCTCTGTGTAGGAGTGTGTGTTCAGTCACATTTGAGAATTTTTACCTCGATTTCAATACCATTTTGCTTGCTCTAGCCCACATGCTATCACACAGTGGAAAACATTTTTACTGCTCTGACGTGCAAACATGAAGAATGTTGCTGCTTGTTGCTCAGTTTATGCGTATCTATTATACATGTTGCATTTTACAACTTTGGAAAAAAAAAAAAAAAACTAAAAAAAATCAAAGACAGGGATATTGGCTTTCCATATTTATCTCATCCAACTTTTCCATACTGAAAAAAATCCCTGGTCATAAGCAGGGGTGCACACATCCAGTCCTCAGGAACAACTATCCTGCAACCTTTAGAGCATAGCTTCTCCATCACACCCGAATCAAATGAATGGCTCGTTACCAGGCCTCTGCAGAGCTAAATGACATGCGCATGAGGTAATTCAGCCATTTGATTCAGGTCTGTAGGAGAAGGGGTGCTGTAAAATTTACAGGATAGTAGCTTTTGAGGACTGGATGTGTGCACCCCTGATTATAAGTTATTATTGAGAAAGTCACATATAAACAGTGAAATGTTGTTTATATAGCACCGAGACAGTGACCAGAGCATCAGGTGAGGTCTTCTGATGTACTGTGGCTCAGAGAGGAGCGGCTGTTCAAGCTGAACAACTTACATTTCGTGTATTGATTCTGTCGGATTGTGTCTGGACTGATCCTGGATTGCGTTCGTGTGTGAGAGGGAGTGAGTAGTGGGTGGCTGAAAGAGCAAAAAAAAAGAGGGCAGGCTACACGCAGGCACTATTAAATTTTAATTTTAGAAAGGTCAGTTTTTCCTCAAGGTCACACATAGAAATAATCTTCAAAGTAAGTGTGGCTGAAAAAGAGCGATGCTCTGTTGGACTGCTGAGGATTAACCCGCAGGACAGAAAGAGCTATGTATTCCACAGTGTGAGCAAGGACCAATATGAAAAGGATGGCTGTTAACAAGCACCATAAGCCAATTAGTAACCATGGCAATGAATAAAAGACGAAGAAACATGCTCTGTGAGACAGAAATTAGCTTTCGCATTAGAGTTCGAAACGCTTTATACCTGGTTGTGTAGCACTTAAATAAGTTAGTCACAAGCTTAAAGGAGAATGCATGCAAAAACATGTATATGGCCCGCAACAGGACATGAGGGTATTTCAGATCCTTTGTATTGTAATGGGATCACCTGAAGAGCATGGAACATGAGGTAACCCAGCCATCACAAATCGCTTCCATCACACATCAGAGGTAATGCTGCTGATACTAATCCATCTGACAGCCAGCTCCAAAGCTAGAAACGCCTAATCTAACAAGCAGTGCAACTTTGTGTGCTTTCCACATAGCCAACTGTATGTGCACACATGAACCATATACACTACATTTACAAAACCATTTGAAAGCAATGCAGTCATGAGAACCTTTTCATGGTTCCTATATTCCTCACTGCACCTGTAAAAAAACTGGGAAGTAGCTTGACAACATGTTAATGTCTTTAAGGGTCGACTTATTAGCAAAGATATGGATGTTAGAGGACTGCATGTGCATAGCAATTCTGTTTTTGAGGATGAAAGGGAGGAAGGGCAACTCTGTGGACACAAAATGCATGCTTAAACATCAAAACCTTCATAAATATTACAAGACTTAAACTATAAAGGAAGAAATATCCAATCCAGGAAAAATCCATGCAGAATGTGTGTTAGTTTATGACAGAATAAACACAAGGTTAATCCTACAGTGGGCTTTACTAGATGGCTTATTTAGTCTCTTGCTCTCCTGATTGCCTCTTAACAGACTCTATGTCCACTTAAAGGGATTGCGTTAACCTCTGTCACTCTCTGTGGGCAGATGAGCTGCTTTCTCACCTTCCCTTTAAGATGTGCTCTGTATTAAAGTCTTCCTTCTTTGGCTGGGATCCCTGTTTGGCCTCTGTTCAAATTCACACACACGCAGAAAGCCAGACACAGCCCAGTGTGTTTGGTGTCCATTATATCACCCTACTTTTTCTGACACGTCTCTGAATAGCTAAAAAAAAAAATCTTTATTTATATATTAAAAATATATCTTGTCATGTCATCTTGTACTTTTATAGGTACAGTTTTAAAGGAAAGAAACACATCTAAAATAAGTTAATGTAACTACAGAGGTTTAAACATATGCTGCCAAACCTTAACACTGCTGACAAAACAGATGCTGGCAGACTACTGAGCTTTGTTTCACTTCCTCATCCATGACTGTCTTGTATTCTCTCAGGCCAATGCATGTCCTCCCTGACGTATTTAAATCTCTCAACACACCTGCATCTGAGGCCTGTGCAGATTGCATGACAGCCGGCATACCTGGTCCCCTCTACTGCTTGCTCTGCCCTGTTCTCTGCCCTCTCCATCTGGCTGTTCTAGCCTTTTGCTCCAATCACTGCAGTATATGCAACCCAAGCAGCTGGTGTGCCAGCCAATCTCTGGCCTCTTACCAGTCCATTCTCCCCTTGACAAGCTAAGAATGGACATGTTTCCTTACTTTACATCTGGTGCGCTTCCTCCCTTCATTTTATCTTCCATGCTAAATAGCATCCAGCAGGCAGATCTGTTGTGAGATCAGGATAAATGTCCTAATTTGATTTAATTTTGTACATTATTAATTGTTTGAAAATTCTTGTTGACTAAATAATGAAACACTTTAATTATGAAACAACATATCATAGTCCTGAGTTATAAAATAGGATTGTGGAAAATGCAAGTTGGCAATATTTCTGAATTATTTTCCCCCATTTTCAAAGCTGGTTGAGTTTTTGCTTTCCTCAGTCTAAACTTTACAACCTACAACATTTCACAGATATAATACTAACGCCACAAATACACGTTAAACCATTACTTCTCAGGAACAGTGCTAAGATCTTGCCAAATTTGTCATATTATTTGATTGTAGGGATGTCCGATATTGTCTGCTGACTGATATTACATTAAAATGTGATATCGTAAAATATTGGTATAGTTTTTTTTGGACCGATTTTGAATTTTGAAACTCTTCAAGCAGTTTTATCTTCCACCTCCCTCCCCCCCTTCCTTTATTTTATCGTGCCCCCCTCCCCCCTCCTTTTTTTACTCTTTTCTTTATTTCTTGTTTTGTGTTTGTTTTTCTTTCCAATTTAAAAAATATTATTTACCCCCTTTTTTTTTTCCTTCTTGTTTCTTATTTGTGACGGCCAGATATCCAAACTGATCTTTGAGACTTTGTTCTCAGAGCAGGGTATAGTTGTATTTCTCAGAGAAATACGTATTTCTCAAAATATGAGAAATACAACCTCACATGTTCTCTGCATATATCGGTATCGGATATCGGATTCCGAGAGTTAGACAATATTGGTAAAAAAGCCATTATCGGACATCCCTATTTGATTAAATTACTATACATACTGTAGTATAGCAAAAGTCCAAGCAGTTTGTAATGATCTTTTTGCTGATAGAAACTGCACAATCTAACAACATAATCACTTCAATACACTGTCACGTACTCACTAAGCTGTCATATTTTTTAGTAAGATATTGTTGGGTCTGATACACATGATTTAGAATTTTAGAGTTGTTTTTACAAGGAAGAATTTTCATGCAGGCAAATCTTTGGATGCACAATATTGGTGTAACTTTGTTGTAGTTTAAGAAGATAAGTCTTATGGCATTGGATCAAAGTTTTGGCTGTTGAGACACAAAGTCAGCACAGCACAGACTTTGTTTCCTCCAAGACTCCCAAGACTTCAGTCTGCTCCCTCAGTTGCCTGGATCCACAATTTTTTTTCCTACTCTTAGGAGAGATCTCCTGGGAAGTTTTTTTTTTTTTATTTGGGCTTCCTTAAAACAAAATGCATAGTTTCTCTTCCTGTTATATGATCTGTTACATCTCCTTTTTTTCCATTCTTTCCTTTTTCAGTGTGGCAGACAAACCAAAACAACACTGATGCTTAAGTTTTTGAAGCTACTTTCTTGTTCAAGCTGCGGATAGATTTAGAAAGCAAAATTAGGCCAAAAAACAGAGAAAACAGGCATAAAGAGTAAGCTGAAAAAAATGGATTTGGGCATTAGCGGACAAAGGCTATGTGTCGCAGGAGTGATATTTGTGGAGCCAGAAAGTATGACATACATGCTAATTATGTGGTTTAGCACTGATAAACATTTTAAAGCAGCTATTGTAAGTCAGCAGTTTGGGACAGACAAGTGTACGGCTTGGCTGGGGTAAATCTTATAATCCCTATTCTTTCCATTAAACCTGGTTTTTTTTTTTTATAATCTTAAAATAAAACAACCCAACAAAACAGTACACATTAGCAAAGAGTCAGAGATTCATACAAACTAACATTGGGGTATTTTTTATACATTAAGCTACCCAACAGTATACCATATTTTCGTTATGGGTGTACAGAAAATTGACAAATTTGAACAGTTTTGTTTATCATTAGATGCCCATTAGTCTTTACCTGAGTAAAGATTATTCTTCCTGGGGTCCAATAAAATAAATTTTTTAAAAGCATTAGTTTATAGACATATACAAACACAATATACAAAGTCCTGTTCTTCCTTGCACCACAAGGAGATACAGTAGAGATGCACCGATCGATCGGCAACCGATCGCAATCGGCCGATAGTGCCCTTATCGAGTTCTCAAAATAGATCCAAGCAAGCCGATCCGATCACGTTTACAGCAACTACAGCGTTTTTGCGTTTGACGCGCAGCAGGCTCGGGAAATACAGAGGAGACTCCGGTGAACCTCTTCACTCCACAGAGACAGTGGATAAACTATGATCTGCGTCCAGTCCCGGTTTCCAAACGGCGGGTTGATGATCTCTAGTCCCGATGGGGTTTAATGGGCTTATAATGACGTCCCGACGCAGGACTGCAGGTTGTTAAACTGGGCCGGTCAGAGGAAAGCTGCGCCATCGTCGGCACGCAGCTCATGGAGTAAACGGTGAAACTCACCAAACTCAGAACACCTCTGAACAATCTGATGAATCCACACACGGCACAGAAACGCTCGACAACGTCATTGTCTGGCCTTGTGGAGCAAATGGAGCCAAGCAGCTGCTCAGTTTCACCCGCGATTATACAGAGAGACAGACAAGGAAAACAACCGGGTTCATACACCCCCACACTCAGGCGCTCCTGACGCACGACGTGCAAGACTCTGCCATTCATGCTGCTTAATCAGAAGTAAACTCATCAATAAAATCATAATTTTGTTATATTATTTAGGCTACAGCATGTTTATGCTACACTTAAGTTTTTTTTTCTTACAGAAAAGCTGCAATATCAGCTCCAAGTTTATGTCCAGAGATAATGTTGCAGTTGCACATAAGTCACTGTTCTTATTCTCATTTAACTTATTTTACGTGATTTTTCCACTAAAAGCTTGTACGTAAACTCTAAACAGTGTGTCTGAGAAAGAGCCTCTAGAGAGTGAAATGTTTATTATAGTGCACATGTTGTGTGTTATGTACATAATTATTTTTTATTTTCAGATTTAATTCCTTTTTCCACAGGAAAAAGCGAGTTTATAGTTGACCAACTCTTAGAGAGTGAAATGTTTACTGGTGTCTGTGTTGGTGTGCTGCACATGTTGTGTGTTGTACACATAATTATTGCCATAAGAAAGCTTAAGCTAGTAAGCTACACTTCCTCTATGTAAACTGAGTCCAAGTTGTCTCCAAGAGAGTGAAATATTGCAGATTGCCTGCAACAAAACAGGTCAATTCATGATAATTTCCCATCTCCTAACTGTTATACTTAATAACATAATGTCGATGTACATGAGACAACAATATTGGAGAATTTATGGATTTGGTGCTGTGATCGGCAATATCGGGATCGGCAGATACTGCTTTTGGTGATCAGTGATCGGGCCCCAAAATCCTGATCGGTGCATCACTAAGATACAGTAATTAAAGTGTCAAACATTTAACAAATGCAACATGCTTTAGAACGCCCAAATTTGGGAAAATATCATTGTTTAATTTGACATTGTCCCATTAGTTATGACATGATTTTTCAGCATCTTTTTAAAACAGTTTTTGTGTACCAATGCTGTTAAAGACTTCTTCCACAGAACCACAGCTCTGTACACGACTGTTCTCTTAAGAGCACTGGTTCTGGGCAGTGGAGGTGTAAACTAACACTGTGAAACTTGTCGAGTATTTAAGCCACACTGGTCAATTGTAGTTGAGAAAACAGACCTCAAGGCTTTTGTAAAATGTACCCATTTTTGCAGAACAATGTGATGCTGTAAGCCACTCTGTCCTAAACCCTAAACCAAGACCGTTTGTCATGCATGGCACTTACAATGATCCTAAATGGACATCTTAGTGCTAAGCAAACTGCTCTATTCTGGATTAACTGTAGTTTTGAAACATCTGTTTTTGATGAACTTGTGAAAGGACAAGTGACTAAATAACCAGCTGGGAAACTGTAATAGTTATAAAGAATGCACATCATCTTATATTTGAGATGGCTCTTCTCATTTTTGCTCCAGTGTTTTTAATATGTCCAAGATAAAGTTGAGTCAGTAGTGATTCCCAATAAGTTGGCCTCAGTTACTTGCTCGATAGAAGTACCAGAGAGATTTAAGTTGTGCATTTGTTCCATTGACCATTGTGAGTGACATTGAAGTAATTCAGAACCTTCTTCAATAAGGAGAATAAAGGGGTTTTTGCTGATCAAACCTCCAATCAGAATAAAAATGTGTCATGTAAACATGTCAGCTGATCCATTCTCATTTTTTACTGAATTTTTTTTGGATTGCAACATGATGTCTAGCTTTTGGGGATCTTTTTGGTCTATTAAACTTCGTCAGGCAGGTCAGCGATTTCTTGATTGAGAACAGGTGTGGCAGTAATCCAACCTTGGTGTGGCTAGAGAAGAGAAATTGAAATCAGATAAACCACAGTTAATTTATGTTTTAACAGGGGGGCAATCACTTTTTCACACAGGACCATGGAGGTTTGGATCCCCCTCCCACTAATAAAAATCTTCATTCAAAAACTGCATTTTCTGTTTACTTGTGTTATCTTTGACTCACATTAAAATTAGTTTGATGATCTGAAAAATTTAAGTGTGACAAACATGCAAAAAAGTAAAAATTAGAAAGGGGGCAAAAACTTTTTCACACAGCTGTATATATATATATATATATATATATATATATATATATATATATATATATATATATATATATATATATATATATATATATATATATATATATATATATATATATATATACACTACTCACAAAAAGGAATATTCAACTTTAGTTTTTTGGAGAACAGAATGATGCAGGATAAATATTTAACCACTGAACAGTCTACATGTGGATTGAAAAGTTTAGAGAAACTTTAATTCAGTTCACCTGGAAAGGTTGTCGTGGATTTTAGATTCATTCTGACATCATACAAAAAGCCAAATATCCTTAACTTTTTGTGAGTAGTGTATATGTATATATATATATATATATATATATATATATATATATATACATACACACACACACTGTATGTAATTTTTAAATACTTTTTACCAAATCCAACTCACATGAAGTAGAGGGTTTTAATGGTGTTAAATGGAGATATGAGGTTTGTACCCAACAGCGATGAAAAGGAGTTAACTCAGTTTTTTCTGAACGGTGGTGAATTGTTTTTGCAAAAGAACTCTTCATATATACATAAGAAAAAAAAACTAACCCTATTGTACCCTCTACAGAGGTAACAGCTCTGACAACATGCCCCCCACATGCTATACAGGCGTGCTTCTTGCACACTTTTCACCCTTCCCCAAAGCCTCATCAACACTAATATGGAAAGCAGAGAGGAGAAACAGCATGTTATTTTTAGTACTGCTAATGCTCACAGCAGGCCTGGTTCCTCTGTGTTAGCATATGCATGGTGGCAAAGAAAGATGCACAAACAGACACACATGCACACACACGCACGCACGCTCACACCAACACACACACAGAAGCCATTACTTACATATATTTGCAGATTGAAACACACTGGCTACAGTGCAGTTTCACATCCAGACATTCCTTCCACTGAGCTGTGTATGTTGAGTCCAACTGCTCTGTCAAAACAATTCAAAAATGTCGGGCAAGTAATATACAGTACAATACTAAAACTCGATTGCACATGTACACATGGAAGACAGACAAGTGAAATACACTTCCAACCAATTGCAGAAACTCAGATACAGATCAGTGCCGTCTCTTTGGAACTATGTTCGTTTGATGACAAAAGACAGTAAATCTGCTTTTGCTTTATGTTGGTATCTTTGTACTGAAAGAACAGAAAGCAGCAGGGAACCTTGGACTAGCTGTATGTTCTTATTTCCTTTACATACACACTGTTTCAATACCTTTAAGCAAATGCTAAGAGCTATCCTTGCCAACATTCACAGAGATATTCAACCAAGATTTTTGGCTAACCTAAGGGCTCTTGAGAAAATACATCATTTCTTAACACCTCTTGATGATCCGCTTACCCACTGAATTGAGTCAAAAGGCAACAAAACATTCATCCCAAGTCTTGTTTAAGTGGATGCTCCAGCACAGGCAAAATAGCTTATGACAGATTTGCTTGAAAAGTAGAAGATGAAGCAGTCCCTTCTGTATGTAGAGGCTTTAGCTTAACATTTACATGAAGACATTACTGCCATTTACTCTATGAAGGAAACAGTCACGGATTGCAACACGTGAAACATGAGATCGTAATAATGTTCAGTGGAACCCATTAATTTGTTCACCAGCTTCAAAACAAAAGTACAGATGGACATTCCACTCTCTGTAAACATTTGGAGTTGAGCTGAAAGCTTTTCCATTTCAAAGACTGCAAGTCTGCAAGAGAGAAGATGTAGGTTTAGAAGTGTGGATAACTATTATCACATTTCCATATTAGCATTTCTTTTAATTCAATGCAATGGAAGCAGGAGTTTTCCCTCGTGTATTTTTTAAGAGAATGTTTAAAGAAGTGTGTGTTTGTATGTGCACTGTATGCAAGACTGGAACATGTGCAAAGCTGTTTGTGTGTACGCCTAGAGCACAGAAACAGCCTTTGGCCAAATACTCAGGCTAAATTAGCGTCTTTGCTACATGGCTAGAGGCAACAGAGTTGCTTTGGATCTGCAATTAGCATTCTTAGATACAGCACAGTGCAGCAAGATAAACACATGCATTTTCTCATATCTCCTCTCTGAAGGAAGACTTGTGTTAAAAATGTCAGAACAGATTTTTCATGTCACATTAAACTGGTTCTTGTTGCTGTAGTTCCATGGGCTCACACGAGGATGGCCAAAACGATGGTATGCTCTGAAATCAAACCATGTGCAATGACCTTTCTATTAGCCAAATTATATGTCAAGCTCTCTTCTATCCAGTGCATCAGCCAAAACATTGCCATCAGTACTTGTGTGACTGAGCCAACAGACTGCCTGGTCTGCCTGCTTGAAACCTTATCACCATGTCTGCTTGAGAATGATTTTCTCATAGGCCAGCTCCATAGACATGCATGCAAAACCTGCTAAAACAGGCATAGAGAAATACACAGACTCACAAACACATCTGAAGGCTGCACAGGCCTGACCACAGGCTGTGTGTGTGGATGATGTTCCATTGTTTAGTTCCACACAATTACATTCACAATAACCCAGAGCCCCTCAGGTCCCTCACAGCCAAAAGCTGTGTTCCATTACACAGACTTGTTCCAAAACACTCGTAATGGGCCTAAATGTAATTAACTTACTGAGAACGTTTTGCTTTAAATTTACCACAAAGTTAGCAAGTGGTGCAAGTGCACACTACCGTGCACTAAACACAGAATACCTGAAGCTTAAGACCAGGTGCTAAGACATGATGATAGGGAGTAAGGAAGACTGGAAGAGGATGGCAGTAGTCCGCCGCACCATTCTGTCCCCAGCCATAGTACAGGCCTTGGACTTTCATGCACTGACAAACACAATTAATTGGGGCAAAATGTGGTGCCTCCAGGGCTCCAGTAACTCCTGGCTCATTTAATCTGTTCTGCCTTCAAGCTGTATCCCCCTCCAGTGCAGTTTTAGGCTGCAGCAAACTTTGTGCTGTAATGGCCATATTCATCTAAGCCCCATCCAAACCTTCCCTTGGATAAGAAGACACAAACTAAATAATTATTCATTACTCCCGTGGTGCTTTTAAGGAGGGACTTTTTCTTCTTCTTTTTTGCTTTGATAAATAGGGGAAGAAACAAACATCACTTGTGAAAAAAGAAAACAGACCTGCAGTAGTGAAAAGAAAGAAATTTGGAACTCAAGAGATTTTGAAGCCTGTAGCCCTATCCCATATCTGTATGCACTAATTTTAGAGGGAATCCTTATGATTTACTAATCAAAACAAAAAGAGACAATGGCAGAGTGGCAGTGCTAAACGGAGAGTACAGAACAAGTAAGCAGTAATGCAAAAAGAAAAAGACAAGACTGAAATGTACAACACAGCGTGAAGGCAGAAAAAAACAGAGCTAGAGAGCTAAATTCAGCACACAGGGTGAGTTCCAGTGAGCCAGAGTGATTGTTTAAACAAGTGTTGTGACGCCTACACGGCCCACGCTGCATATCGAACTACATCAGTATACCACAGTACAGGTCTGGTGGGTCATCAGCAGTAACAACTGCAGCAGCTGAGAATAGCCTTGTAAGGCTTTACTGACTGTCAGCCTGCTGCTTGGAGTCCAAAGCAGCAGGCACCAGCTGGCTGCAGAGCAGCAGTGTGGTGTTTCATGTGGAGCTCAAGGGGCTGATGGGAGGTGTGTGTAGGGTGTACGTAGGCTTGCGGCAGAGAAAGAGCACAAACAGACAAAGCAGGAAATTAAGGAGGAGGGAAACACAATAACATCAAAGGACAGAGATGCAGGATGGTTCAACTGCAGCAGAAAAATGAAAAACACACTGAACACACATTTTTTTATCTAGATAATGCTGGATTTGAGTATGAATACTGTTACAAAGAGACATCTCCATAACTGGTGAGAGGCATAACAGACTTTATTTAGGGTCAGATGAAGGTAAGGTCTGGGATAAATCATGTCAGTGTAAATAGACAAGATAAGTCTTTAACATTTAACATCCCCTTTTTTCTTTTTGTTTGAACACAGAGTGAGTGGTGTGTGGGAGAGCAAGGGTAATGTCTCAATGAGGATGGCATCATCGACAATTACCACATTAAATCACATGCACTTCATGTCATGTGCACAAACCCATAAATAAGTGATCACGTGAAAGGGATCTGGTTGGAAACACAGTAGGAAACACTTTAGTTTCAAAATCTCATTTAACTGAAGAAAAGCAATAATGCATTACTGTAACATTAATGAATTTAAAAAAAATCAAAATTGGTTTAGATTAAATCATTTCACCGCAGTTAAAAGCTTTTTCTTTTATTTAAAGGGTAGTGTTGGAGATCCTGAAAAAATGGTTCAAGAAAGTTACGTTTTGAAAAAACACCTTCCACGAGTCCCAACCTCTTACTTCAGACCCCTGGAATGGGCAGGTCAAGATGATTGGATGGGGCACTTTCAGTCCTGATCATTCCATAGGTGCTTTTTTTTTGTGTGTGTGTGTGTGTGTGAGAGAGAGCATTTATTATTATTCAATAAATTGGCTGCAATAGGGGAGTGAACGGGAGTTTAAGCAATATTGTTAAAAAACATAAATAAAAAAGCTCCTTGAAAACATCTCCCACCCAAGCTATAACCCTACAGGACAAATGCAAAACAAAATGCAACGCTGCTATAGAATATTTTTTTTGTGTGTTATTCAGTTAATTCATTTGTTTTTGTGTAATTTCAGTTTTGAGTCTTTAATTTGTTTCAATATAATTTGCAGTCAGATTAGTTTCTTTCATCTCTTGGCAGCTAATCTTTGTGCCTGTGTGAGTGGTAGAGCAGAAAAAAGACCTCATTCACCCCATCTCCTTCAGAGTTTTCTCAAATTCTCTAAGATGTTCTTGAGAAGTTTCTTCAGAAAACTTCATGTCAGATTCACAAACATGTTTTTAAATAGCCAGTTGTTTGCACTTTTCCTCATAGAGTTGACTGACTCAAGACTAAGGGATGTACCAGCCGTCCCTAATTTGCAGATAAAAGGCCAAAAATGACCATAAAAGGGCAGACCAACAGGCTGTATGGAGATGCAACGATGAGCAAAAATACTAGAATGCCATGAAATTAGGGCTGTCACAAACGTTAATTTTGACAATCGATTAGTCATAGATTATTTTGTTGATTAGTCGACTATAATCGGATCATCCGAAAATTGTTGCATATTTACAGTACCAGTCAAAAGTTTGGACACTTTCTCACTGAATCTAATGGGAAAACGTGTCCAAACTTTTGACTGGTAGTGTGTGTGCTTATTTATGTCAATAAACTATTCAAGAAAAGTGGACCGGACAAGGCAGCGGAAGGTTAAGTGGCAATTTTGAGAGGAAAACCAAAGCTTATAAACAAGCAATTAGTCAATTACGAAATTAGTCACCGACTATTATGATAGACAGAAATGGATGAAAACTACTCCTACTCCTACTATCATTTTCAAAGTGACACACTTGGTTATGAATAATCTTACAGTAAGATTTAAATCACATAAAAGGAGCTTTATGTACAATAAGACAATTATTTGCTCCTGAACTTGACAGTGAGTCTGCAGTCTGGTCCTATGAGCGTGTCAGGACAAATATCTTTGCAGTGTAGTGGCTAAAAGAGGAGGTGGTACACTGTAGAATAAATTTAAATTTTTCCTTGCATGCCTTATGATTTGTAAAGCAAACCATCCAAACACATCCGGCATCATTTAGGATGTCTGCAGTGCACTGGATGGAGCGAGTGAGTGCACACATCTGATGAAATTAAACCTCCGGGTAAATCTGAAAATGGAAACCAGGGCCAGGGAATAATCTAGATCTCTTAATAAAACTAATCATGATAATAAAAAGCCAGTATTGTAAAAAATATTTTCATCATTAAAAAGATACCTATAAGTTATGCATCACTAGCTGGTCCTTGATGGAGGTGCATGCCCCCACAGTTGCTCAGTAAGACGAAGGGGGTCTCATGCTCCTCCTAGGAAGCATGAGACCATTTCAGACGGTGGTTCTGGGAGTTGCAGCTGACATGGACATTTATGGAATGATTCTGCTTGTGCTTGAGGAAGGGAAACAAACCGGGCGAAGGTGCTTCAATACGCATGGGTGAAATCTACGGCTCTGACGATATTAGGAAGACCAGCAACTTAAAGCCCCTCTTAACTGCAACTTGTCCTGCTGTTATCTTAACATTTGCACCACAATAAAACAACAACAACAAATCTGAAAAGGAGTGTGGCAACAGGAAACACAGTAAATGACAAAACTTTTAGCTATAAAAATTAAAATAGATGGGGGACTTTTTCCTTTTCTTGTTAACACTCCTCATAGATTCATTTGTTAGCATAATGTCTTCATGATGCTTCTCCGATGATTCACTTGGCTTGGCTTAAACATTTACGGCACAATTTGTAGCACCTGATGTGACACAGAAAAGATAAAATGCAGTGAATAATTTATCCAAGCTTTTCTTCCTGCCAGTGAGAGAGTGCTTTTCCTCTGCATTATGTCGCTATAGCTCAAGCTATGTGTGTTGCCTCCCAGCTATTATGAAAGACTGCAACTCTAATGTGAAACAAGCAGAATAAAACACAAGTGTTGCACAACTGTTGCAAAACTGCCTTTATATCATGTCATTCCTCCATATACTGTACAAACAAAACACTAAAATAAGACTGAATGATAATTGTCCCTCTTGCTTCAACTGCTAAAGAAGCAAGAGGGACAAATACAAAAAAATAAACATGACAGAAGTAAAAAGAAATAAAAACAGAAAGAACTGCAGAGGAAATTACTCTGATTCGCCTAACCCTAAAAAGAGCAAGGACTCAAGATTGTGGCTTACCTTCGAAGAGGAGTGAAATTGTACTTATGCCCCACACCTAAAAGTTGAGGCTCACAAAGTCACCAGTTTCTGTGGCCCACACTGGACCTTGAACTTACGCCCTGCATTGCATCTTATCATAAAAGCATTAATCACAGTAAGAAATCTAATGCTAAATGTTTTGAAATATGTTTCAGCTTTACAAGCAGACTGTCTTTTAATAAACGGCCTGCCAGCTAAGCATATATTTGTTTTAAAAGAAATACACATTGCAGCGTTTCTTAATTCAAAGCAGTATGTAAAGTAAAATATTATTATGAAACTACATGCTCTGAAGCAACTATGCTTGGATTAAAATGGTTGGATATTGTTCTGTTGGCCGGATCAGATCAGTTCTCCTTCAAATCAGTTAGCTTGACTGAAGTTCAACAGGTCATTAGTAAGCTTTCTTCTACTGTAGCAGTGGCCCTGGGCCTGATGGCATTGAGGGGAAGTTCATTAAAATGGCTTCACATGTGATATCATCCCCTTTGGCAGAACTTTTAAATTTGTCTGTAGTTACCTGTGTACTGTAGTTCCCCAGGCCTGGAAATGCACTAAAGTAATCCCTTTACATAAAGGAGGTGATATTAAAAAATATGAATAACTACAGATCAATTTCAATTACTAACTGTATTGTAAAATGTTTTAAGAAAATTATTTTCAACTGTCTGTTAATTGTCTGATTATCTTCTTTGCTGATCTTTATGTGTGTGTGCGTGCGTGTGTGCGCGCGTGTGTGTGTGTGTGTGTGTGTGGGGGGGGGGGGGCTGTCTAAAGGTATTTGTGTATTCCTTATTTTCATTTTTAGTTACATTAAACATATCCGTTATTGTGTATGATATTTTACTTTGACACTGTTATCAAATGTCATCTTGTTGAAACTGAAGACCCCCCCCCCAGGGGTTATTCTTCATGAAATAAATAGAAATAAATAAATCATGTTGGCTTGATGCAGTCATGTGACAGCAAAGATAGTCCAAAATCCCATCTTGTAAATAAAACATGCTACTCTGTGCCTGAGACCCAAGATTTCCTTTCTGCTGTTTTCTTATTCTTTCTTTATAAAGTTGATTTGGACCTTTTGCTTTATGTGAAGACCAAAAGGCATTATTTTTTTAGAACATAATAGGATGAACATATCATATAAATTTCATGTCTGTAACAAACTAATGAGAAAACAGCAATGACACTTATAATGCCATGGGAAACCAAGAGAAAGCTCTGGGATCCTGCAGAGAATGAGATAACAGGTAAACCTGAGGGATTGGACCCGCAGGCACCTGTTCTTGTGTTGGAGATAGCAGAATTGAAACCCCTGAGGAGATGGCTCTGTTCCCATGAGGTCTGCAACTTGGAACGACATTGTGCTTTCAGCTACCTGTGGCCATACTCACACATACATACATGTGCACAAAGACACTTACAGTACACAGAAAGTGTCACTTTCCACATCTGGAATTCTCCAGACAGCTTGGAAATGAGACGTGTGCAACACTGCAGCTGTGCTGTCGTCATTCACATCTCCTGCTCTCACTTTGTTATAATTCATTATCACCTGAAAAACTGCGTTACTTCCCCACACATCCTCTGTCACAACTTAACTTCTTTACTGGAACCTTTATTCATAGAGCAAAGTCATGCTTTTATGTTCAAGCATGATATCTCAAATGAGCCATGACTGAAAGGCTCTGGGTGACTACAGTAGCCTTTGAAGTAGTGAACAAAGAGAATTCCTGCTCATCTCACTACCACTGCCTCCCTTTCTTTCCTTTTTTCCCCCCTACACCTAAATATAAGACCTCTAATCACCCAATCCCTTTTAACTCACCTTTTTGGTGAAATACACTGAGTGATTCCCAGGGAAGAAAGGGTTAAAAACTGTTGAACTATAGTAATTTAACTTAGTCTTTTCTCAGACTTTTTCTAATGAGAGTTACTCTCTCATTAAAAAAAAGACTGGGAAGGAAGAATGATTCAGGTACTGCAAGGTCAAGCACACTGTCTGTATTACAAATTGTACTGCACAAAACCAAGCCTGAAAGCAGATGCATGGAAGGATGGCGAACACACAGAAACACAAACAGGTGCACTGAAAAGGCCATAACACAGATTTGCACACACATGATGCCTACACCAGAAGAAATGCAAACACACTGACCTCTTTTCAGGCCTGATGAGTTGCACCTCTGTGCTTTGAGCTATATTTAGCCTTTTAGTCCTCAGACAGTTAACCCACAGTGTCCTTACATCTTACAAAGCATATGCCCCTGGCGGGACATCTTAAGTGAGATAATATAATGGCGATTATCAAAGGCAGCATAGACGGTCATGCACATCCAGGTGTAAATACAGCATTGAATGTAAGTGCTCGGAAAGAAGTGACATAAAACACAGAGAGGTAATGTAAGATTTGTAAAAGTGTGCATTTGTTATACACACACTGACATGTGCACAAAGCTTGCACAACGAAAGTCTTATAAACATGTAAGCACCGCTATATGAAGACTTCCAGGCTGCAGAGATGAGCTTTCATTTAGCCACACATAACGGGACTTGTAATTTTTAATTCATGTAATGTATTTATTTATTTATTGTTTAAATATTTTGTAATGCACAAGCAATACCAAAATCTAATGACTCACCATGAAGACACTGCTTGACTTTGCAGTGCCATCTGCTGAGCCCTGACACCCACTCTACTATATTTGCTGCAGACAGACACTTGAAAGTAGCAAGCGCAATAGATTAAAAAACGAACAAACAAAACAAATTTTTTTTTTCTTGCATTATGTTCCATAAAAAGGCTAGCTTCAGAAAAGACAACTGAGACTGCTAAAAAGCTGTGAGTATACTGTCTAAAGCCCCGTATTGCTCTGAACTGTTGCATTAAGGCCTTGCATGGAAGATAATGCATTAAAATTAATCCCTGCAGTAAACCATATTTTAATGTTATTCACTTACTGTCGTATCTAAACCCCATAAAATCAAATCACCTGATCTAATTATGCAAACGATTGTGCTGGGTTAACAAAACATATGAAATCTATTGATCAAGAGAGAAGCTGTGCTATTTGTCATGTTCCTTAGCCAAAGACTCAAAGTCAGAGCCCACACTGCTGTCAAAGTTTTATTTAATAATGCATTCATTCCTCCTCCTGGGACAACTGCAACCATGCCTTTATCCTCTCTTGCTGCCCAGTGTAGGGCAAGGGCCTGCGGCCATACACTGCTCTCTCTGCTCAGTGTCCCACATTGCTGTCCGGCTCTTTGTCAGTGTGTCTGAGCCAGAGTCAGTTTTTCTCTCCCTTTTTTGCATCATTTTGTTTTGTATATTCTCATGCTGCATTAACTGAAGAGAGACCACCACAATCTGACCTTGATTTCTGTGAGGCGTATATGGAGGAATTTGTGCTTGGACTGCAATTGTGAGAAAACTGATATGTTTTCTTGTGGGAATCAGCATATACTGTCATAGTTTGAAGTCAGTCTCCTTTTTTTCCCCCCACCAAAGATGTCTCTTTTTCCTAATGATGTGTTTTTGCAGAAAAAGTCTCAACCCTGTTCAAAGAGACTGTGACATTTTTGGAGGTGGTGTAGCCACAAATCTTGCATGAGAAATTCTGCATCTTGAAATGTTTTGATATACTGTATGTACAGTATGCAATGACAGTAGATCTACACACACACACACATACATATATATATATTTCAATTTATAGACTTTTGTTGTAAAAATACAATCCAAAACCTGGAACCACCACTTTAACCAAAGTATTCTTTCAGGGTCTTGGATGATATTTTAACATTTAATGGGAATTCACACTTTAAACCTTGACCAAACCATTCCACAGTCAATGCAATAGCAACTCTGGAAAAAAACAAACAAACAACAAAAACAAAAGAACATGAAAAAATAATAATAAAAAGAAAATATGATTGTGGATACTTTCTGTTAATGGGGGCTAAGTTTCTCCTGTTGGTGTCAGACTGATATAGTGTTGTTGACACTGTGTACTGCTGTGCTTAATTAGATGAATTGTTAATTCAGCCACAAATTGTTTAAGATGGAAATAAATAAAAATATATAAAAACAACCAACCCAATTAAATGCCTTGGGTTTACCATAGATGGCGAAACAAAAGAAACTTTGTGTGTGGAAACATAACTACTCTGACAGTGCTCAGAAGCACATAATTTAAAATAATATTGCTAATTTCTCTGATGGTCAGGAAAGATCAGAAGCTGTTGTTTTAACAGCAGTTTACAACACCAAGTTTTTAAATCATCTAAAAAAACAACAACAACAACAAAAAAACTAGTTAGTAAAAAGTATTATCTGCAACGACTACTTGCTTTGTGAGTTAACCTTCCTCCAAATCACAATAAGTCAAGCAAAAATGACTTAGAAAGTTTCACTTTCACACTTTTTTAAAAAGAATATTCTGGGTCATCATTAACAACTCTGGAAACTGCTGGAAAATAAGTGAACCTCTGTGGTAAGAACTGCTTTAACAGCCCTAAACTACAGGCAATGAAAAGTACAGTTACAATTCGGCCATTTTTAGATTCATATAACTTGTTTATTCAAGTGTCTGGATGAAAAAAAGACACTGGATTAGAGTTTGTGTTGGCACATATCGCTATCAGCTTCACAGCTTCATAGCTGAAGCATGGCAGGGGGAGCATACATGTGTGAGGATGCTTTGGTCCATAAGGATCTGATGCTGTGAGGGAATTATGAAATATTATGAGAGGCCCTGTGACCTGTTCAGGGTGCAGGCTGCCTCTCACCTGGTGGCAGCTAGAAAGCTCCAGCTGCCACCAGGTATTCAGTTAATGAATGAATGGAAAGATTTATAATTAAGAAGAAAATAACACTAAACAAAACAGAACAAAAACTATAACACTATTAGAACTTACCTCAGGGGATTACTAAGGTATTTTTCATTTATTTATCCATCCTTACATCCATTCATTCAGAAATTCATGGCCAGGTCAGAGTGTTGCCTTTTACAAAATGTTACGGCATGGCATGAGCAGAAACGTTGAGTAATTAAATAGGTGGTTGTAGAAAAGGGTGGTCACATGACCCAACTCCATACTGTACATGGATCACAGTTTGCTAAAATTAGCAAAATCAGGGCTCGCTAAAGTTTATGTTTTACTTATTCAAGTGTGCATACTTTTACCAGCATGCTCTATACGAGATATTTTCAACTTATTGTGATAAAAAAAGAAAAGTGTTTCAGTTTGTATTTTTTGTTTTGCCTGCCTGTGTTTATCTGTGGCTGAGATTAAGATCTGACTTTTTTATGCGTACAATGCAGCAGTATCAGTTTGATATGTTCAACAGTAAAATAATTTTATAGATATTGTTATGACAAGCTTCATTTTTAAGAGCTATACAGCAATAGCAGGAATAATCAGCCCTTGTTTTGCATTGAGAGAGGAACCGTCATGAATTATGCAACAGATGAAGACTGTGAAAGTAAATTATTGTCTGTATTCATTCTGTGGCAGTACTTAATCTGAAAAATAGTAATGCCAATGAAGCCATTTCAGCTGAACAAAGTATGAAGCAGAGGGAGGTTGGTGTGTGTAAAACGCCACACGTACGTGCATGCATTGGGAGGCTCAGACTCACACAAATGAAATTCTTTTCCGAACCCAATTAGGCTCTGTATGTCTGTTTGATCCATGGCACTGCAAGCATGCAAAACTAACACAAACAAAGCCGCTTCTCTGGAGATTACATAACACAGAATAATGCGAAAACCTCTCTCTGTCCTCTCCCTCTTTAACTTCCCTTTTTCTGTTTGTTCTTTTTCATTTTCTTTTATCAGCCTATCCCAGGTATAATGTTTTAAGTGTTGTTTTAATGCAACACACTGAAAGCTGATCAGATGGATCAGGGGGTGGGAAACCAAAATTTAATCACAGAATCTAAGTTGAAAGCCAGAATAAAAGTCCTAGAGGTATCTATATATGAATTAGGGATGCACGATGTTGGTGTTTTGGCATGGGATATCCGATATGTGGATATTTCAAAACTCATGTGGCTGATAACCGATATCGATACCGATATTAAAGCTGAAAAAAATAAGCAGTCATTGCAAATAGCAGTTATGTTATCTGTTTCCGACATATTGAAAAATAGAGGTGGGAAAAAATATTGATACACTGAAATATCATGATATTTTCGTATGCTGATATCAAATTGATATTTAAAAACGCGGTATGGATGTATTTTACAGACAAAATCTTGCGAGATTTTATCATCCTGTTTAAAGTGGTAGCGTCGTGGGCTTGGGCGCGGAGGACCCGGGTTTGATTCCCCGACATGACCCCTGGGTGTACCACTGTGGGCCCCTGAGCAAGGTCCTTAACCCCCCACCAACTGCTCCCCGGGCGCTTTAAGTAGCAGCCCACTGCTCTCTGATACTCACAGTACAGAGATGGGTAAAATGCAGAGCCCTAATTTCCCCTCGGGGATCATACAAGTATAAAAAAAAAAAAAAAAAAAAAAAAAAAACTTGTGAAATTTCGTGAATTCTCGGGAGATTTCTTTGGTAAAATAGATTAATACTGCAGAACAGAACAATGAAATATTGCGAGATTTCGTTAGTAAAATAGATCGATACCGCGTTTTTTTAATGTCAATATGATATCAGCATATGAAAATATCGCGATATTTCAGTGTATTGATATTTTTTCCCACCCCTAGTCTTTAGAAGTTTTAAAATCTGTAAAAAAGAAATTTTTGAAGAAGATTTGTTTTGTTGTTTTTTTACAGCGGGCTATTCGGTTACATATCATTTAAATATCGTTGGGGTGGCTGATGTCCGATATTCAGTTTTAAGGCCAATATAGGCCGATACCGATAAGGGACTGATTATATCCTGCATCCCTAATATGAAATTAGTTCAATAAATCAATAGTTAAGTGAAAGTTATAGCTGTGCTGAACACTGAAAAAACACGACAAGAGATGGTAAAAATGATGTAAAACCTCTCTTAAATATTGGATCTGAGGTTCAGAGAACAGGGTTTCAGGATGTTATTGATGTCATCAGGATGTTATTGATGTCATAGTGATTTATTTTCTGGTTAGCATGAATTTTCAGTTTCAGGTCAACTACACAAAAGAAAGAAAATGATCACATTAAACTTTGAAATCTTATCCCACAAGAGGTACAAACATGAAATATGAATACAATGACAACATGATGAAACAAGACAGAAACAAAAATCCACATATTTTCCATGCATTACTGTACTGATCTAATGTGTGGGTTTTTGATATTAGATCTTATCTTAATGTCTACAAATCAACTGACAGCTGCTATGGCCAGACAATGGATAATGATTTACAGTGTGGAAAAATATCACACAAGCAATAAATGTCCTCACTGTGCTCCAGAATAGTGGCAAAAGCAGAGAATGCCTTCCCAGTAGGAGCAGAGGTTGGGCTGTTATTACCCATCAGACATCCAGATGAAAATAGAAACTTCTTGCAAAGATGTCTCAGCTAAACCCATTTGGGTTGACACCCAAAATGCTGAAACATTTTCAAGAATGGTGTTTTATGTTAACATCCTTTATACTTCAAAAAGGTAAAGTGTTGGTGCATTACCGTAAAGAAGATGTAACTGTCATTAAAGTGTCATTTGGTGCCTTACCAAACTTTATTTAAAGCCATTGGGGTTACGAGTGTCTCACATGAGTCACCCAATCAGCCCCTTCAGCAACCTTTCCCATTTGAAAAACTGTTAGAGATGCTCAATTTCCATGAATCTTAGAGTTTTTATCAGGACAAATTGATTCCCATTCACAGTGTCTCATTTAGTCCCTTTGGAGGCCTTTCTCCTCCGCCTACCTTCCTGCTAGCTGATGACCCCAAGCACTGAGACAAACTACAGTACATCAGTTTTCTGCCTTCTCTTCATTGTGAGACCTCTGAGGATTCAGATGTAAGTGAGTCATAAGTCATTATTTTTCAACAAGTGCATAGAAACTGTTCAACAGAGACTGAATTGCCAATAAAAGGTTACTGTGGTGACTTCAAAGTTGGCAATAATGATGCCGGCCTCTAAAGCTGAGAGAGAAAGACAGGAGAGCACAAAGTAAACAGGAAGGAGGGTTGAAGAAGAAATATTCTTGTAGCCTTACATTGATTAATTTAGACTCCTAAGTGTCACCAGAAATTTGCAATACTGTTCGAGTAAAAAAAGAAAAGAAAAGCATGCTAACCAATAATTTTTATGGCAGCTACATCAGTGAGTCAGAGCATTAAAAAAAGGAGGGCATGTGTGAACATATATAAACATAATCCCACATTCCAAAAGAAGACCATTTTGGATTAGTTCAAAACATGTTCCCACTTGGCAAAAAACTAATCTCTTGTCACCTTTTCACTTCCAGCTCTCAGTTTGCTTTCATCACTTTCTAAATAGCTACAGCTGGCACAGGCTGAGATATCATGGCATGGCCAAATAATGCCTATTAATGGTGCTGATACGTCATGCCTGTTTATGGGTGTGAAAATATCCAGAATAATATATCACCACGGACTTATCAATACTTTGTTTGACTCAGGCTCTGCATATGAAACAGGATCTTGCCCTAGGCAACTGTAAACCAAGACCTAGATGGTTGTGCTGATGACTATGATGGTATAAAATGCATTTCTCTGTGAAAGAGTACAACTCTAACTGCCTATGAAACCCAGTAATGAGGCCGTGTACGACAAGATGCCAGTTTTGGACATAAAGCAGATTGCAGAGAGCATTAACTGAGTGCCTTGTATGCAAAGCAAAATGAGAACAGAAATGGAATCAGACTATTTCCTGCCTCTACTTGCGTGTTATTGGGGATGCATAGAGAGCTGCTACTCCCTCTGGATTGGGCTAATTGCAGTATTTGTCAGCAGTTCCATTAGAGAGCATTTTATTTCCGCACAAGTTACTGTAATGTGGTGGCAAAGCACAAAGAAATCATGAGTGGAAAGCTACAACAGATTACACTGTAAACAAGGCAGAGCTACACAGGGATGAGAGGACAACAAGAACATTAGACTTACAATTCCCATGCTGGACACCTAAGGGTAATTGCAACAGGTTTTAAATTTGTCGGAGGTGGCAAGACTCACGCTGGACACAAGAGATACACGGACTGAAGTATGGAGGCTCAAACACATGCATGCGCACGCTTACCAAAGCATACACAAATGCTTGTGTTTGAACAGTGGGAGACATTACACTGTGCTGATCTATTTTTGCATCCTGGTTTGCTATAACAGCTTTTCACATTCATCTGTGTGAACAGAATAAACCATGTGTGGATATGGAAGGACATAAACAGCAATAGTTGAACGTATAGGCATTTATGTATAGAGACATCCACCTCTGCCAAATAAAGAGTAGATTAAATGGAGTACTGTTTCTAGCCCTCTACAAGCATGCCTTCTTACTTATCATGAGTAAAATGACAAATAGCACATAGCAAATATGATCTATTGATGATTGATGAGATGGGAAGCATGGAAAAGCTTTTCATATGTCACTCACTGACTCACAAAAATCTGTGGGTGACAGAAACATAGTCATTTTAATTAGCTGTAGGTTTAGCTATAATCTCTAGTTTACAGGCCAATTTTCTGCATCAGAAAATACAGAGTATGTACAGTTGAGTTGATGTGTGATAAGTAATTAATGTGCTCAAGACTGCAGTCAAAATATGAGGTGCAAGTAAGCAAAGAACATACAGGCAACAAGTCAGATTTTGGTTGGTGTATGTCTAATGCTTCAAGTATTTTACAGTAAAAGCCAATATACTACTGCATGACTTGCAGTCATCAGATTGCTGGAGCTTGGAGGGATTAAGTTGTGTACCAGCAGCTGTGTGACATCCTGTACAAAATGGATTGAGGCTGCTACCAATATATCTCATGTAGTTTTGTGCTCAAATTTGGTTTAAATCTTCAGTATTTAATGTTCAAAAGAGGACATGGGAGAGTTTTAGTCATCCGCATAACCATACAGTAGATTCTTATGTTGATTGTGGAAAACAAATGCTGGCGCAAAACAAAATCATACACTGTGGAAACCCATGCACCACTGCTGCGTGCTGTAGTTGATGTAATTCACCTGACCAAGGATCAAAGTCTGTTTGGTGTGCAACTTTCAGAATAGAGAGGGCAGAATGGTAGGTACGGTGAAAGCAGAGAAGCCAGAATTTGTCAGGTCAAAAGTCTTTGACCTCTGGCTGTGATAGCATTTTTTACAGTCACCTCATTGTTATGCTGTAAATCTCTTGTGCTACAAAGTCAAACTGTGCTGGCAAAAAGTTTTCAGACCTGTTCAGATTGTCTAGCTTCCCGTATGTTTCAGACTTATCCTAAAGTGGATTCAGTTCAAACTGACTCTGGTCTTGTGAGACACAAGATTGAAGTCTAACTTCATTCATGGAGTGCTGATGTCAAGCAAAATGTCAAAGAACAGATTCATAATTAGATCTTGATGAATAAAGTGGGTTAAGGCCCCTCTGTGTGACTGTGCTTCATTTCGTAAAGGGGGTCGAATTTGACAAGTGAAGAAGGCGTGGAGCTTGAAACACAATGCAACAAGAAGCTCAGATGCTACATCTGGAGTTACCATGGCAACAGTTTCCCAGGAGCAGGCCAGCTGACAATCAAGTCTTTAAAAAAAAATATATGAGTACTACTTTGTATTTGTGTGTTCCCTGTCACCAGGCTGACAGGCCGAGACAGAGTTTAATCTCAGCAGATTAAGTGTGTCTATGTTTATCCTGAGACTCCCATAAAAGACAGTGGAGGATCACAATCAAACAGGATTTATAGGATTTCCACTCTAATGACTGGTCTGTGGAGGATAGCGTGATAGGAACTCAAGATGAAGAAATAAGAAGAGTGAGAGAAAGTGAGCATGAGTGAAAATTAGTTTAGGAAGATGGAAAGAAATGGGACGACCAAAGAGTAAGAAAGGGGGTCATGGGAAAATTAAAATAAAAGAAGAAAGAAACAGAAAGAGAGACAGCAGGAGAAGCACAGTGCATGGTTTAATTAGAGTGGCTATAAATAACCTGGGGCCTGACATTTGAACACGAAGACCCACTGAATGTCTCTCTGTGTTTTCTGCTAGATGTGCCTGATGTTTGAACACATGCCACCGATTTTTATGCCCCCGTCCTTCTTCTTTTGGTCTCTGTATCCTTCCTGTTGAGTGTACCCTCTCTGTCCTACCCACTTGTCAATTCTCTTGTCTCACTCCCACACACGCAGACACACGGACCCACATATATCCATGCTTGCCAGTCATGTCCCCATATAATCCCTGCTATGTACGTCCCAGAGAGCAAATGTGACATATCATAAACAGGTTTTTCATTAGCTGCCAGGAAGAGGAATGAACAAAAAGATAAACCTGGCACCCAGTGCGATGTCAATACCAGCTACTTATGCCTCATCTTGACATCCAGCACCAATTTCTGAAAATGAAAAACATTGTAACACAAATTCTCTTAGAAACTTGGTGACAGGTCTATTACATATTACTGTGTAGTAAAACAGCCTTTTGAGTTCATTTGAGCAAAATAGAAAACTAGTTTATAATTCAGTTTGAGTTTTCAATGTTTGGCATTTTTCTAATACAATTTTCTTTTTTATATATAATTTTGCCTGTCCTTGTCTTCCCTTTAAAAGCTGTCCTCTATCACTGGGAAAGTTGCTATGGGAACTCATACAGCTGCATCACAAAGGATGGGCACAAAATCTAAAATGGAAAGCTTTGAAGCACAACTCTAAAGAAGGAAGAGCAATAAAGGGAGCAGACTAAGTGTTCTCAATCTCTGTGTCAAAAACAAAGAGGAGGGAAGAGGAGGGGTGGAGAATGAACAGACAGGAGAATAGTGTTGAAGTTAAAGAGTGGACACAGAGCTTGTTCATCTCTGTCACAGCAGAGCCTACCAGATTTGCCAGCAATAAGGCCAGTCATTACTCACTGAAGCCCAGTGGTAACACTTCAGCTTCTCCCTCCATCCTCTGCCTATGTTTGCACTCAACCACTTACCTTGTATGTGTGCACAAAGTACCAAAAACACACAGAGGTGAAGCAGTGAAGGCAACACTAGACACATGGACAGATATACAACAGACTAGAGGAGAGCTGATCAATACGGGAGAAAAAACGGAGACCAGATGAGATCACAGTAAGATAGAGCAAAGTAATATAGGCCTTCTCAGCTAACAGAAGTCTTTATGGGGCCACTTTAAATACATTTCACAAAATGTTCTTACACATCCAAATGGTAGAAGAACCAATATTACCTCCACCCATAATTAGCAAGGCTTTCTACAGTTTTATTTGTTTTCCCCACAGGGAAAAAATAGAATTAAATTAATTATTACTGCAGCTCTCAAAGAAAAATGATGCAAACCCTTTCAAACTTTTGGCTAGCTTTGTAAGACCCTGCTCGTTGTGGCATATTTTTGCTTAAAAAATGTCTGCGTTTGTTGTATATTGAACAAATGCTTGTGTGTCTTTGTTAAACCGGCTTGTGAGTCTGTGTGTACGTGTGCTTCTAGAAAACCTTTTTTCCCATTCAATAGGCTGGTAATAAGGTTTTAGTCTGGCAATATGGTGCAGCCGATAAGCACAAAGGCCAATAATCCATACAAATATTAGTCCAGGTTTCAGAAATGGCTCAGTTGAATGAGAGAATTTGTGCATGTCTTTGTTACTGTGTGTATTTTGCCAGCTGTGAGTGTGTACACACTTATTGGAGCATTTGAAAAACAAGATTTGAGATCACACTGGACAAATAAAAATAGCTTTATTGAATGGCTGGAAAATTTATTTGTTTTATGCAGATACACATCCACTGTTTATTGACTTACTTGAAGCCCTATTGTGCTCGCATTTACTGGTGTGAGTCTAAAAAATCACTGATCTGTGCATTTTAATTTAAAGTAACTAAATTTGCTTTACTTTTTCCACAATACAGCCAAAGTGCTGATATACTGTTGTCCCCTCTTTTAAATTCAAATGTTTAAAGTCAAGGGAAATTTTATACTTCTTTCTAAAATCTAAAATACTCTGAGATTTACTTTTTTTCTTTTTTTACATTGGCATTGAAAGAAGTTGGTTAGAATTCTCTTTCTCTCTTTCTGAGAAAAGAACCCATAAATAATATTTGTTGATATTCCTTCAGAGCTGTGAGATAATGTCGGGGTTCTGTGGTCAACAGCCAAAAAAAACATGTTTAAAGCAGATGTTTCCAGTTTTGTATGATGGACATCTCAAGCCCACAAATTTCATTGTATGACCTCTGAAGTGGAAAAAAAAGCATCCCGATACACATTTAAACACCCTACTTATAGTCTGATGAGTTTTATTAAAAACAGTTTTTCTATCAATATACATACAAGAAGTAAAGTTTAAGTAATGTAAACCTTCTGTGTTCCACAAAAGAGAAGTGGACTGAAATTGTACCAAGCCTGAAACAGTCCAACCTCAAATTCAGTGTCATTTGTTAATTTCATTGAATTCTTATCTAACAGACATGAATATAAAGGAAATAAATGGATGAATTTTAATGTATTCACTGACCCACACATTTAGAAAATATAAGTACAGACTTGATATCAGCAACAAACTCAAAAATATAAGAAAAATATAAGTCTACTACTGAGTAACACCATCTTTCTTATTTATTTTTTATTTGTTTGAGAATTGGAGAAAATAGCTTAGAGGTTTGAAAGCGGCAACAATGTGTGGTTGTCGGACTCTAGTACTTTAGTACTTTCACATATAAGTCATCCATGCCATGAGATCTGATGCACACCCGTCCCATCACAAATGCTAGGTTTTTGCCCTTTAGTTACAGCAGCCTGTGTCAGGGTTACTCAAGTTGGTCCTACGAGAGCCGCAGTCCTGCAGGTTTTCAATGTATCTCTGGTCCAACACACTTGACTCATTGGGCTCTATGCATAACACTACTTCCTGAACTTAAGCCAGCTCCTTTGTTTCCTGTCTTTCATAACAGGAGAAATTGATTAATCCAGGTGGGCCTGACCTCAGTAACCATGACAACAATGGCCAGACACACCTGTATTAATCAGTTTGTACAGTAATAAAAGACAGGAAACAAGGGTGCTGGCTGAAGTTCAGGAAGAAGTGGAATTGTGCATATAGCCCATTAGATGGGCTATATGCACAACAGCCTACAAAGTTCAACACAGTGACTCATTAGTTTGATTTAGGTGTGACGGTCTTTGTCATCTTTTGACACACAGAGCCAGATAGGGATGTAACGATAACCGGTAAAATGGTTAACCGTGATAAAATTCTCCACGATTAGTAATACCGTTTCAAATTTTAATTATCGTTAAAACCGTGACTGATTACCGCACTTTGAAAAACTCCCAGTGATGCTGCTCATTGGCTGGAAAAGCAGCAGCAGTCACAGTTTGCAATGTTTAATTTATGAAAACATGGTGGAAAGCAACAAAGGCTCCCACATGGACAGTTCTCTTGAAAATTTTCCCCCTCTTTAAAAAGCACAAAGTAGACATTTGGACCCATTTCGGATGTTTTTAAAGATGCCGGGGGGTATTTCTATAATACCGCAATAAAAATGATAACCGTGATCATTTTGGTCACAATAATCGTGATATGAAATTTTCATATCGTTACATCCCCAGAGCAGTCACAATATGAGGGGAAATATTGAAAGTCTTTTTTTTTCTAATTAAATTTAGCGATTTATAGATATTTTTCTTAAATTGTTTGATGGTTCCCAATGAATTTAGTTTAAAGTGTTGAGCTATGTCATATCCTTGCACAGGAAGACTTAACCTTTGGAAGGTGGTCCTTTTACACTCAATCCTGACAACCTCACTTCTCAGTATTAAATCTGCTGATTGTGCAATCTTATTGAACAGAGTATCCTGTGTATTTTACAGAACAATGAAAAAAATAACATGCCTGTTGGTACATCTGAGTATATAACTAAAATTCCTTAGTCAGCGAGCCATATATGATGCCATTCATAATAATTTTCTCCCTCTCTGAATCTCTCAAAATATACATTTATTCCAGGCAGACAACAATAAAGCAAATCCTCTCTAAGAAGCAATCCTGTTGTCCTATAGCCACTGGCACATGTTTGCCAGGCCTGATTGCGCTCTGTGCCCATTAATGTAGGCATTCAGAAAGACTGGACTCTTGAGTCAATGGAGCATGGATGCGACACAAAAACACGCGTTAAGAGACTTTCTGGAGCAATGTAAGGCATAAAATTTACAAGGACAGTGAAAAAAGCTGCAAATGAGAGCATCGGCTGTTACAAGTGGGAAAACAGATCTTGCTACTACATTTAAAATACATTAAAAAAATTCAACAACGTCCTGGCATGATATTCTCCCACAGAGCTTAAAAACCCACATCAACTCCACAAAACATTAATGTATTCAAGCCCTGAAGCTTAATGTCATGCACATTAGAACTCAGGTTGAATGGTGTAGATTCAGTTGGTGCTGAAGCTGCTATGAGACATTTCCGCTTATGATTTTGTTCCTGTATAGAACTATTTTAAGAGCTATTATTGATCTGTCTGTCTGCCACCTCAGAGAGTGTGCTAGGTCTGTGTGACAGCTTAAAGATATAAGGGTACATCACACATGTTTATGACATACCATGTGACGAACATGGTAAAAAAGACCTCACTGACACAGAAAAGTGTGCTTTAAAAATACATTTTGGGAATACTGGGACTTATTTAAGTTCTAAATCTTCTTCCAAAAGCAGCTGGGAAGGCAAAAGGTCAATCAGGACAACCATCTGTACTTGTTTAAATTCTTTAACATTGTTTTTGGAAAGTAAGAATCAGTGTTAATTCAGAGATGAGGCCTAAAACATGAGCGTCTCTGCTCCCAACTGAATCAATTGTGGGGCAGAAATCTCTTGCAGTCCAATAACAGAGAAAGTATTATGTAAGGTCTTTGTAATTGTGGGTCTTTGGGTGTATCTGATCTTAACGCGTCAACATGTTGTGTCTGTTCTCAGTGGTCTCAGCTGCCTGTAATTAGAGTGTATGCAAAGAGTGTGGGAATGGTAAATCCACAGAGACTTATGTGGCAGTGTTGAAGTGGCACAAAGGACTTCTGAATTCCCACACAAACGTAACTACACAGACACACTCTGGACTTTTATATGAGCAGGTGTAACAGCACACAAAATTCACAGTGTGCTATGGAATCAAGGGTTGGAATGTTTTCATACAGTAGAGAGAAAAAACTTTAAACTAAATTTAAACAAGTTTCATAAAGATTGCACTACTGCATGTTCGGCTTCCAAGGCCAAAAGTGCAAGACAGACAACAGCTGGTGCACTGCTAGATGTTCCTGGGTGAACTTACACTTGAGTAATTTAACCCAATCTCAAAACAGCATTTGTAATAGGCACCTTCACAGCACAAAATGTTGCAGTTTTACAGTGAAGCCCCAAAAACTTTACAATAACTACATTTTTCATACTAATTTTTATACGCTAAATCTTACTTCGTGATGCTACAACATCAACGTTTGACATCTTTTTATGCAACCATTTAGATATTCAACATTGCTGGTATGGCAAGTTAAATATAACGAGTTAAATATATGGATTTAGAGTTAGAATCTATATTAAAAGTATAGATTGCCATGAGCATCATATATAACTATTCATGGATTGCAGTTCCTATTAGGTCATGGGCAGTGCTTAATTTGTGCAGGAGCAAGCCGGAGCATGCTCCGGGACCTCTTTGATCGGATCCGGGACCTATTTGACCCACTCTGGCACCTGTTTGATCTGCTCCAGGACTTTCCCTGTCATGAAAATCTATAGATAAACTGTGTTTTTATCTCTGGCTTTTATTTCTCTCTCTGACGTGATGCCTGATGGTTTATTTAATTGCATTTTGATCAGAAATTAGGATAACAGCCTGGGGAAAGAGAGATTTATGCCGTCATTGCGTTATTTACAGTCTTTGGTTGTGACATGTGGCACGGTTGTTTTGGTTTCCGCACTGGCACCATGCGCAAAGAGGTGTCTAACAAATTTATTTGACTAAACTTGCTAAATGTGTTTATGTAGGAGCAATGTTTGTGCTGTGTGAAATGATGAGTGTTTAGCAAGTGAAAACGTGGTATAAGTCCTATCCTCTCTCATCGTTGTGTGGGCATGATTAGCGCATTATTGCTTCATTTGTATAACCTTTTGGCAATCAGCACCTTGGACAGTTTCAGCGAGCTGCACTGTTTGGTGAATGCGTGCATGTGTGTGTGTCGTGTGTGCGTGTGCGCGAGTGAGAGTGAGTGTATACAGTTGCAGCGTGATTTCCAACTTGTCACTTGTTTAGGCTTTTTAAAATAAAACTAAGTCCTAATTCAATCCCCCTCCATTGAAGGGAAACTACATGGGTGTTCTGATGGGCCAGTGGGCCACATGGTGTTGCTAATTTTGCTGCAAATGTTAAACTAGGTAGTTACAGAAATTAAGGTAAAAAAGACGATAAAAAGACGTTAAAAATCGGAGAAAGAAAGCTTTTTTTGTTGAGGTGTTGGGGAGACCTGGCACCTTTTGGAGGACAAATTAAGCACTGGTCATGGGTATAACTAGGAATGGATAATCATCTCACACTAAATAACCCTTGATTAATGGCATAAATATATTTCTGATGAGAAAAGTTTCTCTTGTAAATCAAACCAAGCCAATAGAATTTAATTTTAAGCTAGTAGAGTACGTACTGAGCCATTTTTGAACAAATACTGTACAACAGCTCCCCTTCCTACACACAAACATATTTTAAAAGGTTAATGCAACACACAAGACTCTCTTTAAAGTGCAGTCATATGGGTGAAAATCTGGATGAAGCAGACCGGACCATAGCTTCCCTGTTTAGGCTGGGAAACTACCTTGTTGTAGCCAATTTTCCCATCGACCTCCAGTGTTCAAATTTCCAGTGCAATTCTTGTATTGTAAAGAAAAAAAAAATACTCTGCCTCTCCAAACTGAGCTCTATCACTAGCTCCGCGAGAACTGCCACCTGCATGACCCTAAATGGCAGTTATCCCGAGGTTTATGTCAACAGTGACAACAAACAAACCCAGACTTTCTGCTATGCCATATTAAAAATCCAAATTTGGCATCTTCTCACTGAAAGAAACTGGTTTTGGACATGTGGGTGCTTTGATACAATGGTGAAATGAATCCACAAAAAAACCCAAACATGTTATCGTACTTACTTATGAAGTTTATGACATCTATAAAGCCTTTTATCACCGATTCACACTGGTTCTTGTGCACCGTGGTCCATCAACTCACACTGGAAGTGTTAAATTAGGCCTCGCCTCTCTGCATGCTGCGTTCACGTGCAGAGCAGATGTCTGACAGATGAGTAAGCTACTGCGGCACACTTCTGGATTTTTGATGTTGTCCATTTGAAATAGTTTAATTCTCTGCATTTTGAAGGTGTGACGCTACAGACATGGTGGCCCACCATGACAAAGTCAATGTCTGTCATCAGTGAATGCCAGAGAGCCACATGAGTGAATTAAAAAAATTAGAAGAAATGTATTGAAAATAAAATGTGTGTAACTTACAAAGAAGTAGCCTAATGTGAAATAAATAGCAAATATGCACATAAACTGAAAGTATGTAAAATAAATAAATGTACTTCATATATCCTTTGTATTTTTATTTAGGCTGCAATACAATGTAGGAATTTTCGCAGCATTTCAATGTCAAAAAAGATAGTTAATCAGAATCTGATTGGCCTAATTGTAGTTAGTAAGTGGTTATGTTAGATTTCTTGTACACTTGTCTCAAAATGTAAGGGAAAATTAAGTTTGGTTGAGGTGGTAGGATGGCTCGCAAATCTATAACTGGACAGGTATGGACCAGACACACCCTTAGAGATGAATGGGGACCCAAAAACACCTTACTGTATGTCAGAAAGCACATGTGGACAAATAGCCACATCTATCTTTGCTTTTTTATCGACAATATGGTCAATGCATTCCATGTACAAGTCAGTGCCATGCAACAGGCGCCTTATAAATCCTAATTCTTTCTGTGACAGGAAGAGCAATGTACATCACATCAACCAGCAACAGGGGCACCCTGCACGCCACCTGCTGTTTTTGTGACTAAATTCGATTACCAAGGTGTAACATAGCTTCTGTCCCCCCCTGACAGGGCATACAATCTTTGTTATTGTCATTTCCCTGGAAATTGAGGTGAAGGTTCACTGGGTCCTCCCTACCCATCACAGATAGTAACAACAGAGGGATCAAGCAGTTGAAGATCTGGTGTCAGCCTCATCATAGTGACATTACTGATGATCGACAACTCCCAGTGGTTGGGTTAATACAGGTTACATTATCACAAAGACAGAAGTCTGCCTAATTGTGGTTTATTTGGCTTTCCATTCTCTTATAAATGCATGATGATCACGCTGCAGGGGTTGTTTCAATCTCTGAGGAAACAAGCTGTGTGTGTACATGTATGTGAATGCACATGCTCAACGGCTAAAGAGTTGCATTAGCACTGTCTCCTGCTGGAGCTTGGTAGATAAACTATTCATTTTTCATTACTGACCCAAAGAAGGGACAAAATTCAATATGATGGTAATAAATTGCTTCCTTGCTGAAAATTCTTAGATACAGGAGAAGCTCAGACGAGGCACAGCAGCACACAGTGCAGGCAGTTTACTGGCCAGCACACACCACAGATATATGCACTGGAGATATGAGCAATGGACATTCATCGCTTCAATGATATCAAATTTTGTTTAGTGATGTTTAAGAATGCTATCAAAATATCAATATGATCACTGACAATTCTAGGCACTAGGCATTATTTGGGGGTGGTGGGGTAGGTGGGGCAGCCCAGCTTTGTTGTGGAGGCCAATTCATGAGGAAAAAACAACAAAAGAAGACATGTTAAATGTAGTTTCATTTTTAATCATTTGCAGACAACATTAACCCAAGATGTTTCATATTATTTCATATGGGTGATGTCAACAACCGAGTGGAATTATCTTTATAATCCTCATTATCTTATTCAGTCAGTCATTTTCTGTACCGCTTATCCAGTTCAGGGTCGCGGGGGTTGCTGGAGCCTATCCCAGCTATTATCAGGCGAGAGGCGGGGTACACCCTGGACAGGTCGCCAGTCTGTCGCAGGGCCAACATGGAGAGACAGACAACCATTCACGCTCACATTCATTCCTAGGGACAATTTAGAGTGACCAATTAACCTAACATGCATGTCTTTGGACTGTGTCTTATTATCTGAATAATTATCTTTTTTTCAATGACAGGCTGAGTCTTTGAGAAGCAAATGTAAAAAGGTTGGAAATTACTGAAATACTTATTTATGTATTTTAAAAGTATTCTCGGGCTGCAACGATTACTCGAGTAATTCGATTCATAAAATTGCTCTAGGCAAATTAACTGCCTCGAGGATTCGTTAAATTCACTCTTTGTATTTTGCACATCCGCCCTGATGGTATTTCTGTTACACAACCCGTGCAGAACGTTAACGCAAGTGACATTCTGCCAGGACGGGTATTTCTTTTGAACATAACAGTTAACTTTATGCTGACAACGTAACAAAAGAGGAGGGAGGAAAAACTGTATGGGACCCTACAAACTGGACCGAAAGAGAGAGGAAACACCTCTCCGGTGTTCGGTATGCACGTGATCCATGAAAAAGAAATAATAAAAGTCCTTTATTATCTGTATAATCCGTGGATTTGGCTGCGCCTGGTAAAGGCAGTTCAGAGCGGGTCCGTCTGCTCTGCGTTCCGTGTGGTGCGTGGCCTCCGGAACTTAACAAGACCGTTTTAATCAATGGCTTAGTCCACTCCGGGGACCCGCAGCACGAGCCATAAGCACGCTATAGCAGCTCTCCTCTAAATATGGGTGTTGGGTCTGTTTTTGACAGAGCAGCTTCCAGAATCAGCTCTCATTAGTTCAAAAAGGGGAATCAGACATGGGAGTAGCAGAAAGCATCCAGTAACTTTCAAAATAAAAGCCCCTGCAGGTTTACAGTCGCTGAACTACATCAAACGTTACATTACCAGTGATACCAGGTTAAAAGTCTATCAGAGGGTCTCGGCGTTTTTAAAAAAAATTTTCATAACAATAAATAAATGATTTTTTAAACCGCTGGGAGTTGGTTCAGCAGGTACTGATCACCCTTTCTTGTAAATACACTTATACTGCAAGTGTTGAGGACTTGAATGTGTATTTATGGTCCTCTACTGAACGGCCAAGTGTTTCCATTTCAGTAAAGCACAGAATTAGATGTGCAGATGTGGAAGCAACAATGAAGTTTTTGGCAGAGAAGCAGGGGTGGGCATTAGTGCTGCGTTCAGGGCAAACTCTGCACTCTAGAACTCTGAAAGCTTGAAATTTTGGCTCTTACAATCAATTTAAGTTGGGAAATTTAAATAACTTGCAAAATGTCCAATTTAACCGATTACTCTATTAATTGTCAGAAGAATCACTAGATTACTCGATTACAAAAATAATCGATAGCTGCAGCCCTAAAGTATTCCTGGTGAAACATTGGACGGAATTTGCTCCGTCAGCCAAGGATAACATAAGCATAAAGCATTTCATGGAATCTGGAGTAATTTTGGTACACTAAGGAAGAGGAACAAGCCAAAGCTAGACTTGTTATCTCTGAACACTTATACACCCTTGCATCAAAACCATTTGTCATCAATAGCTGGAAAATCACATGGGTAACTACACAGAGCTGTGTTTACAAAAAAACACTGTTTGGGAATGATGTCAAATGTTGACCTTGTTTAGATGTAATGTTCTCTCAGCTCAAAGGAATCTGAATTGGTCAGTCACACAGTATAAACTTGTAATATAACCAGAAAAATCATCATTCTAGCTCTTTTTGAGGAAGAAAAGAACACTGTGTACTTCAACCGAAGATTAAAAGGACCATTTTAGACTGTTAACAGCAAGCTATCAAAACATCAGGCTCTGTTTTGGTTTAGGATTGTGTAAACGCCTCTAGCAAACCTCATTTAGTCTTCTGTGATTGCAGCATTAATGGGTAAAGTTCATTGAGATTTTAGAGCAACATATGCTGCCTTCAAGACAACATCTTTTCCAGGGATGTTCATGCATTTTTTAACAATGTAGAGCAAAACCAGATTCTGCATACATTACAAGGACTTTGGTGTGGAAGAAGAGGGTGGAGGTACAAATGTGAACTACCTGCAGTACCTGCATCGGGAATAGACCCATTTATTATCTAGCAATGGATATGATGAATTTTAAACCTAGAAACATAAAAACAAATTAGATCATTTAAAATAAATTTAGGCCCAGTCAGAAGAAGTGCTTGAAAGTAAAGCTGGAATGGATTTCCTGGCTCGGCAAGTTTTGACCCGTTCCATTGTGATCTGATCCATGTTTTTTTAACCACTATCGGCCCCATATACCCAATGCTGGTATCTGATCGGGACAGACCTTGTACAGTTGCGCTTGAAAGGTTGGATACCCACCCATTAAAGATGGAGAAGAAATCAGCTATCAGTAAAATAAGCTGAAATTGACAAAAATAATAGTAAATAATAATAATAATAAAAAAGAAAACATTAATTGAGGACATTGATTTTGAATTGGGTTTCAAAAGAAATATAAAAAACAAACAAAAATAAAACAGGTATGATGGGGCTCCTGAACTAAAATGTTATTGAACAACACTTTGAGAAGATTACTGCGATCAAGTTTTTTTTCTGCAATGTTCAATCAGACTTCTGCACCTGTTGACAAGGATTTTGGCCCACTGTTCATTAGCAGGGTGCTCAAAGTTTTATTTTTTGTTTCTTTGTTGTTGTTGTTGTTTTTTGTTATTATTGTTTTTAAAACCACAACTTAAAATCAATATTTAATTTTACTAAATCATGATGTCATTTTTTAAAATTTGTTATTACTTTTTTCAAGCCACTATTTTGAATTTAGCTTTTTCGTAAATGGAAGGGTATAAAGTTTCAAGCACAACCGTACAGTATATCATTAAATGAAATAAACTTGATCAGATAAAATATAAAAACATCTCAGGTTTATTCAGTGTGCAATAAAATACAAATCAAAGTTAGTCAAAGAATTGCTATTTTGTTTGTATTGTCTTTGAATTTTCCAAGATGTCCCAGTACTTGACACTTTGGTTGTTTCTAATGTCAGAAGAGGAAAAGCTGCTTTTTTTTTTTCAATTAACTTATTTTTAAAAATATTTTCAGATTTTTTTTTCCTCTCAGTTTAGAAATGTAAGCATGTGTGCCAATGAAGTCAAGGGGATGAGTCACATAATCAGACAGGCTGTGAACAAATCAATATCTGATGACAGTTTAGATTATGAACTAAGTCACTGTTATAATGACTACCCGATCCATCTGAGGTCTAACCTGAAGTTTGAAAGACTTGCTTTAATTTAGACATCAGCTATTTGATGAATTAGTGATTTTTGTTAAACCATCTTAGATTTTCTCACCTCCATAAATGTGTTTAAGCAAATGTGGCCAGACTGAGGTTCATTTACAACTTGGGTGATTGTGTGACTGTTTACATTCCTTAGCCTGTTAAACCTTTAATGATACAATTGTAAACCAAGATTCTCAGCAATTCCCTTAGTGAGACAAAATGTCATGTAGAAAAAAAAAGACTGGCCTAATCGATGATTGTGATAGCCAACATTTTTCATTAGTACACGTACACACAGATGCATTCACGGATGTGTTACTGACACTATCAAGTTCTACACTGCAGTCTCATGCTAATGAATCCCACTGAAACCACAGCACTTGTAGTTAAGCCTCATTGCCTTACACTGACAGTGTTGTGAGTGCTGAAGGGCTCCCTTGTGCTGTCCCTCCCATCCTTGCTTTCCTTCTTTCCTTTCCCTCTCCTATTCCTCCTTTACTTTTTCTGTTCATCTCCAGATCTCTGAGTAACTGTCAGCACAGAGAGGGAGCCACGCTACATCATTAACCACCTCTCGCAGCACGGTCTACTTTCCAAATGCAGGGAGCAGGTCTTTTATGTGCCGTGGCTGCTGATGGACGGTCTAATTCTCTATTAATGGAGGCAACGCAGCCTCATTGCTCATTAAAAATGAATGGAGACAAGCTCTCTGCACTGATAATTACACATACACACCTGGGTACTGCCGACCCTGTGTTATACTGACAACAGTGGTCTCTTAGAGAGACAAACACAGTGAGATGCAGGCAGACAAGAACAGACACACAGGATAACAAGGAGTCATCAACACACAGCAGGAGCACAGCGATTAATTCTAAGAGAATGAAAATAAAACTTGGCCCCATAGATTGACCGGAGCACTGATGGATTCAGTCCGTTAAATCAATCAAGGCTGCAAGATTTAGTTAAGTTCAATAAAAATTTAACTACACTGTAAGTCAAAGAAAACCTAAAATGATCAGAAAGTTTTTTTAAAGAGTGGCACAAGAGTGCACAGCAGCACAACAGTAAAGAGAAGCACATGTAACAAAGAGAATTAGTTAAAGAGAGATGCAGTGAATGAAGAGACGACACTGGAGGTTAATGGCTGTCTCTGTTTCCATTAAACAACTGTATGTGGGTAAAGCCATTATGCTAAAGCAGGCAGGTAATTAACTACAATGCCTAATTAATTCTAATGAAGGAGAGACACAGATAAGTATGACAGAGGTTTGAAATGATGACAGCAAGACAGAAAGTGGCACTGAGATTGGGAGTGATGAGAAAAAAAAAGTATGTTGATCACCAAGTCAGGGCTGGCTGGTGTTCAGCGCTCAGTGGCACGCGTTCAGCTGTGCAAATGCGACTGTTTGTTCAATTACAGTTAATTTATGTTTACACAAGAAAGCGGAAAGTAACCTAAACAGGGCCAAACAGCCCCCTGGGCCAAAGCTATTAAGTAAAGCAGCCTTTTTTATTGATTGACTCAGATATTAAAAATGCAGCCCCCATCAAGTCCTCCTGTTTAACTATGCTCACATTAGATGAGGAGACAGAGTGACAAATTGCCCAGGGATGACGGGAGATGCCTATTCCTGATTCTCGCAACACTCTCCCCACATGACACACTTCCACACAAGCAGGTTGGTCCCTGGTTAAAAAGTGCTGAATCGTGACTTCTGCTGACTCACAATTAAAGAGGCGATCTGCTCAGAGATGGAGAATAAATCTGTTCAACAAAAATACTTCAACAAACTGACACTCCCCTAGAGTCATTTATCAACATCCGTGCATGAGTAATAAAACCAAATTAAACAGGAGATGCTTTTATCATTTACAATTCTGATTTTTGAAGCTTGACCCGAGAGTCACTGCCATGAATAAATATTTCTAAAATGCGCATCATCAATTTAGATAACAGGATTATAATAGAATGAAGCTTAATTAGATGCATAACAAAAGAAAAACAAAAGAAAACTATAAAAATAAGGTTATTTTAGGAAGTGAATAAGGAATAAGGAAGTGATACCCCGGGAATGTGTGTGTCTGTTTGTCTCTTTGTAGTGGTAAATGCAAGTAGTGAGTCCTATTGAAGATGGTCGAATCAGTTTGAAAGGTAAAGAGACAAAAAGACCTTCCCCTCAAAAAACAAACAAACAAACAAACAAATCCCCCCCCCCCCCAAAAAAAAAACAACAAACAAACAAAAACAAAACAAAAAACAACAAGTCATTCAACTTGGGGGGGGGCATTCAACGTCATTCCATCACCGTTTCAGAGGGTTTTATCCCACGTTGGGCTTTACATTAAAGTCTGCTTCACCTTTTCTTTCATAATCAGGATGAAAATGATTTTTACTGCCATTGTAGGCTAGGTATCAACGCCGTCTGACGGTCGTCTTTGTCCTCTTCGCACTACTGGGCAAACAGGACAAAGAGATCCCGCTGCGCATATTTTCTTTTTCTCAACATTATTTAACTAATAAAATGTTTGAAATATGAAGTAAGCATAATTTTTAAGACGCAGCCATTTGTCAAAGCCGTCCAGTCATATTACGAGTTTAATAGGCTCTGATTTGGTCTATTTTAGTGTTTATTTCCACGGGAGCGTTTGTGTGTGTGCATATCAAGTTTTCAACTTTAACTATGAAAACATGATTAGCATGGGGTTATACTGTATTGTATAGAGCCCCGCGGGTGTCGGGGTAGAAAAAAAAAAAAAGCCGGTGGAAATCTGTTTGCATGGATTAAGCTGCCCGTTTTCCGATTTTTTGTTTTTGGTCAAAAACAGGAAAAACGAATGGTTTTTTGATTTTTTGTTTCAAATGAAAAAAAACAACTGCCTAAGGGGCCGATCACACGAGGACGATTGCGAGTAAAAACGGAAAACTATTTAATCAGAAGTGCTTTTCGTTTACACGGCAACGGCGTTATTCTGGGTTGCAGACGCAAAAATCTGAAGACTCCTTCCAAAGTGGAATAGCTGAGGACGCAACGCTGTTGCGCCCTCGTCTGCACGGTTCAAAACGCAGAAATGATGGTGGACCCACAGACCTGCTGATGCCGTGCTCACGTGGCATGCGTGTGACATCACACAATACAGGAAAAACAACAATGTCGGACTACGTAAGCCCAGCGGATCTCCACATTGCGAGCTTTTAATTGAGTGTCGTTTGGAGAAGTAATTCTACCTCCTAATCTGTCCACACAAAGTTCCCCCTCATCGCTGCCATAGTTGTTTTGATTTCGAAGCGAACAGAGACGAACGATTATAGGCATGTGTGCGGACATGGTGGAGTTCTGTCACAGCACCACCTAAAGGCCCGGCGTGCATATCCAATCAAATTCCACACACGCTTGCGTCCTCGTATGCACGCAGATTTCTTCATTAAGATGCTCGTGTGAACACGGATAAAAAGATGAAGAAAAGACGCCACTTTTGCGTCTTCTCTTCTGATCGTCGCCATGTGAACGTAGCCTTCATGTACACGGACCAATCTGCTCCTCAAATTGAGGTTCAACTTAAAAGCCTTGATACCACTACTATCTGATTAGGTATCTGTTTAGATATGTGCTTACAAAAAACATTCAATCCATCAAAACACAGCCCAGTCATCACAGTTGAATAATATTTGTATTTTTATAGGTACTCTAATATGCAAGATAGCTTATCTAACAGCAAACAACCACTCAGTTACGTGTGAATTAGGGATGCACCGATTGTGAAAGTCTGGGCCGATACCGATACCGATGTTTAACATAACAACTTGGCCGATGGCCGATGTTTTCTATTTTTATTTATTACTTCCTTTGTGCCACAGAAATTTACAAGTCTTTCAGCTCTTCATCAGTCTGTCCTTGAATGAGCACAAATTCAATCAGACCAATTTATGAAACAGAAACAACCTTTAATGTCACTTTGTGGCTGACATTAGTTATAACAAGCTCTTTTTTTGAAAACTTTTCAAAAACCTGGGACTGATAATCACAAAAAGAATGCTTCAGTATATTGCCCAACAAAATTGAGTGGTTTTAGCCTAATAAACAAAAACATACTCAGTGAGAAGATTATTTTCATGGCCCAATAAAAAATATTTGTGGCGCATGTACTGCAAACTGCGTAACGCTGATCTTTTTCTGAAACGGTAAAATATTGCCACACGACCGCCGCCATCTTCGTTTCTCTACTATATATACATATATATATATATATATATATATATATATATATATAAAACAACTCTACTATATATATATATATATATATAGGCTATATAATAATTGGCCACTGCCATCGGCGAATGTCATTTCTATTGGCCGATGGCCGATGGCAGTTAACAAGGCAAACATCGGCCGATACCGATGTCCAGCCGATGCATCGGTGCATCCCTAGTGTGAATCAACTGAATGAAGCTCTTACCTTTTCTTCGCTGCATCCGCGTTTTTCCTTCTCTTTTTTTTTTTTTTTCCGAGAGTTAGAGTGACTGGCGTCTGTTCCAATTATGAGTTTATTCCCACCAAGAAATCTCCACCAAGAAATGTCCCGAGCAGACCATAACAAAGCGAGAGAACGAATTACAGACAGGGAGAGGGAGTTGCATTCAAACTCACCACTGCACGCGAGTAGAGGCCCAAAGGCACGGTTTGAGATAAATTTCACTTGCTTAAGTCTAACCTTTAAATATTTGTTTCTATTCACTTTTTGGTAAGGTGTAGGCAACAAAAGTGGTTGGCTTTAGACATCAAACCCATTCAGTTATTTTTAGGAAAAACTGCTTGGTCAGGATTAGAAAAACAATGTAGCTTTGTAATACTCTTTAAAATTGCTGCTGATTTTTTTTTGTTTTTAATCACAATATAATGATTGGATGGACTTATTTAGCTCAGAAAAGTTGAGTTCATTAAGTATCCAATGCAAAGAAACCGTCATGCGATGCATAAAGGATGTTACAGAACTGTTTCTAAGTCAGGTTTTCTATCATATTTTTCTCTGAGTATAAATTGTTATCCTAGAACTTGTCTTTTTATCATTTAAAACAATTGTTTTTTTGTGAAAACTCAAAATCTCCAATGAATGAATTAAAGACCTCATAAGTTTTGAAGTTAAAGATTTCCAGTATAATCAATGATTAACCCATTAAACCCATGCAATGACACCCATAGATGCAAAGGGAAAGTGTTGCTGCAGTGTGCTGCAATATATCAATCAAAACTAAATTAGCCATCCAATAATGCCTTGTCTTCTATACCCTGGTGTTAATTGCTTTGTGTACCCCTCAACAAAAACTCCAACTTGGGGAAGATTTCCATAGAACATCTCTAAGTCCCTCTTGATGCTTTTACTAATTAATTCTTCTCTTTGTAACCTTAACAAAACCTTCTGAAAAAAGTGAGAGGAAGCATGTGTTCAGCAATGAAGGCTAGAAAATTTTCTTTTGAATTCATGATGCACAAATGGTGTTTATTTATGTGAACGACAGCAAGTTAATGATAATGACAGACAGAAAATGTGAGGAAGTTATTTCCTCAAAACACCTTCTGCATTTTAAAGTATGAAAATTTTCTCTCCGTCTATGGAAACACACATTTCAGGGTCCCGTAATGAGCCTCTCATTCACCAAACACTGAGTTATATAAAAAGTAATTCAAGTATTATCACTGTGCATGCAACCAAAGTGCCAACATGCCAGTATTTCTGTCTTTTGGGAGAAGAAACGACTTTTTTCTAAAGGAGTGAAACAGTTCGTGAATAACATAATAAAATGAAGGATGAGACATTTTTGTGACCGAAAACAAATGACTGCAGCACAAAAGAGCTTGGAACCCTGAATATGACATCCTGTTTAAAGTATTCTGTTCAAAATGAAGCACTCACTTATTACATTGTACCCATAAAAATGAGCTTAATATTCATTCATATTCCACGTTTAACCATAACCTGTTGATGAAATTGATGAAACCGAGAGGAGGATTTTTGGTCTGAACTGAGAAAGTAGAATGCCATTAAAGGAGTAAAATAGTCCATGGGCAGACTTATAAACATGCACAGACATACACAAACATGGATACCCAAAAGCCCTGAGTACCAATTCAGCAAATGAAAAAGATAAAAATCCCAAATGTGTCAGAAACATTCTCTAAGAGCCCCTGGCTACAGGGTTAATTTGTCAGGTTTATATGTGTGGGTGTGGGTGAGCATTTTGGCGCGTGCAAGAGAGAGGTAGTGATAGAGATGACCGTGTCCAGCTGCTCCGCTGCAAACCACAACCATGGGCAACAGATTCTGGATAATTCATCATATTCATTATTCTACAGGCCATGAATAAAGAGAGCCAAGAGGGGAAGAAGGATGCAGACAACCAGCCAGCCACCACAACAAGCCCTATTTACCCTATCACACAATCTGTTAGCATTGACAGATTACCCCACATCACTGCGCCCAACATTAGTCTGTGACAGTGTGTGCTTTGCAAAGCTCTCCTCTCACTTCCTTCCTCACGCTCTTCTTCTTCCCTGCACCCTCTTTCTCTCTTTTCATCTTCTGTGGCTGTCTTTGGAATCAAAACAGTTTCATATCTTTATTAGACAGAGATCAGCTTTATTTAACATCAGGTTTGTCAAGAAATATAAGTGAACGCAAACTTTAAAAAAAAGCATTGTGATTTCAAATAAAAGGTCTTGACTCCGTTAAGATTTCCATCTCTGATTAAGGCTGCAACTACTGTAAGTAAATAGGAAACAGCAGGTAACCATCCTGAAGTCAAGATACCTTGTATGCAGTACAAAGCCTTTTGAAATACTTTGGATGGTATTGAAGCATCCCAAGGGTGAGATCTTTTAACATTGGTAAAGTTTATGTTTTCAATATTTTTTTTTTTTGTACGTTGATAGCTGTACACCAATAAAGTGGGTTTACATGCTAATGTGTGCAATGACATATCATTTTACTGCAACATGTATTGTAGGAATAAAACAACATTAGAATAACAGGGAAAGTACTTAAACTGATGTATTTTGAACACTTTCATTAGAATTTAGGTTGTTCCACAGCTGGGAGCAGCTGGAAAAAAAAATAAACAATTTTTCTGAGAGGAGTGTTGAAGCAGCTCACCATGTCACTCATGCATCAATCTAGTCTTTCATTAATAGTCTAATATACCATTATCGTGTTTGTCCTTGGGCTGGCAGTCACACTCACCTTACAATCATACAGAGCTTTGTGTTGTCGATTTAAATGATCAAACTAAAAAGTTGCATTGCTACATACTGTAGTAGCATTAGGGCTGTGCGGTATACCGGTACATATAAAAAAACTATGTTTATTTTTGTTATGCTATATATTTTTCATATACTGCTATACCGGTGAAGAGTCAAGATAACAGGCGGAACATGAGCAATGGGAACATGTTGGGGAGCGATTTCAGAGCCGGACACAAACACCACAGCGAAGAGCTGGTCAAAGCTGTCAAAGTGAAGCACATGTTTACCAGGAGGAACTAATTCCCAAAGGAGTCATGTCTGTGGTCAGATCACAGTAGCAGGTTTGTGAATGGGCAGTTTACAAACAGCTGTTAAAGGAGTCATCACCCGGAAATCCCACTTTTTCACGTTAAAACATGTGTATTGGAACAGGACCTCAGTTATAACGTGCCAGAAACTCCGGAAAGTGAAAGTAACTTCGTCTTTGAGTGCAGGCGCTCTCTTCTCACCAGAATCGGCCACAAGCACGCGCTCTCCATAGTACGCGGTTTAGATTTCTTTCTCCGAATGACATGACCTAGAGAGGCTGCTAGCTGCTAAGCTAGCCTCTTTAGCACCACCTAAAAGCAGCTGATTACCTGCCGTGGAGTCGTTATGATCAGCTGTTATGACGTGAACTAGATAGGCTGCGAGCGAGCTGCTAAGCTAGCGTCTTTAGCACCACCTGAAGGCAGCTGATTACCTGCCACGGAGTAGATCAGCTTTGTCAGAAAGGACGCCGGCAACGAGGAGGAGGAGGAGGAGGGGGTAGATTGCCATGCTGAGTTGCCTCGGCAGAAATTCAGCAGTTTTCAGTGCTCTAACAGGAGGGACAGCTTTACCAGGGAGCAGTGGATTATATTTATCAGTGAGGATGTGCAGTCGGTAAGTGTTGCTGCTTGTGTAACTAATTATCTTTTGTGTCAGAGACCAGTAAATGATGGTTGACGAACGGACAAGCTGCTAATGTAGCTACAAAAGCTAACACTGTTTGGTTAACTTCACGTCAGACGTCCGCTCCTTATATTCATCAGAGTCCAGCCCTTTTACTCTGCAGATCCTCTCTATCAACCGTACCGTTACGTTTTTATCACCTTTTTCTCTGTTGGGACATCATTTTCCTTCACTTGGTCTGTCCTGATAAAACTTTGTTTTGGCTTTGACGTTTGCCTCGTGAACGCGCTTACAGACAGGTCTAACTCTTGTACATATTCTCGCGACAAACAATAGGTCGGGATAAAAAGAGATTAAAATGAGCTCATTAAATTTTCGTCCCACCCAACTAGAATTATAAATTCATTTGAAGATGATTTAAGAAGGATTGAGTATGTAAAAAACAGCAGGTTATGACACCTTTAAGCTAAATACAAGCTAACGCTAGCTTAGCTGTTTGTTTACATTTCAAGCAGACGCTCTGAGCTCTGCCACGTCCACTCAGCACCTCTACGTCCTACCTGGCAGTGAAGTGAAGCACACATTTCTTATCTGAAGTGGAGGTACATGTCTCTCCAGCGGTTTTAACGAATGTCTGTCAGCGTTGTGCTTTACCTGTGTGAATGGAGGTGTGGCTGCTGCTCTCCTCACCTTCTGTCTGCAGACTAGGCTGCTGCCCCCTACGGTGTTTAAAAAGGCTGGTCGTATTTCCATCAGACGTACCAACCTCATCCTTGCCAACTTTGAAAATCCAAACCAGTTCCATATGACTGAAGCGGAATGTTTTTCTGGAGGAACTCCACACTTTCGTACTCTTGTTAGCAGCCATGCTTGCTCTTGCTCGGGAGGGAGATAAACAAAGCTACTCAATGCTGACACACTGTAGGTCGCTCTGATTGGTTCATCAGTGCCTGTCATGTAAACATGAAGTGGACAAACATGTAGTGTGATTTGGTAGAGAGGGAGAGGAAAAAAACGTGGTGTAAACAGACACAGTCGCATTCAGATGGTTTTACATCTTTGGGTTTTGGCAGATTGTCAGCACGTTCAAAACCTTTACGATCAAATACCGTTGTATACCGTAAAACCAGTAGGATTTTTTAAAAACCGTGATATAGAAAATTTGCCATAAGGCCCAGCCCTAAGTAGCATCTATGAAAGTGTGCAAATGATCAGCTTTTATTCAACATCATCTCTTCTGCAGTCAAAATGTGTCCACATAACTGATGTCTTACTTTTTTGCCAACAAATCTTCCTTCTTTGTGTTTTCCCTTGTTCTTTGCATATTAATTTTGCTCATGCAGACTCCGCATGTTCCTCTCAACAGTGTCCAAGAAAGATTTATTTATTGGAAACTGTTATATTGTGCAGAATACACTCTTAGATTAGCCAAGGAAAAATTGGGCTGTCTGAGTTTGTCTTGTTTATCAAGCAGCAAAAAGGTTGCAAAATGGATAATCAAGTTGATGTGGGTTGCTTGACATTGACTCTTCCAATATTTACCTCAATGTCAAGACTTCAACAACATGGACACACCGACAAAGGGACACAAATATACAGATTGGAGATAACTGCGCAGCATGTCAAACCAGTTAAACTGGATTCATAACATGCATTTGTGCACATGAATACATGCCATGAATCCATGTCACCCATGTTGATGACAAAATGCTGGAACCATGTTAACTTTCATTTATTTTTCATCACTCCTGTCCAACCTCCTACTTGTTTCTTCTCTGCATTCCAACCCCTCCTCATCTTTTCTTACCACAAATGCACCCTATGACCTACAAGACAAGCACCACGATATGGTTCATTATGTGTCTTAGCATGAGGCTAGCCTTTCCTGTTTTCCTCTGACTCCCTCCTGGAGTGATCCAATCCTCCCCTCTCATGAACCCCACTGCTAAAAGTCAGTGGTTCAGGCCTCCCAGGACAATATCAGGTCTGCTATCCATCTGTCTCTGCAATGCTTGCCAGAACCATACCAATAACTGAGTGGAGAGCTAAGATTACGGAAATGATCACTAAACCTGGTGTACAAGGATAATATGCTAACAAGGAAATTACAAATTAAACACAGCACACGAGAAATTTTTTCTGTACTTACTACTTAGTAGGAATTAAAATCAATTCTTTACAGATACACACAATGTTGACAATTAAATAAGCTTCTGAAGAAATTAAACTTTTAAACTCCCCCACACTGAATTTGTTCCAAAGAATAGGAAAAAAGGTGCCAATTCATGGCTTAAAGATTTTACTTTCATAACAGCTTGTCCATATTTCAGGCATATTTTTCGTGAAAAGGAACAGTGTGCTTGTGCAAAATTTAAGTGTTGTTTTCAAGCATGTGTGGAGTGCTGTGCTATGCCAGGATACCCAGTGTGAGACTGCAGTCATCTAATCTAAGATCAAGCAGCCTTGGACACCTCCTCACAGTTTTCCACAGGGAGGAGAATGGAAAGCTTGACTCAAAACCCATCTATCAAAAACACTTGTTCCTCCCTCCCTTCTTGCACATCTCTCTAGGAGACTACACCTGCTTTTTGTCTTTAACTTTTGGTTACTAATCTTAACTCGTTCATTACTCTACAAAACAGTGTGCTTAAGGTGGACTTAACTCCTGTAAAAAATTCAATGGGATATGCCATAGGAGGTCATGTTTCTAATTTCAATTAAATAAAATCATGATCAAGTCACTTGGTGGTAAAACAGCAGAGGAATGTTGTGAGGCTGACTAAATAAAATACAACTGTAAATGTCTTAACCGTCACTCCAAGCTAAGAATGTACTTATATAAACATAGCCCAGATGGCTTCTTAAAAGATCTGTTTGTTGTGAGGCACGTTGATGGAAAGTCAATCAAGTGACTTGCAATAGATGATTCAAAACCATTCGTGGTTTGCTAAAGGGTGCCAGCAGATGAATGAAGCTATTCCCCTGTTGCTAGAAGGCTGTTTAGACCCCTAACGTGTGTGCTCCTGGGGTCTATCATTACATGCCCCCGCTGCTATACTCTCAACCTGAGGCGTGCCATTCATCTCTGTGATATGAAGATTGAAAAGACAAACAGATGAAGAGTGAATGTTAGAAAGCTAAGGAGGTCCATCCATCCACTGGCTACACACACTGATTCCAATGCGGGTTTAGAAACTTTTCCAGCTGGAGGTCAATATATACAAACAGTTCGATATTTATAAGCTTTTTGTTTCATTTACTGCTGAGAAATACTATTTTCAAAAAATCTGAAGTTTGGGCAGAAGATGGCCATATCAAGTTGGCATAAAGATGGCCAGAAGCCCTGGAAGTCTAAATGTTTGGCCTTACAATTAAGAGAGAATATATAGAATATTAGCACACTTTGCACTATGCTAAGCTACCTGTCTGCTGGCTGTAAATGTCTACATATCTCAGTGTTGCTGACCACTCTTCAGCTAGGGAAAAAAGGGGCATTTCTCTCATTGTTAAGCTGTTCTTTAAGGATAGAAGCTTCTGTCTATTTTTCAGTATTTAATGACACTTTGAAGATTAAAAATGATTGTCAAAGTGACAATTTGACAGTGAGGGAGAATACCTCACTCAAAAACTGACACTGAATACTCAAAGTAGCATACTATACCCCTTGGGTAACAAGCTAAAACATTTTCAACCACAAAACATTTAATTAAATCTTTTCATTTTCCCTTTACTGTCTGCTTCATCCATAATCTCTTCTTTACCCATCCAGCTCCATCCTCCGGGGAAATCATTGTTGATCCCTTCTTTCATGGCATTCTCGCACCTTTAACTGTTGTCCTCCATTTGTCCATTTGACTTATCATTTTGAGGCAGACTGGACAACTCACAATCGATCAAATAGTTATCCATCAACAATCCTCTTCACTGGTCAATCAATCAAGTGAATGTATGCTTGTTTTCTCTCCATGGCGCTTCATCTTTTGTTTTTTCATGCCTCTCTATCAGCTTTCTTAAAAAAAAACAAAAAACAAATTGGTTTATTTCTCCACTTTGCTCTGTTGGAGCACTCTTTTAAGCACAGGTTCAAAGTCAAGGAAAAGGTAGTTTGTAAAATGGTATATAAACTGGCAGCTTAAACTCTTCCCAACCACCCCCAATCATGGATAAACACATAAAACACCAGCAACTTCCCATCCACGGTCTGACTAAGACTCACACCCACATGCATGCAAGCAATGGAAATCGGAAAACACTCATGCAAAAGAAACCATATTGTGAATATGGATCCCAGTTTGGTCATTTAGACTAATTCTCCACTCAGACCAGACATCTAGTGTTCAGTGATGTAGGAGGAAAATTAAAAAGCAGAATTTTGAGAGGGTAATTTCATTTAGTTTACATTCCATATCTGTGCTCTCAGCAGGACACAACGCCACAGGGGAACAAGGATTCACAGATGTGGAAACAGTCATGAGAAGTGGCTGTTACATATGTACTGATCTTTACTTGCATACTCACACAACAACCCCAAATTTTAAACAGGCTGAGATTGTAAGACAGATGCAAAAGGAAAAGAATGAGAGAGCACTGATTCATAGTTGGAATTATTTCAGATGATATAAACCTGAGTTTATTTTCAAAAACGTCAAGATCTTTTCATTCAATACTATCTTTATAACAACAAGTCTTACTAGGGTTAGTAATAAATCTTAATGAAAGTTTTGGCAAAACCTTTTTTGGGAGTACTAAGTTACAAGATACTTAAAGTATTCAATGTTGTCTGAGTTAACTTACACAGTATATCTTCCCTGCGCTGCATCACTCACACCATGGAGTTAAAAAGAAAGCTGAGCTGCATACCGGCTGCTGACTTTACATCTATAGTATTTCATGACAACACAAAAAAGCAAAATAACATAATTTGCATGAAGACTTGCTCTTACTGAAAGTACAAGCTTTGGCAAAGATGATTTTTATGACTACAGCCACAGTTACAAAGCCTGAGATTGCCAAATAAACTATTAATGATATACAAACAGTATGTAGGATGCAGTATAATTTGCGTATGTGTGTGTGCGTTCCTGCACTTGCTACAGTATATTGTGTGGACCCTTTTACGTTTTTAACCAACAAAGTGTGGTCATTTTCGAAAAGTGAGTGGATCGAGCCCTACTTGAGGGTCAAGATTTGGTTTTAGAATTTAGGTTAGAATTAGGCTGCGGTTAGAGTTGGGTAAAGGATTAAATTTAGGCAATCGGTTGTGATGGTTAGAGTTAGTTGCTAGGGAATGCATTATTTCAATGACTGTCCTCACTAAGATAGAATTACGAGGATCTGTGTGTGTAGGCGTGTGTGTGAATGTGTATGCAAAAGCCCGAAAACTGAATAATCCCGAATTTGCATGTTATAAACACTGTTGGAAATAAAGGGAAACTATGCAAGCTTGAGCAAAAAATCTCAATGACAGATGTAAAAAAAAAAAAAAAAAGCAAAAAGGGGGGGGGGGTTGTCCGTATGTGTCTGACATCTTGTGTGGATGTACAACTTATGGTCCCTGGGGGGCAAACTGCTGTCAGGGCTGATGTTCAGCATTGCTTTCACCTCAGGGCTCAGACAGCTCATCTTATTCACATGAACTCGTCTAAAAGAGAAACTTAATGATGCAACATGTACGGGCACAAAAATGGATGTATGTTCTTGCGCAGAGTAGGAGGACATTTGAAAAGAAAAGACGCCTTTGAATACTTAAAACAAGGCAGAGAGGGAGAATGAAAGAAAAAAATTAGAAACAGTAAAGAGCATTCCACCCCTTTTGATCTTCTCATAATCTAACTGCTCCAAAGATACAAAAGCGTGTGCTTCCAAGCCTCTCTGACTCTTTTTTACATAATCAAGGCTACTTGACCCATCATCTCTCTCTGCGCCTCCTCACTTACACAACTCTCCCACCTACGACACTCAGCATCTTTTATGCCCAAGAATCATGAAGCCAAGAGAGGGAAGAGAGCGGTACAAAGCTACGATACTCTAAAATTAAATATATATAGCAGTCTGCTACTTATGAGTAACACGTAGCAATGGAGCTTATGAGTAATCCACCTTATGAGTCAAAAGCACATGCTTGTTCTGGACCTGCAACACAGAAACAAAAATTTTGGTTTCTTTAATGTATGCAGGCAAGCATTGTTGAATCTAAAAATGTTGCAGTGGACTCGAGCGTTGGTTTTTACTTAATCTTTTACAGTCTGCAGTCTTTACTTTTTGCAACTTATGTCATTTACTGCGTATTTTCAACACTGAAGAAAACCTGTGCACCAAAAATAGCTATTTCCACCTCCCATTGCTTCATCAGGACGAGGACTCATAGAAAGGAGTCAACGAGGTGAAAGTCAGCTCTCATCAATCTGGAAGGTTCTGTCAGCAGGTTGCTTTCAGCCACCACTCTGCCAATGCCAGTCCTCCAAATGACTGTGCCTTGACAACCCTGCACCAATCAAACACTGTTCTTGTGACCCCACAAGGTACCAGGAGCACCAGCAGAGGTAAGAGACAGACAGACTGATTACACAGCCTGTCTCTAGGTCATTATACAGCCTTGTCTAATCCTGTCTGCCCCTTCATCTTTCTCCCCTTTGCCTTTTCTTACACCCTTTTCCCGGCAGAGAGGCCTTCGACCCCATCTCATTTTGGTAAATAACACAGGTGCCCTTTCAAAAAGAGGAGTGATGGCAGAATGGGAGAAAAGTGAGGTGTGAGGAGGGGGGAAAAGAGAAAAAAAGATGCCATGAAGGGAGGAGCAGGAGCATAAGTTAACAGAGCCGGCCTCAATGTGCTGTGAAACCAGCATGAAATAACCAGCAAAAAAGCATTGAATGGGCACAGGCTACTGGGGAGAAGATGTGGTAGGAGTCAAATAGAAAGAAAGGAAGAAGACCCCATGCACTAATGCATCTTTCAAAAAGCATGCAATGTGATGACAGAAAAGCTGGTGGCAGAACAGGGCAGGCATAGTTCATGGATTCTTTTCATTAGGCTTCATTCATTTTGTACTAGCAAGTTGATGTCAAAAATGTCATTTTTGACCATGAAACTTGACATGAAATGCATACAGAAATGGATTATTTTCCATTTTAAATAACTTTTCTCTTCAAAACAAATTCAAGGCAAATTGCTTCACCCAGCAGCAAACAGCTGGAATAAGTGTTGCTTTAACTTACCATATCCACTCAATAGTAATCAGTCTTTGGTTACACATTGAGAAGTTAATGTTCACACTGAGTCAGTCATCTTTGGCACCGTGTCTTCCTTAATATTGTTGTTGTGGAAATAATTATTGCCATTATGTGAAGAAGTTGTTTTAATGGTAACAAAACCAGTATGCATCACACCCACACAGATAATAATGTGCACAAAAAACATACTTTTTTTATTTTTCAATGGAAAATCATAAGTATATGTGTATGTATGTATATTCTCTTTTCCTGTTTAGATGTGTGGTGTCATTTAAGACTGATGTAAAACTGATGTGAAAAGGAAAAGGGAAAACTGTTTTAGGGGTATGTGGTATTGACTCCAGGAAGAATAGCTGCACTTGTTACAGCTAATGGAGATCAAAATAAATACAAATACAAATACAAATAAGGTTGGTTTCACTCAAGGAATCAAATTTGTATTTACTAGGATTACCCTAAATATAAACATAAATTTAATAGATATAGGGCCTGATTTACAAAGACTCCAAATTGCGAGTCTAATGTCTTTGCCTCGCAAAAAAAATAGTGTGCGCTGTCATTTTAGCGTTTGCGGGTGATCTACAAAGATTACACGCGCAATCTGTAACAGGCGCAAACAGCAGGATTTAAATGAGGATTTAGCGTGCGCTCTCCCTGCGCCACGGAAAGTTCAGAAGAGCATGTGGTAAATGCAAAATGAAATTAATCCTGATAGAGAGATGTTAGTTTCAGAGATATAATGAGGCAAATAAAAAACAGAATATAAGATAAATATGAAGAGTTCATTTGCAAAAAAAGACAAACGCCATTTAGAAAAAACAGAGTTAACTGCTTTTGCAAATAAACTCTTCATTTACTTTTTGAATATTTTCAGAAAATCAAGCTCACGTGAAGTAGAGGGTTTTAATGATGTAAATGGAGATATGGCGTTTGTACCCAACAGCAACAAAAGCAGTTAACTCCGTTTTTCCACAGTGGCGTTTGTCTGTTTTTGCAAATGAACTCTTCATAATAACTATAAATAAAAATAATGCAGCAGGTTTCCCTGTGGGTCGTAAGAAGAGGCCAGTTTAAGGACATGGATAAGGACACGCTGTTGAAGATGATCTGATATTACGCACAGACTGCGCGCTCTTTGGCACAATGCCAGGCGCGGGACCTGCGTAATTGCCCCCCACCCCATGCAAAACTCAGTAAAAAAATAGTATCATTAGTTTGTGCGACGTTACTGGTTATTTTCACTGAGTTTTTTGTGGGGTGGGGGCCAACTTCACGCAGGACAGCAACCTCAGAACAGCAGCAGCAGTTGCTGCGGTGTGGAGGAGCAGGAGATGATCTTAATTTAAAAATATGCCATTGGCAAAAAGTAAAAGAAAATAAAAAGACATAATTAATGTCAGCTTTAACTAGCATGATGCTGCAGCTGCAGATGTCCTGGTTCATGTCTAGAATAATCTGTGTTTAACAGTGATGTTGATTGTTATTTAATTAAATAATGAAAACTTGACGTGTCGCCTGAACACATCATGAGAAATGATTCTGACCCGATGTCTGCAGTCCTGTGTGCAGCATTCTTTCAGCCATCAGTGCGTAAAGCTGCCAGTTATACCTGCTTTTCAGACGTGCTAAATTACACGCAATTTTTTGCGCCCGCTTTCCTTTGAACAGTTGATAGATCACATTGCGCGTGTTAAACTGAGGTTTTGCATAGTCTCCTCCCAATATTTTGCGCCTTCTGGCAGAAACGCCCAGTTTGCATATTCATCTGCAGCAGATGCGCAAAATGGACAGCGGCGCTATTTTGCCCCTTGACAGGCGCAAACCTCCTTTTGCCCTGCTTTGTAAATCAGCTCTGGCGGATTATTGCGTGCGTAATGAAGATAGCGCCTGTTTTAACAAGCGCAAACCTTTCGTAAATCGGGCCCATACTGTTTTCATCTCTGAAGCAGGGTTTAATATAATGGCCACTAAAAAAATGTCGGCTTTAATGTGATAAAGAAGACATTTAACATAATAGAAATCAATCACAGCTCATACTGTAGGTGTGGAGGACACCAACAGAAAATTAAACAATATATTCACCTTGATGTTACAGTGTTTTGAACCCCTCTAAATGTCTCAATAAAAAAAACAAAACCCAACTTTATCAATCAAGAGTTAAGAGAGTCAACAGATGGGTACCATGAACCAGTGATAGTCTGCACCATAATCCTTCAGATGATATGAGGCCATTACTTACTACAACTTTAACAGCCAATATCAGAATTCCACCATTGAAGTCTGAATCATTATTTAATGTCAGAAAACAGGTAAACAGCAGAATGTCATAGAGCTGCTACCAAGTTTACTCAGAGATTTTCAGCCCTTCCATCTGGCAGAGTTGTAGCCAGCTGCTAGTAAATGCCAACAGAGACCATACTTATAAAAAATGTCATGCATTGTTGCACTTCACTTTGGCCCACTTATCCTTGTTCTGTTTGGCCCTGCAATTACACTGCAGTTACACCTTACACATCTGTATTCTTTCCACAATATTGCCTGAAGCTACCGCAGGAGATGACAAGCAAAGCTTCTAACTAGTGGTGGCAGCTCAAATAGTGGTGTCGCTGTATATGGACAAATGAATGAAGCTGAAACTGTAGTGAGCAATACAGTTAATGCAGAAACAACTGGGAACAGCTAACTTTCAGGGCGCAGTCAGTATGTGTGAAGTCATAGGAATACATTTTTAAGTAGAAAAGGTATTGTATGCGTCAGTCATGATGTCAGCTGTGTTGCTGTCTTAATCTAACAAAAATAAACACAAAAAAATACCAGAAAAAGGACACTTCAGTCTGCCTATCATATTTCAAAACTGAATTATCTTTTAACATAGTCATTATTTATGTTTTGATTTCAGTTACAGAGCAAAGTTTTCAAAAAGTATTGATAAGTTTTGGTATGAATAAGAACAATCAGTATTGATAAAACTGTAAGGCTCCTTAGGCAAGAGGTGCCATGATTTAAAATTTTAATAGTTGTTTAAAGCAATGCTACATATGTTCCGGATGTTACAAATAGGGATGTGCACAATTAATCAATGATCGATAATTGATCGTTGAGAAATTTTTCTATCACGTAATATTTTTTCAATCATCTGATGGTGTTATAAAACAGAGCTCATTCATGTAGTGTACGTCTTGAAGCTATAAATTTCACTATGGGGCGGAAATAAAACATCCTACCAACAGGGGGCGATACAGCCTAAAGACAGCAGAGAAAGCCACCTGTAAACTGCCGTCTTCCCTGTCACAGCAGCTGAAAGAAGGCTCTCCTAAACATGAACCAGGCACGGCAAAGTCTGGTGTGGGACCATTTTGCGTTAGAAAATGACACCTCACATTGTATATACTGCTACACGTTTTATAAAAACAACTCGACAACAACTCCCATGATGTACCATTTAAAAAACGCTCATCCGACCTTGCTTAATCCTGTATTCAACCCAGGTTGTCTCAGTCTGAAGCCGGAGGAGCTGTGATGCAAAGCAGGCAGACAAAATCACGGAGGAAATCTGTAAAATGATTTTAGTGGATATGTTGTCCAGAAGTGTCGTCGATGGGAAAGGTTTCTGAGTTTTGATGAATTTACTCGAACCAGTCAATCAGTTTCCTTCACAGCGCACCATTACCAGACTCATTGAAACATGAGAACCGAAAGCAGGAGCTGCTAAATAAGTTAGCCACAGCAGCTAGTGTTGCCATGACAACAGACTGTTGGACCGCTTTAACAGAGCAGCGCTACCTCTCCATAACGTGCCACCACTGCTGACCTTCTCGCCGAGAAGATTATTGAGGCTGTTACAGTGGGGAGTTGAAATAAATAAATACATATTTTAGAAACAAAACAAAAAAAACAGTCTGCCTGTGGTATGTGTAATCATTTTTTAACATGCATCTCTTAATGATTAAATTGATAATTGTTAATTCTCCCGACGATTGATCAAAAAGATGTTCGCAAACGCCCATCCCTAGTTACAACTCTGCGCTTCTGACTTGTTTTGAGATCACACTGACATTCATTACGCATCACTGGACTTTATATGCTACTGCTAAATGCCCCCCCCCCGAATTTAATAAGAATATTCTTGGCCTACTTCCTTTATATCTCTCTACCTACAAATCTGGAAACCAGACATAATACGGCCTTCACTCTCAATCTTAGATGGTGGTCCCATGTGGGAACAAAACTTAGGGGAAAAAAGCTTTTTTAGCATACTGCTCCTTTTATTTGGAATAATTCATAGACTGATTTGACATGAACAAAACTGATCTGTCTAGGGGAGTTTAAGTTGATGTAAAGGCTCAAGCAGAAAATTCCTTTGGTCTGTGTGACTGTTTTTAAACTTCTCTGCAGTATTCAACCCGTGCTGTATTTTATTTACCTAATGTTGGCTGCTACCTTGGTTTTACTAGCTGTGTTTTGAAAGTTGATCCGTGGTTGTGACGCCTTCTTTGACCAGGCCACTCTTAAAAAAAGAGATTTCTAGTCTCAGTTTGGTTTTTGTCTGGATAGATGAAGGAGAAATGAAAACAAAAGAACAACAACAAAAAAAGACAGGTCGGGATAGTCATTGGCCTATAGTGTCCCAGGGCTGAGAAACCGCACTTCACAACTTCAACACACAGGCTGTTTTGGACACGCTCCATTAATAATTAAGCAAAGAAATGCATGACAGCATTATTGAAGGAAGCATGGAATGATAAAAAGAGAAAATGGCAGGGCAATAGAAAAGATGAGTCACTATCAGACTGGTTTTTACTGGCTGGAGAGTGCTTAGAGAAGAGATGAGATGCACGATGGATGTCACACTGGCCTAAATCTGCCAAAGTTCAGTAGTGTCGCATTAAAGACAGCTAAAGTCAGGCTACAAAATCTCTTAGATGCAATTCACTTGATGTTTATAATCAGGTTAGTGTAAATGCTTGCATTGTGGCTTGACAAAGTGCCAGAGGCCATCAAAATTTGACCATATACAGCTAGTATTACTCAAATAGACAAGTTCTGTGAATCCTCTATATTGTGAAGAGCCCTGCATGTATACGTATGAAATCATTAAATTATCAGAACTTCAAAATCTTTTAAGATCAGTAAAAACACACAATGGGCCAGTCTACTGTCTCAAGAGAGCAGGGGTGGTAAAACTATGTATAATCCCCCTTTTCTCCCCTTTTCCCCAAGAATTAAAAAAAGGGATTGGCCATTTTTTTGTGGCATTTTTTACTCCCCCTTCTTTTCTAAAATATTAATTAAAAAAATTTTACTAAAACCCCCTGCCCGCACCGGTGGTTTTAAACAGATAATAACGGTTAAGGCAAGGTTAAGGTTAAGACCTCAGTGAACGCTGTTTGTTAAGACTTCATTTGTTGCTCGGGATTTATTGTATATCAATGTCTCTGTTTTCTCACCAACAGTGCACTTGTGCATTTCTCTGTCCTTTGAGCTAATGAATAACCGATGGTTGTGGTACAGATAGAAACAGAGAAAGGGCAATGACAGAGCGTGTTTTGCTGTCATTACTACTATGTTTAATCTTTATGCTTTTGACTTCTTTTACAAATTCTGTCAACATCCTGTGCACATTTCATGTGCATATGTGTTAAAACTAAGGAAATAGGGCTGGACGATAGAGAAAAAAAAAGATTATCGATTAAAAAAATCTGTATTGATCGATATCGATATTTATCAAAAAAAAAAAAAAAAAGCCATTATCAAATTAAAAGCCATGTGCATCCCTGGCCATTTAAAGGGAAGCCCGTTTTTTTTCACCCGGGACCCATTTTCTAGCATGAAATACGTTCATTTCCTCACCTAGACAGTTTTGGTGTATCTTGAATTCCTTCAGAAGATATTTAGGTCCACTCCAGATCAGCGTGTGTCCAATATAATGGAAGTGATGAGGCAACCTTACAGAACTTCTAAATAAGGCATTATCTGCCACAAACTCCTTCATTTCACCATTGTTTTGTTACGAAACATTAGTCAGACCCCCTGTGAGCTCGAAGAGGCTTTTTTGTGGTAATTTGTCCTTATGTTGGACATACGCTGATCTGGATTGGATCTAAATATCTCCCAAAGGAATTCAAGTTGCACCAAAACTGTCTGGGTGAGTAAATTAATGTATTTCATGCTAGAAAATAGGTCCAGATTGAAAGAAATTGAACTTCCCCTTTAAACTTTTTCTGAATGACCTACTCATAATAAAGATCACACTAACACTAAATTCCAATTTAGCCTTTGCCTGGGTCTGCGTTTGTGATTGGTTTGGCAGAAGTAGTGATTGTAGTATTATGCTACAGCGGAAAACTGTGTTTCTATATTGAACTTTTATTGACCCTCTTTTTTTCTATTGAAAAACTCTATCGACGATATATATCAATATTGAATTATCCCACCCATAAGGAAATATGAAGGGTTTTATGTGATGTGTTATGCTCAGTAGTTCACAGTAGCAAAAGTAAAACTTTAGACAGAATTTGTCAATGGCTGCCACAACTTAATCTGTTAGCTAACTTCAAGGCTCTTCCCTACTTTTGACTCTGTTCTGCTACATTTTAACCTTTACCATTAGCATCATGTGACTTGTAGTTACTGTCACAGGTATTCAGTAAATGCATGCAGCCAGGGAACCCACAGCAATGTTTGCATGCTCAGTAAAGAAACTGCAGCTACACTCTCCCACATATGCAGTGAAAACTAAGGAGGGATTATTGATTTTGTGGAAATAGGAGGCTGATAACGGATGTGTGAGTTTGTCATCCAGGGAGACCCTTGGAGGAAAATGGCCGGTGCAATCATCAGCTGAGGAGCCAGCAGGGAGGCAATCACACACATAAACATGCGCATACACTCCTTTTATAAAGACAGAGACAAGAGGAGGCACAAGAGAAAGATATCAAGAAAATGAATCGAAAGCTCAGAACTAATGGGGCAAGGAGAATATGTTCAATTTGTTGCACATATATACAAACCCAAAGCTGGCAGACAGACATCATCAAGAGTTATTCAGGGTAACAGCTGGTCCCTGCCTGTGTTTCAGCCATGTGGATGACAATCCGATTGTAATAAACAGTCACACCATACAATTAGAGTCACAACAGGTGTCTGATGGAGACAGGCACACACAGAGTGAGTCACTGTGTATTAACCACATGTGCTGTACTGAATGAAAAATAGTTTGATTGACTTCTCTTTGCTGCTGGAGAGGAAAGTAAGAGGAGAATAAAGACACAAATATACACTTAAAAACTCTTTTGTATGCGGTCACCTTTGTAATTAAATATGTGAAGCTGTGATTACAGAGAAAATGAGCAAAGAGCGAAAGACTGTGATGAGGAAACAGATGGAGACACTTAAGGAGAAAATTTGGAATTAGGATGCTGTGAAAATGGAGGAGAGCGATCTAACACCATCACTGATCCTCTTAGGTGGGAATCTCCGTTACTGCATCTCAGAACATGTGAATGTATTACAATTATGTGCTCAACTCACGATTCTCATTTACAGCCTGTGGTAACCACGGAAACAAACAGCAGAGCAACAGAGGACATGTTTAAATATATGACCCCCAAAATAAGTACTCACGCTTTAAATTTGTGCGTTTTTCAACTACAGCAAACATGGAAACGTAGCTGTTGGCATATACATCTAGAATATATTTTTCACAGTGGTGTGTGAGCTGCTGCGTGAACATGAAGGGTGTGAGGAGGGGACAGAAGAAAAAGGATCTGTTGAGAAGAAGATAAAAGAAGGGAGGGGAGGTGGTGGAGAGGGAGGAGTTGATGATGGGAGTGTGGATTGTTTCTATTTTTAGCCTGCATGTGTGATATATGCCAATAGGTGTTCAAACCAGTGAATAACAGTGACTTTGGCAGCCTATGATACGCAGATTCTGTATACTTTCCTTTTATAACCTAAACCATGAAATCATAACTTAGCGTGGTATCATTAGATTGTATTTTTCTGTAGATAAAACCACCATAACTAATACAACACATCCAGCCCATTTTTCAGATGAGTAACTGAAGATAACCGTTGCCCTCAATATTTTCTTTCCTTGCCAGAAGGCAAAAGGTGCTGAAAGCCTCCATAAATCCAAGTAAATTGAATGTACTGAAATTGAATTGAGCGCAGAAAGAAAGAAAAAAACATATCATGATTAAATCAAATCAGGATTATATTCATAAAGCCATTGACTCACTTGTTAATCCCAAAATGATTGGGCTTTGGAAGAAAAGCCACAAAAGCCACAAACACGCATACACACACACACACACACACAAACCAGAGATGTTTTAAGTGACAGTAATCAAAAAATTGGAATTGCCAAAACATATCAAAACATTCCAATAGTAACAGATCCAGATCATTTCCAAATCAGACGACTAAACATTTTAAAAAAATTCCCACACTGAGCTCTAATGTGGATGATGATGCAAAGAAAGTCAAATCAACTAGAGACAATTTACAATTCAGTTTCCCTCTTCTGTGACACATCTTTGTTTGTAAGGCTGCAGTGCAGGAGTCAAAGCCGCTTATTGAATCATATGGTTATCATATCAATCACCCTGTGTTGTGACTGGCCTCCACTTACTAAAGCGTTTATCTGATGATCCTTTCATAAATGGCCTGATGAATTGTAATGTCCTCTAACTTTGGTCTCATCGTAATTGAATCTGTCTCCAATGGAGACCAGTTCTTGTCCAATGTTGTCTTTGTCTTTCTGTATCACTCTCTGATAGGGGTCATGGAAAAACAGGACTGCTGGGAAATTGAATTATTTACCCAAGAGTGTTGCATCACTGAAGCTATTGTAGTACTGTAACCGTAACATGCAACGCAGCATCGTCAACAGTCAACAGCTGAACTAACAGCTTTGTCAGATTTCACTCAAGACACAACTGCACTTTGACTGAAATGCTAATATACAGACGCTTAGCAATGCTAGCCTGCTCATTATTTGCAGGTACAACACATGCTGTGCTTAACAGTATGAACCACATTAGTAAACATGAATATTTCCTGGAGCTGCTGAGGATGTCATTAGCTCTGGTCATGAATCAGAGTAGTTTAATCTTGACCTGATGCTGGCTCTAATGACTATAATTTCTGACAGGCAAAGCGATGTTCCTATACCACCACTAAAATAAAAAATTCTGGTATTCATTTGCATACTGACCTTGATCTACTACATCTTAACCTTTAGGTTTTGTTGGGGTTTAGTAGAGCTACAGACTTCAATATCATTAATTTCACTTCTGTTTTGTTTTTACCCCCCAGCTATGAATTTTTTTACACCTAAACAGGGCATATAAAGATTAAGGGGGTAAAAACAGCCACTGAAGATAACCACAACCAAACCAACAATAGGAGTTACCTATAAATAATAAGGGAAAAGACAGACAAAAAAAAAAAAAAAAACCTCTTCTGTTTCTTCTGTAACACAAGATAGTCATCGGATAGGACAAACAGAAATTTTGACACAGCATGTGATTCCACACAAACATCTTAATTAGTTGGTCAGACAGCATGCTGTGCGAAGCAAAAATGATTTGTGTTTTCTATCATACTGAAACATGCACTTTTAAAAGATTTACAGAAGAGAGATAGTCAATCTGAATTTTCTTTTTCTCCCTTTTCTGTATCCATATCCACACACATCAATCTCTGTACAGTACAGGCAAACACAGACAAAGGCACATACACACAAAAAACACACATGAAGCACCCATATTTGGAACACTGAACGCTCAATATCAGCCATCTGTGAATTTCAAAAAATACTTGGCCAGGGTTTTTGGCATCATTTTTCTTGTCCATGGGGTTTGGCTCAAATCTGTTACCATTTCCCAGCATGCCTTCTGTAAAAAAAACACACATCAATGACCTCACCACTGGAGACCGGATCATAGGCCAAGTTTACGACTAAGAGCTGCTCCACAGGGGAAGGAATAACACACAGATATACCTTTCTATAGCTGCACTTTCCTCCTTAAAACTTCAGTTTGCTTGCTGACCATCTTTTGCTTGTTTGCTAAAGTACACCACTTTTTCTCTTGATTCAACAGCCAAATAACTGCTCTGTCTAACCTTATCTGGGGAGCAATTTGTTCTTCAACACTCTTGATAAAAAGGCAATTAGGCCACACTGATAAGTCGCTCTACTGATTACAAATCATGTAAGAAATAATTCTGTTCTTGCTGAAAAGCTGTGAAAATCTAAACATGTGATAACTGAAGAGACAGTTGTTATTCAAAGACCAACCTCTGCTAATTATAGCAGCCTAGACCTAATCTGCATCTGTTTGAGAGTCACAGCTACTATGGTACAGCTGGAGTGCAACGGTCACAGAAACACTGGGCCTCATTCACTAACTGTTCTTATGAACATACTTGCTCTTAAATCCTACTTTGCAAAAAGCAAATACTTTCTTCTTATTCTCAAAGCCATGAGAACAAAAATATGTCATTTTGATCCTGTGGACTTTATTGGGGACATGCTTGTTCTTGGCCCACCAGGCAACCAGAACTTTCTTCTTGTGGGGCTCCGAGACGTATTATGTGGTTGGTTGGTCTTTAGATGTGAGTGTGGTTAACATAAGAAAGCATGAAGCGGAAAGTTGTTCCTTCCGCTGATGTGAGGTTGAACAGATAGTTTAAATGAAAAGATGATTGAAGTGGGGAGAAAGTACAAAATGCAATGCAGTGTTAAAAGACATGGACACTGCTGCATGCACAACCCCACCCTTCCACGGACAGGGTTAATTGTTCATTTCACATGAAGACACATATCTCCCCACTGTAATCTCCACCCCATCATGGACAAAGCTTCTTGTGGAATATGTATTGATCCAACCAGTACAAGCTTCTTTCTTTTTCTTGCAACTTCAACTGTGGTGTGTAACAGTATTTACGAACATCTGAGTTCCGACATGACAAACGGTCTGTGTCATTTTCTGCTGTTCAGATAATTAAAATACAATAATACAGCTACAATAATGTTTTTGTCATATTTCAAATAATGTTCAATAAATGCAATTTTGTTATTTTAAGATAAATATCAAGATCTTGTAGATTGTGTTCAAACATAATTACGATCAGGGGAAAATTGAACCATTTTTTCCTATATTTCATTCATTCAACAACCAATTGCTGTTGAGATGGATTTAATTCTATTGCTGGTCCTTCCAACACCATAGGTGAAACAGACTGCACACATGCGAGATCCATTTCCTCATTCGCAATAATATCACTCTATAAATGTCTAAGTCACCTGTGACTCCCAGATCCCCCTGCTAAATGTGGCATTCAAGAATGAAAATTTATTCAAACCTGTATTTTTTATTACAATGATCAGTTTAATTAAGAGATCAAGGTTAGGTTCTGGCCACCTGGTTAAAAACACCAATCAGACATACCTAGAGATTCATCAGATGCAGCACTCACTGCATACAGCCTAAAAATACATCAGATAATTTTTCGGCCCTAAAATTCTGCGTTCTGGACTTGTTTGATGGCACAGTGAACTCTAATATGTGTATTTCTGGAGCCGTTTCCTGCCTGACAGCATCCTAAGTCTGAGAAACTGCACAATAAAACTTTTTCTCCTGGGATGTTGTGTGACATTGCAACCAAGTTTTACTTTACACAACCACTAGGGGTGTCACAACAGCCATTTTGAATGTACACTGTAGCTGATTCAGCAAAGAAACGCAAAGATATTATTGAAGGAAGAGAGGAAGAGAAAGAAAACAAAAGATAAGCAGAGCGTCAAGAGAAGACTGACAGGCTGGAGAGATCTCACAGTACAGGTAGGATGCTGAGTTATCCGGCAATAGGGGTGCATAATAATTTTTCACTTATCTGTACCTGACTGTGGCCAATGAGTCACAACTTTTAATGGGTATTTTTGAGGGTTTTAGTAAATTTTAAAGAAAACTCTAGAGCAATTTTAAGAAGATTCAAAAGAAGATATTAGTTAATGAACCCTATTGTCTCCATAATACTCCGGTAGTGCAATGTGTATCTTTTGTGTCTATCAATCAAACCCCAGGTTGTTTACCCTGGAAGGTTTAAGCGTTTGGTTCCATAATAATATGATATTAATCATATTTTGGATAAATCTAGTGGAGCTCATGGAAACTGTAGGGAGTGTGTCCAGAGCTGTATGGTCACAGTGTGAATAGTTATGGGGAACCATTGAAAAGCTGTTGCTCGTCTTCCAGCCACCTGCTACCAACCTGGCCCACCTGGCCCAGAATCATTCATTACTCTCCATAGCACCTGACCAAGACATCCATCATCCAGCCACAATCTATATCCGCTCATTAGGCTGGCTATCATCACAACGCAACACTGATAAGATACTCTCTGGGCTGTAAAGATAAATCCCCCACATCAGCTGTGGTGTTTTACTTGTGTAGACAACTCACTTGACAAAGTGTTGTGTAAACTGTAAAGAAAACGGTGATGAAATATGAAATATTGTTTCATGTGTTGAAGCAAATGGACACCGAAGTATGTATTTCAAACAGATTCTATTAAAAAAGTAACATGTTTTCTACTCTTATATATTACGTAATATATGGATCTGTAGCTCTACGGATGGACAGACAAATAGATAGATAACTGGAATGAAATCATCTTCATGCATGAAAATATTAGCAGATTTTAATGCCTCATTTTGTTTTCCATTTTCTAACATTATCCATTAGTATGACGTGAGAATTACTTTTTTAAAATGTCATGTTCTCCTTTGTATCAAGAAGGAAAGTCCTCCCTTTGCCTCAGTCTATAATGTTATCTTTAATTTTCCTAATGTAAAATTGGTTTATTATATTATCATATCATAACTGAAATATTAAAAATATGCCCCTGGTTAGCAGCTCATGCTTTCGTTACGACATAGTACAAATGAGGTGGGGGTGGGGTAAGATCAGTTAATTACTTAGGCAGGGCAGCAGGAGTCATTAATAAGCCAAATGAAATCTGTACAGAGAATGTAAAGCCTAACCTCAGAGGCAAATCTTCTGGCTTGACATTCACACCAATTCATTGAGCATATTAAAAAACATCTCTTAACTGCATATTCACTTGGGGCGGTCCATCTCTTAAAATTCCAGACTTGTAAACTCAATCCAATGATATTATACTTGCAGAAAATTCTGTACATTGCCTTTTTTTTTTTTTTATCTTGAATGCACCAAACTGTGAAAGTCAGAGAGAATAATTCTCTCAGCAGCTTAATTAGTTCAAACCCTAGTTATTGATTAGCCAGAATAAAAGGCAAGATTTAAATTAGATCAATGAATAAACAAAATTATGTAGCTTTTGGAAAACAAATTTTTTGAAGCCCTATTGACAAACTTCTCCTGGCTACTCGGCTACTAGGGGTATTCGTTTTTCAATTAATCAATGCGTCTAATGTTTTTTTAATATCTAATTAATATATCACTGTGCCTCTGATTGATCATGCGCCCTGGCTACTTGGCCATGGGGATATTCCTTTGGCTGAATGGTTAGCACGCATGACTATCGAATCCCGCCCGGGCCCTGCGTTGCGTCCCTTGACACATTCTGCATTGTCAGCAGGATCCATGTGATGCTGGTAAACGGTCCATGGATTCGAAATTGGTGGCACCCTGCGTGGAGCACATGGACATGTTTGTGGAAAGAGGGGGAGAGATGTGACAGTGTGGGGTTCCGTCACTGTGCCTGCCACTGATCACGTGCCCCGGCTACTCGGCCACAGGGATATGCCTTTGGCTTGTTTGCAAACAACAGTATTTAAACTGAGCGCCCCTCCCTTTCAGGCTAATGGCCGCCTAGTTCTTCAGCCTATTCAGCTTCAAGCCTCTCCTTCAGAGCTCAGAAGCGGGTAAAAGCCAAAACAATATTAACCCTGGTTTTTCAACATGCACTATCCAAAGCTCTTACCTTTCCTCCGGTGCATTCACTGTTTTTCTCTCTTTTTTTTTTTTCCTTCGAGAGTTCGAGTGACTGGCGTCTGCTCCAATCATGAGCTTATTCCCACACAGCGTCATGCCCTTAGCTCTGTAATTGGCTGGCGATATAAACAAAAATCTCCACCCAGAAACGTCCCAACCAGACCATAACAAAGCGAAAGAGTGAATTACAGGCAGGGGGAGAGGGAGTTGCATTCAAACTTACCACTGCACGCGAGTAGAGGCCCAAAGGCGTGATTTGAGTCAGATTTCACTTGCACAAGTCTAATGTTTATTTTCAGGGGGGAAACTTTGGACTCTACCTTTAAGAACACAATAATCTTGTTTATTGCTTGTAATATTGTTTCATACAGTGCTTTCCAAAAGCGCCGGCTGCCGACTATATAGCCGACTACTCAACTAAGTCCAGCCGGCTACTGGTCGTGACGTTTAAGGCCCTTGATACAACGCGGCAAGCGCAGGCTGACGACGGCAAACCCATTCATTGTGTATGTAGTACCCCCGCGACAGCGAGTTCCGCGGACGAGCCTGAACTCCCCCAAGTTCTGCCTTGTTATCAGGATGAGGTGGACCCTTTATCTGCTGCTGATCTCCTCCTCCTCCTCAGGAGAAAAGCTCTTTGCTGCGACCATGAGATGTACATCTCTCACAACGAAGCGTGCCGGGGAGAAAACACTTCCTGGTCTGTCGCTTAGCAATGCGTGCCTGACGTGCTCGCTGCCGCTGAGCTCTTTCGCCGACTCTGCGCCCTACCCTGCGGTGAACCCCATTCAAAAAGCACATACTGTTGCTGAAAGGGCCTTTCAGCTCTGTGGCGCATGCAGCCAAAATGCAGCTTCCACAATCACAGATCGCCATAACACCGTTTCCCTTGTAGCTGCTTCGGTGAGTCCCGCTGTGACACCGCTCTTTTCTCCACCAGGATGATGGGGGCATCTGTGGTGAAATTCATCTCCTCTCATTAGTTTCACTGATTCAAACCCACTACTCCGTCGCAGGGTAAACTATCAATCCATTCATCCGCTTTGAAACCAGTGGAATCGTGGGCTTCTTGTCCCGTGCCTCCTATATTCATTTGTATATTTATGCAGGCTCCCTATCATAATGTGATGAAACGTCCTCTTTTTCCCGGCTGTCGTCCCTTTGAAGGTAGCGCCCGTTTTTCAAAACACCCCACGCAAACCAGTTTAGGGACACGTCACCTGTTAGCGGCTGCATGGACAACGGGAACACACTATAACCGTGTTAGTGCGAAATCCAGAGTTTGCACCAAACTCTCTAACTGGAAGGTTTTCCCATGAAGGATACGCAGGTATTCAGACTTTCCTGGAGAGATCACATCTCCATCGCCTTCTACCTGTTTAGCCCCGCAAGGCACAGTCTGACTGTGGTCAACAAATTAAAAAAATCCCTCTTCATCTTGGTCGAGGATGAGAAGCCAGGCATGATGAAAGCCAGAGCTGGAGTTCTACTGTTGTCCTTTTCTTCAATCTGGGTTATCTCTTTACCACATTATTACATCTGAAGAAAAACACCGATCACGATCATTCAGTATTTTTTTTTCCCCCACATCTCTTTTTTGAATATGATGGGTCCCCACCTATCCTTCCAGTTTTTTAATAATGCGTTGGACAGGTCTTAACCCAATTTTAGTAGTTTCTGCATCTCCTTAGATGTTTTCACCTCTTGATGCCAATGATTTGACCCTTCTCAAACAGACTAACATCTTTTCCACGACCACGGGATGTGTCTTTCCACATGGTTGTTTAGGAAATGAGAAGCAAGTCATTGCACCAGTTGGGGTTGCCAGCTGAAAGATAATCGCCCATGCAGTAATTATCCAATAGGAGGCTCGTACCTATTTGCTTAGTTAAATCCAGGTGGCGACTTTTTTTTTTGGCCAGGCAGTATATATATATATATATATATATATATATATATATATATATATATATACATATAAATAAATAAATATAAATAAATACATATATATATATATATCACCCCCCAAAACCCGGCTGGCTACTTGGTATCTCTGTGGAAAGCCCTGTTTATATTGATCAGTGGATCCTAAATCAAATCAAATTGAAATTGCATCGTGACTGAATTTGAGATTTCAACTATGGGTGGGCGATATGGGAAAAAAAAAAATCACAATATTTTCTTTACAAAATCACAATCTCAATTTTATCACGATTTTTTTCCATGTAGATCATTTAGACTATTTTGCAAGTTATTTACAGTGACAAGAAACAATTTACCTATTCAATATCATACCCCTCAAAAAGATCCCGTAAAAACACAGTGCTATTTAAGCACTTTTTTTTTTTTTTGCTGAGCAAAAATGTTTCATAACAAAGCACCAGTCTAGTGACTTCAATGGATTTTTGAGGAAATACACATTATTAGAATCCAATCAATGCTTAAGAACAATAAATAAAACCAAACATCAACAACAGCTTTTAAGAGAAGTTACATCAAATACAAATGTCACATCTTGTTAAACAATACACTACAGCTGCCATGTAAACTTGACAACTTTTCCACAACTTATAATGAAAATTATTTGAACTTTGACCTCGTTTCCCTCTGACCTTTCAGAGCTCAACCAATGAGATGACAGTTCTATGTAACGTAGAGTCAGAAGCTATATACAGAGGAGGAAGAGAACTTACATGAAAAACTACATTAAAAACCACCTACAAGGCAGATCATGATCTCTATAAGAAAGGTAATGCGTGGTGAAACGTCAGTAGTCAGATCACAGTAGCAGGTTTGTCAATTGGGCAGAGTTTACGGACAACCGTTAAGCTAAATACAAGCTAACACTAGCTTAGCTGTTTGTCAATGTTCCAAGCAGACGCTCTGAGCTCCGCCGCGTCCACTCAGCACCTCTACCTCCACCTGGCGGTGAGTGAAGCACAAGTTTCTTATCTGAAGTGGAGGTACATGTCTCTCCAGCGCTTGAGTTGCCTTGTCGGATGCCTGTCACCGTTGTGTTTTACCTGTGTGGGCGGAGGTGTGTCTCCTGCTCTCCTTAACTTCTGTCTGCAGACCAGGCTGCTGCCTCCTACGGTGATTAAAAACGCTGGTCGTATTTCCATCAGACGTACCAACCTCATCCTTGGAAACCTTGAAAATCCAAACCAGTTCCACATGACCGAAGTTGAATGTCTTTTCGGGAGCAACTCCTCACTTTCGTACTCTCATTAGCAGCTATGCTAGCTCTCCTCATGTGTTTGGGAAAGAGGGGAGGAGCTTAACAAAGCAACTCCATGCTGACATGCTTTAGCTCGCTCTGATTGGTTCATCGGTGTCTGTCATGTCAACATAAGCACGTGGGCAAGCACGTGGTGTGATTTGGCAGAGAGGGAGAGAAAAAATGTAGAGTAAACAAACAGACGGTTCAACGATCAACATGTTTTGGCAGATCGTATGCATGTTCAAAACCTTCACGATCCTATATTGTCATATCGCACAGCCTTAATATCAACATACAAATTGCTATCCACTGTATCAATATAATATTGTATCGTGATCAAACCAGTGATTTACACCCCTAATAACAGCAGTAACAACATATCGTCACTTCCTAACATTTATCATGACAAACTACAATCTTATTTGAAATCTGTCCAGTTGTGACCCACAGAATGATAAATGACCATAGGGCTGGATGATATAGAAAAAAAGATTATCGATAAAAAAAAATCTGTATCAATCGATATCGATATTTATCAAAAAAAAAAAAAAAAGAAGCCATTATCAAATTAAAAGCTATTTTAGGTGCATCCCTGGCCATTTAAGCTTTTGCTGAATGACCTACTCATAATAAAGATCACAGTATAGCCGTTTTCAGACTTGCATTGCGGAACATGAGCGGTAAAGTCCATCCGCTCCTTAAACACACTTTTCTTTTCAAACATGCTGCTTCCTTGTGGACCTAGCGTATCCCGGCGCTTCAGGAAATGTTGCGGAAAAGTCAGCACAGCCCCGCTCTCCCTTCAGCTCTGACCAGAACATTTTCTTGTGCTTTCAGCCAAAACAACGTGCCGCAACATTTCTGCTCTTGTGACGTGTAGACCAGCCGGTACATGTCCGCTACATCTCCGAGGTAAAAGACCGGTACGCATGTCTGAATGCAGCGTTATAAAGGACAGAGTCCGCAATATAACCGCTTATAGTGCAAGTCTGAAAGGGGCATAACACTGAATTGCAATTCAACCTTTGCCTGGTCTGCGTTTGTGATTGGTTTGGCGGAAGGAGTGACTGTAGTATCATGCTACCTGATAGGCTACAGCAGAAAACTGTGCTTCTATATTGAACTTTTATTGACCTTCTTTTTTTTATATTGAAAAAACCACTATCGATTGATATATATTGATATTGAATTATCGTCCAGCCCGAAATGACCATCTGAGGTGGTTAGTGATACAAGGCTATCTCCTTTCCCCACTATGTAATTAGTAGCTAATCTCTTAATCTTAGAGGGAAATTTCCAACTTTACTGAAGAAAAACCTTCACTTAGTATTTTTCCCCAGTTATTAAATCTCTGAGAAATATGATTAGGTTGTGCACCAGTTGTTTCTCTACATTTATTCTTGAGTATCTTTTTACTGAGGCACAGATGTGACCAATATGTTTTTATTTGTCCTTCTACACAATCTCTTTCCTCTACCGCCTTTGCTTTAGTTATATTAATAATGAACAGCAGATAATTGTCTCTCACCTCACTAACATGCTGGGGAGAAAAGATTCCCCCACTGTGTGCCAGCACATGCCCGAGGCGACTAAGCATAGAGCCCTAACACTTATAAATTAATTGTAATATAGACTGGTATGAGTAGATGCCTGGGCACTGCAGCAATGCAGGTTCAAAGTCATTGTGTGAGAGTTGAAAAGAGGGGGAGGGAGAGGAAAAATGTGAGAGCAGAGTATATGAAAGCTTTTCATGGACTGTAGGGCACTGCATTGCACAACTATCTGAAGTCTAAAGACTTTTTCACATTTGTTTCTATAACTTCTACATTACTTTGTAGGTGGAGAGAAAATGCAAACTGAAAGATTGAGGTAGAGAGAAAGCAGTGAAAAGGGGACATACATTTCTATGGAGGAAATTGTCAAAGAGATGATCGATTTAACAAGAACTTAAGTGGGCTTTGGATTGAAACCAGATTTCTTGTGCTTTATCTTTGTAAATGAACAAAATACATGATTTAAAAAAGCACACCAGGAATTAAAAAGGAAAAAAAAAATTCTAGACAGGCTTTGAGTTTGAGACACTTTCGCAGATTGCAGATTAGATTCTCAATGAAACGACTAGATTAAGTTCATGCCATTACATCATGTAGCCATTAACAAATGTGCATCATTCAAATCTGCAGTACTCTGGAGCTGACACTGAAAGTTGTGATCTCTTTGCTTACAATCACATGGCCTTATGACAATATCCTATTTCTAGAGCCAACCTAGTCTATTGCATACTGTCACTGGATGTCCAGGTTATGTCCTATCAACAAAGCCTTTGCAGGGAAACAAAATCAATTTGCTCAATCCGCTCATGGCCAATTGTCTCTTGTGGATAATTTTGAAGTGTGTTATTATTGAATTCAATAGTAAAGTTACAAACCATCTTTCCTAAAGTTCTTTCTATATTGTACATTCAGCGGGATATGTTGCCCAAGGTAAACTTAGGAATCTTTTATGAAACTATTTAACACATCAGCTTAAAACTGCATGGACTTTCTAGCTCTCAGTGTTGAACAGGTTAGTGATGCGGTGCTAATTTAATGCTAATAAGATTAAAGCATAATACAGATTGCCTCATGTGAAATGAAGCCTTTGTGGATAGTTCTTACTGAGCAGCAGTGGACCATGGCCTTGCTCCTCACTGAGAATAGAGGTAAATGATGGGTTACTCAGAAGAAGGGTTTGGAAATTGAATTAATATAACCAGCAGTCAACCTTTCAAGGGAAAGGGCTTACTGAAATCTATTAATGGTTTTAGTCCATGATTTGACTTTTGTGCTCTTCCCAATGCTTGGTGCTGTCAGATGGTACATAGCTGGCTTAATCCCTCAGCATGAGTAATCCCCTAAAGACATCTGTATAAAAAAAAAAGACTAGTTTCTGAAGGACATATCTGTATTCATACACTGACATAAGAATGACAACAAGGGCTAGAGGGGTCAAACACATTTTTCAAATATTAACTGAGGAGTTTTCTTCTTATTTACTGTTTTTCATAAACTGCCTCAAATCAAATGTCATGACATTAAATCCAGTAGGATCATCCTCTGTGAAGTCTGACTGGGTGGAGAGGACAGCCCTCACACACATAGGCATATAAATGCTAAAGCAGAGGGAAAAGCTCCAGAGACAAGCATTAATCCCCACAGATTTAGTGTAGCAGAACAATTGCTTTTTGTCACCCTGGATAATCGGCACAAAGTAGTTTATGAATTACACTATGCTCAGAAAGACACAAACACAGCAAGACAGAGGATGCGTGAGAGAGAACAAATGCATACAAGTCACCGCAAAAAAGACTGAAGGCATATAAAACTGGAACGATGACGTCTACCTGTTCAAAAGAGTGGCTGTAAATCTGGAGAAATTACTGAGACCCATTCAGACAGGGTTTATCACATTCTCTACAGGGAAATTAGATGCCATTTATTTCTAAAACTTGGCCTACATATTTGGAGAAATATCCCTCACATTCCCTTCAGCTCCCATTATCCAGACAGTAATGAGCATGTCTGCCCAGAAGACACAATACTGTCTAATCCATAACTGTTTACATTTGGGTGTTTGCTCACTGTCAACTAAATCAAGGGCTACTTCAGTTTAATGACAATGATTGACTGAGTGATGTGGTTACTGTCCCCTTAGACTAGCCTTTATTAATGTGTGAGGTAAATTTGTGCATCTAACCCATTTAATAGGTGCATGCATTTTAAGGCTCATTATTTTCTTTTATCAAATGAAAATACTTTTGGTAACATTTGTAAAATTATTCCCATTTGTAACCCGCACCCTATTCACAAACCAAAAATGAGATGCGCCATCTTTACCATCATCACAAAAGGAAAGTGATTGCAATTTGTCTTCACAGAACTACAATTGATAAATTGCACAACCAATCCAGTCGTTACTTCAACACATTCTCACTCCTTACTCGTCATATACTGTATGGGCACTTGGTCAGGCTCCCTCTCCGTCACTTACACTGTATTCACACATTAGGTACCCCCCTCTCGTCATTAACTGAAATATTATAGAGCTCCCTAAACATTGATGACACGAGAACTAGGGAGAGCCTGTTTTGGCATTTTAGAATAGCATATAAAATGTGCTACGATCCTATCACAGCTTACAGTATGTATAGTATTTGTACATTTCTAATCCTTTTATTCATTGGACTTGAGCCTTTCTGAACACACACAGTTATTTTACCATCCAGTTTGGATAGCCAAGCGCTTTCATTTATATCTATTTCTTTTAACAACAGACAAATGACTCTTGTTATGAAAGGAAATGTGTGGAGGACCAGCTTTTTTTTCCTACTAAACCAGCCTTTCTGACATCATTGTACGAGACCACCCATCCAATTTGGTCGTTATCACTTGATTGAAAGGACATTAAGAGCAGTTATCAGCTTAGTTACTGTATCATTCGTAGGAGTAGGAGTGAGAACATGTTGGTTATTTACGCAGGTATGGACAAAAGCTCTGACCATCACAAGAGTCATATCACCAGTTAACCTAAAAAGTGACATTAATTCCATCCCTGTTACTTAACAAACAGGGCAGAATTTTGCAGGAAAAGATTGCACAACCTTTTCAGAGCTTGTATGCCATCAGATGTTCAGGATACTGCTACACACCCTGGAAACTGATAATCACCATCTCATTTTAAGGCTCCTTACTGGGATCCTGCTGATAATTGAATTGGACTGCTGGAAAAGTGTAGTAGGCTTGGAGGAACCATGGCTGAAAGCAATCAGCTATAAAAGATGGCAAAAGGGACGCGAGGAGGGAAGGAGACGGTTTCTGTAATGAAATGTTCACATGTCTCACGTACAGCCTTCTTGCCTCCACACCTTGAGCACCACTCCAATCACTTTTGTCCAGTTAGTCAAGATTAAGTTAGCAGGGACACAATGTCCTATGACAGGGCAGCATTTGCATCCCCGGCACGTCAGTGACGATAAGGTGTGGAAAACAATAGACATATTTGAACAACCTCACTGAAAGACCATCCCCATGAATTACCCTTCACAGTAACATTGGCCCAAGTCTTGCAACAATCCCTACGTGCTTGGTTGACAGGTGGCCAGGTAAATGCATTTTCTCAAAAGCTTGAGAGGCTTGGCAGTCAATGTTGCTTTTCAAAAAATGGGCAACCATCCAGATCTCAGCATGGAAAGAGGGGGAAATATAAGCCAACAACAGGACAGGGGGAGTCTGAAAAAGGATCTAGCAGAGCTAAGAGTAATCATAATATTTTGAAGGAACTCTTGATCTAAAAAGTGAATATACAAAAAGTAGATATCAAACAACCTGGTACATTGCTTCTTTTAATTTATTCACATAGTTTTTATCTACTAATCTAGCTTCTCTTGAATCAATTTTCAGCTGGATTAAAACACTAGACTAGGTTTTTACTCCTATTAAAAGCAAAGACAGGTCAAAGAATCCGATGAACACAGCATCTTTGTAAACTGCTGCAACTCAAAAGCATTCATTCCCACACACTGCGTGCAGCCAAATATGGTCAGTCCTGCTAGTACTATTTGGCAAAGACAGTAGGTTTGTCTTGATCTGTGATGTTTTACTGTGATCTTGTGCCTAGTAAGGTTGTTTTTCTCAAAGGGACTAGAGGCAAGATTAAGAAATGAGACTCGCAACTGGCGCTGGGGGTAGTTGAGCCACGAGTAGCGGTAGCCACGAGCCAAGCCGTCACAGGAGCGTGCACAAACTGAAGCTATAACGTTGTTTACTACACTGATAGTCTTTTTCTTTGTAGTGATACTTTTTAGTGTCTTTCAGTTGTTCTGGAACGTTTGCTGACGGCAGAAGAATCCATAACTATCCCTTGCAGTGTTTGAATTTACCGCGACGTCTCCTTCCTGCATCAAAACTGTCGGGGACGCGGATACAGCGTCATTTGACGTCACATCCGCAGGACTGCGTGGGAAATTCAGCCACCGAATCGCAGCACATTATGCTGCACACAGCCTGTTAAAGGCAATAGAGAGAGATGTGGGTGGGCTTGTTCTTTTGTTTTTTAGCGCTTCATCTCCCATTAGTATTAAAAAACTGGACATGAATGCTTGTTTATTCTTTCACAATTCCTGCCTCTTGTCCCTTTAAGTCCTAGTTCCTCACTTTATTTCATGACAAGACACCAGCAAATTTAATATTTCCTTCATTTTCATGCATCTCTTAAACTATTCTTGTGCAGAAATGTTGCAGTATGCTTTTTCAGGCAAAAATATGGCATACTTGCCATTTCTTTGACACACTGCATGTTCTGCACAAAAAGAGGACCCTCTCATATGGTATCATTGAGGGCAAACATATGTGTATTTTTTCACATTACTGTACAGAAGAAAACCAAACCGTGACCTGGGTACCAAGGTACATATTAACCCGTGAATTTTGTATACCGTTACAGACCTACCAGCAAGTTATCACCCATACGACGAGGGGAAATCAGACTTATCAGGGAGTTTCAAAGCTTGTCTTTATTTTGTTCTGTCAAGATTATATAGTTTTTTTCATGCTGTGATGAGTCTTTTGTGGTAGAGAAACTACAACTTATACTGTAGTTTCATCATGAAATGTTGTGCTTTGTTGACAAAGAAACAAAATCTTGAATAATTAAAATTCTGGTTAGTTTGAACATCAGGAAATGGGATGGGCCTTCCACAAACTCAAAGGTTGGTGGTTCTGCTCTAAGGCTCCTTCATTCTGTAGAATGTATCACAGAAAAAGTTTTGCATGTATAAAATAAAGGGAGTGAGTGTGTAAATTGGTGACTTTAATATGAAGCACTTTGAGTGTCTGATAATACAGTTTTTCACAATTGCTAAAACACTAAACTCCATTCTCTGAACCAAATTTTCAGTGGCCTAAACCAATTTCTTCAATCAAACACTCTTTTGGCCAAACACTATGCAGGTATATAGACACAATTTGCAAATCTCATCTGCTCCTTTTTGCAAAACCTTAAACACATTCTCACTCACTAAACATAATTCCCACAAGGGGTGGGTTAAAAAAAAAATCGATTAATCAATTTTAATCGATTCAAGCTTCATTTATGCAAGATCGAGTCATAAAATTAAGAGATCAATATTTTGTTTCATTTTCCAGTGACGTGACTCTAGTCTCGCGTATACCTACACAACTGAGAGATCGGCTGTGTAGCTTTTGATCAAACTAAGCTTCTCAGGGCCCATGAGCCTGAGCTAATGCCTAATACAAATTATTTTATGGATTACGCTCACCTGTTCACTATTTAGCAGCTTATTATTTTTCACATTAGCAGCTAACACTAGGACCGCAGGTGCCGCCATGTTCAGCAGAATGTTTTGAAAATGGCAGGAAGCGACGTCACATACCCTGAAATAAATCTGACAATAGACCAAGTCATAACAACAATCATTTAAATCCTCATTTCCTCAAGAACAGGTCTACTTCATCCTGTTTTTAGAAAATACATAATCTGGTGTTATTTCTATGATTTACATGACGACCCGTCATACTGTAACTGCTCCTGGTGTTCATGCAGAGTTGTAAGCACACACAGCACGCACACACAGGCGTGTGTGTCCATCACCGGATAGAGTGCGTGGATTGGAAACATGTCAACAAGCTAAACGAAGACAGAAACACTCTTCCTCCACTGAGGAGCAGCTGGAGTATTTGTCCTGCCCCAAAGCCCAAAACGTCATGTTCATCACGGGGACACACGCAGCTGAGCGAGCTTTATGGTAGAAATTTCTCATTTGTATTACAATCTAAAATGATCCAATATTATTTAAAAGTTTTATCAATGTCAACACCTTATCTGAGATCTGAACTTAAATTATAAATGAAACGGTCTTCATAAGGACATTAAAAAAGTTTTAAAAACTATCTGTCCTAAGAGCTTTTTATCACAGCATTTCTGGCTGAACCTGAAGGAAAAATTGACTAGTAAAAGTAGACAATGTAGACACATCTAATCATTACAATTTTCTGATCACTCCCAGATATCTGATTTTAGTGGTCATATAAACAGAATCAGTGTTTTATACAAATAGTTATCTGTGAAAGTCTTTAATATTCAGGGAAAAAAAAATTGTGTTGTTACAAAAACATCTGTAAATGGATCAAATCTAATTGCATTTAATGTAAATCGAATCAGGCTGCTGTGAATCGAATCAAATCGATTCAGGAAATTTGTGGCCTTAATTCCCACTGTGATGCACGTGTTTCAAAATTGTAAACACTGGCAGTAAAATGTGAACACAACTCCAACACAACTATCACCTTTTACACACAACAACTCAAAATTGAACACATATGTCTTGGATTATGTGATCATACATTTGGATGGATAAAAGCCACTTCAGAGGGCATGGGTGGCGTATGTCCTTATATCCACAATGGATGGAAATTTACAGAGAGGCAGAGGAGTTTGTATGAGAGGTGGTGGAGGAAAAGAAAGAGTCCGATGGCGACGAAGAGGCCAGGGCCGAGGAAGACCAAAACCAAAACCAAGAACAATCATCAAAAAATGAAATTCAGGCAACTACAGTATATTACACCATGTTCTTGTGCATGGTATGACAATGAGGGAAGCAGGACAAAGAGTTCAACCTAATCTGAGAAGATTCTCTGTGGCCAGCATAGTCAGACTTTCAGAGAAGAGGTCATTTTTCTGTTCAACAATGTAAGATAAATAATACTATACTGTAAGTGATTTCCATGACAACAATACTTTTACTGCCTTTATACTGTACATTTGGAAGTGCATACTCCCCTTTTGTAGAATTAGGACATGACCAGTTGATGGTGGAAAGACTGCTCTGTTCTCACAACAAGAAGCACTGATTGCTGACATGGTCTTTCAAAATAATGCCATCCGACTTTGAAATCCAACAGAGTGATTAAAGACAACATCAACTTTGATGGCATCAACATTCTGTCTGTAAACTATTGACCGTGTCCTCCATCGAACTGACTGAGCTTGAAACAAGTGTACAGCGTACCCTTTGTGCGCAATTTTGCAAGAGTCAAAGTTCTAAGATACTGTACCAGTATGTGTAAGTAAGTGTAACCTACAATAATTCAGAATAACTCTATGCAGTGGCAAATAGTTGCGTTGCCACTTTCACAATACAGGTATATACAGTATTGTTATGTCAATCTGGAGTGCACACTGTAAATGCACTAATGTACAAGTTACCTCTTGTACTACTTCTGTATCTGTTTACTGTAAAGGGTGTTTGAACTGGATTTCATGGAATCCCCATTGTCCAGCAAGGGAAAATATTCCTCTGCACAAAGACAAGATGCTGTAGAATGAATTTACAGTAATTTTGTGTATTTTCTCTCTTTGTTGAATACAGATTTCAGTTTTCAATGACCTAATGCTGAACACATTAAACATTTTCTGTTAAGTCCATGCCCTGGGTGCTGTGTCCTGAATTAATTGATGTACAGTAGTGTCTAACAAATGCCACTATGTAAATACAATATGTTTTTACTTGCTGTGTGTAAGATCTGAACAAATTGTTTGGTACTGAACACAGGAGAACTGGTTTTGAGTTTTGTTGAATTAGTTTTAGTTGAATTCTTGAATTTGTGTTTAAAGGTGTCTTCTCCCAGAAATCACATTTTCTTGTTACAACATGTGTGTTGGAAAAGGACTTCAGTTAACCTGCCAGAAACTCCAGAGTTTTAAAGTGGTTCAGTGTGTGGGGCACTTTGTTCACACAAGAATCGGCCACAAGAGCGCACACTCCACTAGGGCTGAAACAATCAATCGAATTATTTGAATTAATCGATTAGAAAAAGTAATCGATTAATATTTTAGTAATCGATGCTTTGTTTAACTTTTAAAGTCCTGCTTCACGCATTGCTTCTGGTCTGTATAAACCTTTTCCGGACACTCCCTACCAGTGGGTGGCACTAATGCACCTACTCGTTGCGTGTCAACCACAGTCTTTGATGCCAATTTGGACTTATTATTACTCCACTGCATCTCAGTCACATCTTTAAAAACACAGAAGGAGCTTATCCGATTAATCGATCGATTACAGGGGTAGATCTATTAAAATAATCGCTAGCTGCAGCTCTACACTCCACTGTACGCTTTTTTTGTTTGCCTCCGGTAATGATGTTCTCAGTAGAAGCTGCTAGCTGCTAATATTAACTCACCTCTTTTTCACCACATGAAAATCAGCTGATTAGTTTTACACCCCCCCCCCTCCCCAAGTCTACTAAAAAAAAAATGAAAGAGGTGGTAGATGAATGGTGACAAGCTGCTAATGTAGCTACAAAAGCTACACACTTGTTGTTGAGAGTAACTCCACTTCGGACGTCCACTCCTTATATTTTTTAGAGTCCAGCCCTTTTATACCGCATATTCTCTTTATCAACAGTACCTTTACATTTTTATCACGTATTTCTTTGTTGGGACATCACTTATCTTTGCTGGGTTCATCCTAAGCAAAGTTTGCTTTGGTTTGTGATGCTTGCCTTGAATGCGCATACAAACAAGTCTAATTCTCGTGCTTAACCTCGCAAGAACAAAAAAAAAAAGTGGAAAAAAAGTAAAAGAAGTCAAACTGAGCTTACAGTAAAATTTTCCTCTCACCCAACTACGATTAAAGATTAATTTAAAGATAACTTGAAGGATTGTGTATGTAAAATACCAGCCAGGTTATGACACTTAAGGTTTTGAGAAGAGGAGCGAAGGTTTCAGGAAATGTGTTTTAGCAGTTGTGAAAAACTGTAAAAAGGTATGGTATGAACTCTGGCCGTTTACCAAAGAATTGTTAACATCTACCAACAATTTAATTAAAAAAGCCAGCAAAGTGTGTGTTTTCCATCTGTATTTTACGCATTTAAGCCAGTTTAAACTGTTTCTAATATTCTGTCACACTGAAAGAACTTGCTTTCTTGAGCACTCAGTGGAAAATAACACATAAATGTTATCCATTTACAGTCTTATCTGTTATTTTTTGAGATATGGATGCTACATTTAACCTTGCAGGGTCCATTTATTCCTGTTACTGCTGCTGTTTGTAGGTTACATGCAAGCTACTGACATTTCTTTTCATCGGATATTCAGTGCAGTCTTGAAGAGCTTGAAAAAACCCCACACACAATTAAGACACACAATATCCCCCCATATGTTCTGGTGCATCACAGTGGACCCAGGATCCCTGTCAGTAATTACAGGACTCATATTTTTTTCACCTGCATGAGCAGAAACATGAAAATCCTGAGCTAGTGTTGTGTGCTTAGAAACCATGGACCTGGAAAATTACTTTTGATTTTTGTGCCCTCATAATAAGCCCCATATTGTCACTATTCAGCAGCAATGGACACAAAACCAAATGTGAAAGAAAGCAAATATTGTAGTTAAGTGCACTGACTTGCAAAACAGAATATGCCAAACATATGTCTTCACAGTGGGATCCAAACACACTTTGTAAACATTATGACATTACATGCTCAATCACGTGCATATAGCCTCAGGATACACATCTGTTTGGAAGAAAACAAAAAAAGAAGGGAGCGAGGCCATATGAATAAATAGAAAAACATAAGGTGAGTGAGGTAAAAATAAACTGATATTTGAGAGGAAAAGGTAAGAGGGTTAAGAAGACTGAGTTAGAGGGAGTAATGTGGAGCACACTGTATGTCTGCAATCTACAAACTGAGGGAGAATAACAGCTGGAGGAGTCAAAGTTTATATTCATTTTTCTGATACATGTTGTGAGTATAAGTGTGTGTGCATCTCCCAGATAAGGATTTATTGCAATATGAGTGAGATCAAACGGTGGTCATTGTTGTCATAGAAACCATCTTCAGGCCAGAGATGAGTGTATATGCAACCGACACCTCTTAATACACTGACAGTGTTCACTTTAAGTCAGCCAGAGTACAAAGATAAAATGTTTTTCCCACTTTAGAAATAAGGAAAAAGCAGCCAATTTTAAGTCCACGGTTATTATGAATATGCATTCTTGTTGTGTTGCAACAGTAGGCTCCATCTACTTTCAACAGTATAAGTGAAGGGAAGTGATTAAACTGTAATTCATGACAAGACCCAATGTATCAAATTAAGCTATAAAGCCTGTCCAGTCACTTAACTGTTATCTAAAGTTTACAGACTGGGCTGGATTCCTGCCAAATGCTTATTCTACCGTAACAGTAAAGGCTGTTTGCTTTGCTAGGAGAAGGGCTAAAACAGCATAAAATGTTAGAAAAGCAGCACTGCAAAACCTATGGAACATGCCAAAAAGAGCATAGTTACCTACTATATTTATGTAAAAAATACATAATATACATCAGGCAGTCAGTGATATGTGTTGAAAAGTGATGAAAACATATTGTGGTGTGCTGGCTGAAAAATAAAGCAACAGGTGGCCTTTCAGAGTGGATGACACGTGGGCTCATGCTCACATTTTTTTCTTCACACATGATCTTAATCTGCATGTCCACATCTGACCCACAGAATTTACTCCTTCCCAAATACAGCTGCACATTAATCCCTGGAATAAATTTCATATTGATAGTAATTACCTTGTTATTGTTCAGCTTTACCAATCATGAAAAGTTAACAAAAGTTCGTTGAAATTATGAACTAAACCACTGTAACAAAAACATTTACAGAGGAACCAGTATTTGTGGTAAGAGAAGCATAGCTAGCTGCACTGAAACCTAAATCAGTGCTAAACAAACAAATGAAACTAAAACTCTGGGAATGTGCTCTATGTTAAGGTGCCTGTCAAACACTAAAAATGCAAATCTTGCCTGGAATATCTCCAAACATCATTTCTGTGAACAAATCACTTGAAAATGATGATGCTCTTTCCATTTTAATGAATTATTATACAGTATTATTCTTAAATTATTCTCAATTAAAAAGAAGGAATTAAACCTATTAATGGGGGTGGGGGTTGATTAGGATCAGTGTATATACTGGAATGCTTTAACAGAATATATAAGGAGGCGGCTTTTGCTTTCAACTCCATTTCTGTATGAGGGTTGTAGAAAACCAAAAAGCTGAACATCCTTATCTTGCTTTTCTTATATATTGACTGGAAGAGGCAAAGATATAGAGGCATAAATCATTCACACTCCGAGCCCCAGTAGTGTATGCATGTTTTGCACTAATGATCTTCTGTCATTAATCAAACTCCAAATAAGTCTTTGAGGGTAGGTCAACTCAACACTAATCTTGACCTGCAAAAGAAAAGGTTGCGAACAGAAAACTGCCTTCTTAAATCCAAGATAACAGGTCAGTGACATCACATTCAGTCATACTCTCATCAGACATCCTAATTAGTAGCCCTAACAAAAGCTGTCACATTTGTCTCTGCTCCCCAGATCAATACTCCCTCGTTTGCATTGATCATCGTTCGGCAAATGCTGTTACCTCTAAAATAAATGTTCAATAAATTTGGCAGTTAAGATTTGGGAAAGAAGGATAGATAGTTTAAGCATGCAAACAAGGATAAACGTACTGTATGTTCAATGGCACAACAGCCACACATACCCTCCACCTATGATGCACACTGAACCTTTGCACCATGGCCAACAATAATGAGCAAGAGGTGTGTGGTTGTCAGGGAGACAGACAGCAGTGCATTGATCCTCAAGGCACAGTGATCAAAAAGGTTTCTGATAAGCATATTAAATCACACTCAGGCACAGCTATGTTAATGACTGCAACATAACCAAACACTCCAGCTCTTATCTAGAGTTCATCAATTAGAACAGCCTAATGAGTCCACAAAGATGACACAGAAAATGGGGGACATGTTTTTGCTGTAAGAGAAGGACTACAGCAGCAAGTGCAACATTTCCTTTTCTTCAAACATTTAAAGACTTCATTCTGTCAAGCTGTTGCTATAATCACAAGAAAGCAAAAATATAACTTCTGAAACATGTACATGTAAATGATGTTTGCAAAAAGAAACAAGCTTGGTGTTGAAAACAGCAAATGACAGAAATATTTAGTGTTTTTTTTTTCTTTTTGCTTTTAACTGAACAAAAACGTTTCACATATATATTCGTGGCCTAAAAATACCAGAAGACACAGTTGGGGCACAATTCCTCTGCAGCACAAGGACAAAAAAGAACATCATAAGAGAAGGATTAGCATATAGTATTATCAATGTCCCCTTTATGAGTAAAAAAAGAAAAAAACTCCCAATGAAAGTAACACAGAATACCTCCCTTATCTCTTGTACTTATGCCTATGTCAGCTTCCTCACTCTTGTCCTCTCTGCTTCTTAGTGAACAGACTTTCGTCAAGTCAGCTGTCATATGTTCATGGTCAAATGAACTGCCCATCAATATGGAGATTCAGTATTTCTGCTTTTATAATAAAAGCAGTGCAGTTCCAGCTAACTCCCTAGTATAAGACCTTGAAACTACAATAAGTAAATAAGTAAAAAGAATAATCAATTAACTACATTGCTTTCAACTCTGTTCTGCTACAGTCTGCAATATCCTATTTTTGTCAACATAACTAACATGTTAAATTACAATAGTGATGATATCTACTCAGTCAAACACAGTCATCATTAATTAGGCCTGCGACAGTTTAATTTGCCAGTGACGTGCCAAGGACATGCAAAAACAGCTTCTGTTTTTCAAGGCATTACAATGAGTTTGGACTTATCTGAGAGACTAAAGTAATTCATGTTTAATTATCTGTACAGTTGTGTCAATAGTATTTACAGCTGTCAGTGTTTTCTGGAACCAAATTCCAGTCACCTTAATTTTTGATTGGCTACATCCTTATTTGGCTATAACCTTATTTGGAAAAAGTGGGTCAACCTGCAGGTAGCAGTTGGACTTTGCTTAAGGCTCTCTGTTGGCATCATGAGCACTTGATCAACCTACACTTGATTATTTGTTTGATAGTGTGTTCTAATTGGAGAAAATGAATAACGTAGAATGATAAGCTGCTGTCTGATTCAACCGTTTTTGAAGAAAGAAACAAAGCTGACAGCCCATGAACAGGGACTTTGATACTCATTTTTGACATTCACATGGCCTCATCAGTGCACAACAGATCATATTATAACCCCAAAACCCAGAAAAGGTAAATTTGATGTCATGGTACCTTTAAATACAAAGTTTGTTCCAATAAAGTGAGAAATTTCACAAGCTTCTTAAGCTAGAAAAGAGTTCATTCTTGCGTCAGGAAAAACATGATGGAGCAGTGCCAAGTGGACGTGGGTTAGGGCTGGGCGGGTGATATGGACCAAAAGTCATATCCCAATACATTTAGGCTGAATATCAATATAGGATGTATAACCTGATATTTTTATTGCAAAGTGAGAGCAAATGTCAAGTCACGGTGAAAGACAAATATGACATGTCTCAAGTAGTTTGTTTAAACCGGCCAGATGAAATACAGCAATGCTCAGCTGTACAAAGAATAGGGCTGTGCAGTTAATCGAAATGTAATCGTGATTTCAATTTTCATGTCAAACAATCTCCAAACTCATTTAATGGAGTTGAAACAATTTATGTGCCATTTTTCTTTACACAATTTCTGAAAGAAAAGTGTATGCCCAACAGATTCCTTTCTACACGGCCCTGCTACAGCCTACATTCATTAAGCTGAAGAGCAAAGGAGGCGTGTTGTGTTTTGCATAAATTATCAATAACAAAATATTTTTGGACAGAGAGAAATGCTGAATGAATGCATTGTTTAACTAAAAAAACAATAATCATTTGAATAATTGTGATTTCAATATTGACCAAAATAATCATGATAATGATTTTTTTTTCCAAGAGAACAATAAATACCGTATAACAACTGTATAACAAATTCACAGATGTAAGTAACAAACATTAAAAAAGAATTAAATATGACAAAACCGTAGTAAGGGCAGTATTTATATATAAAGACAAAACAAACTAACATTGAACTGTGTGTATCGATATATGCAAAATGGTCCAATTCCATATTTCATTAAAAAATATATACACTATATTTTTTCATATCAATATATTGCCCAGCCCTAACATGGGTCATGATAATGACAAAAAAATCACAACAAACAAACAAAATGAGAGAAATACCAAAAAAAAAAAACAAAAGACACATAGTCCTTAAGTGTGATTACTTGACTCTCAGAAAAGCACAGAACTTGACTTAACTGAACATTAAAGTAGAAATTAACAGTTTTCTCTTTAGCTGATATAGGATGGTCCAAACCTGCAGAGATTTTTTTGTTGGGGGGGGGTATTAAGCTCCAGAGACTGAAAACACCAGTGAGGATCTTAACAGAAGATTTTCAAATGTCCTCTGTAATAACATAAAATACTGATTCAAAGGAGCGGGAAAGGCTATTCAATAAAGTGAACACAGTTTAAGAGACTTTGAGAAAGAGCAGCGAGTTTCTGTCTATTAAACAGATAATGCACGTTCTATTTTCTATGTGGAGAAAATTAGTTTCACAAATGGTGCAGTCAGAGAAAAAGTTAGATAAGATATGGGTACTAGGAGGATATCTCAGTCTTATGTACTGAATTAGCATTTTAATAAGTATGATGTAACTTTGGGGGAAAACACAATAGGTAATTTCAAATACACAGCGAATTTAAAAGACTGCAAAAAACCATTATCTGCAGTTACCACATACTACCTGCGCATTCTTAGAAATATTTTATTGCTTCAGTTTGCTGTTTATAAAAGTAAATCAAAGTTTTGCATTTAATTATTTCGATAACATTGTATGTACTGCATCACTAAATCACTAAGGCAGATTGTTCCATCATTACATAATCAATTTCTAAATTGCATTTGTAATAAGATATTTTCTTTACTCTTGAACATGACATTCGTGAATCTGGAAGTAAAAATGGATGAGGAGTGGCATGCAAACATTTATCAGCTGCTGCATTTTTCTTGAAAAACTCACTCAAAATTTCTTGATCCCTCCTTCAGTTCCTAAAGCCGGTTCAACTGAGTACAGAAATTGCTATAAGACACTATCACCCAACAAGGTCGGGATTAATTTGTTCAACAACCCAGAGAAGAAAATCCCTCACAGGTCCTGCTGTTTAAATGTCTCTGATTGATCTAAAACCTTGCCCTGCGAGCTCTCCTGCCTCATTTGCAGGATTTGGCCAAAGCTTTTTAGCCTCGCTATCGAATGGGCGCTCTGTGGATGGCATTTGGTGGTTTACTAACTCACTAGGGTGGTTAAACATCCTTTTGTCCACAGGTCATGATGAATAGGAAAGCCTTTTGGTTTCTGGTTTCAAAAACCGAAGACTTGCTTCCTTTTTATTCAGTCGTGGCTATATCCAATCAAACTGTATTTCCTGTAACCTGTCTGGCTGACAACAGCTTTGGATAAAAATGACTCAATTTTTTACTTCTTTTCCCCATTCCTGACTTTGTCACACTCCATTTCCATTGTCTTCAGACTCACAGTTGTCTTTAAAGAAGCTTGAGTTTCCAGGAAAAGAAAGCAGAGCTGCACTTCAAAAAACTATTCACCTGGTACTTCATTGCTCATTGTGCAAGAGGGATTATGGATCCTGCATGAGGGTAGATTACTTTCTGATAAACAAAACACTCACAAAGCCAAAGCAGGCAAGACTGAGGTGGGGCGCAGAGTGGTGTGTGATTGCGCTAATGTAAACACAATACAACTAAAACACCAACAAAGACAGTTTTCAGAGTGCAGCACAAATATAAACGCTAAAGCTCGGAAGTTTCCTGTGAATTAAATGTGGGAGTGTAGACGATATGAGCGTCTCCACGAACAGAACAAAGGCGAAGACACTCAGCAGCACAAGTATAAGCCCCGAGGCATCGAGACAGGAAGACAAGAAGTCAAGGAAAACATTGTCACTGGGAACTGACTTTCATCTTATTTAGTTAGATGAGAATAAATTGCTACAAAGAATACAGTTGAGATACTGTTTTCACAGATTTCAGAATGAGGAGGAGGGGAGTGACAAAACTTTATACTTCTGGATATGAACTTTCACTTGATATGCAGGTATGACGTGGCAACAATGTCACAAAACATGCATGCAGAGAAAAAGCTTGCTGATATTTGTCTTTATGAGTTTATATATGCTCAAATGCATGAAGAGAAATGTATGTGTGTGTTTCTGCATGTCTGTTTATGACATAAACTGTGAGCAGAGACCAGAATGTCAGGAAGGTTTACATTAGTCAGCAGATACAGTGGGACACATCATTAGTCACTCTGACACCCTCTTCTGGCCCCTGCTTTATTGATGAGGCCAAGCTCAACAACTACCCTTCTCGTAACACACACACACACACACTAATTCTGATCTTTCTCTGAGAGCAGCAGGGAACCGTTTTCCCATCTCAAGTGGGAAGAGACAGGTTCCATGCCAGACGTCGGACAAGGAATGTGAAGCCAAAAAAGATGCTGCAAGTCCATCAAATGAACAACCAGCAGAGGAGAAAATGTCCACAGCTCAGTGACTACTCGTGTCTCTGAACTCCACACAGCTGATCCAGAATCAAATATCTGCGCAACACCAGATCTTCTGGGCAGGTTGTGAATGGCAGGGCATGATGACAGAGTGCCAAGTGTGTCACTGCAATGAGCTCAGAGCCGTTTATGGCCTCAATGACTCTGACATTTAGCAGGATGCTGCAATTCATCAGCTTCTCAATCTGACTCACACAAACACACAACAGGGGACAGTCACAAAACACATTACCATTGGGTCTAATAGTGTCACATCACATATCTGTGTTTGTGAGTGCGTGTGTGTATGGTAAAATTAATGTAGCATGCGCGCCCTCCCCCTCTCATTATCATAAAACACACAATGACATAAAAAGAAGAAAAATAAGGTGGCAAACAAAACAAATTAATGTCTCAAAATGCTCCAAATGTTCACCCTGTAAAATCCTATCAAAGCAAATTCAACGCTTTGTAATAGGGTACAATAAAAACAGCCCAGGGCTACAGGTTAATTAGCCATTTGAGTGAGTCATGAAAACATGTTTGCTTTTAAAAATTGTGTCTTAATAAACATGATTCTCTCTCTCCCTGATCTAATATGCAAATAATTGAATCAGCTGTTTGCCTATAAAAATGGGCAACATCTTGATGATCATCACATGCTCTGAACTTCAAGGTACTTCAAGGACAGCAAAACTCCTCCTTAACTCACATTTTGTGAGTGAGCTGAGTAGGAGTGGTGCTCTCTGCATGCAGAACACTGTTCATTCTGAAAGTTGCTGCTAACCACGGGGAAAGTTGAAGAGGGTTGTAATGCTATAATCTGTTTCTCTATTTCCCCTCTAATGTTTTGCTTCACTGAAATGCTTTCAACTTTCCATTTTCTCTACATTTCTCAGTGTCCCTCTTATCGGTGATGTATGAAGGGTGAACAGTGGCACAGTCATTACTGAGAGAGCATCTTGATGGCTGCTTTTCCCAGAAGAATACAGGCAGAAGAAACAGAGTAAGCGCAGAGGGCTGAAAGGTGCTCTCTCTATGTGCTTGCTTATAAAGTGTAAAGTTTGTAAAAGGTATTTAGAAGAAGTTGGACCTGACTTCAGAGGCAGCTGCAGGTTTTTTGCTCACAAAGTCACACTTTTGAAGTCAAATTACTGTATAATGAAACATTTCCTCACATAGACAAGCACACACTTCCAGAATCACACATTCACACACTGGCCTGCATTTCCACAAACACACACACACTCATACAGAGCAAGTCGCAACCAGATAAAAGATGTGTCTGCTCTGCTCTTACCCGAGCGTTGTCATAGTAACGATGGTGTACCAGAAGGAGGCTGGGATGCTGGTGAATTTGCTGGAGCTTGAACCCTTCTCTGCGTAGAACATGACAGTAGCAAAGATAATTATGGCCATTGTGAGGGAGAAGAGCAGGAAGCCCAGTTCTGAGGCACAGCTCTTCAGGGTGTAGCCCAGGATGCGCAGGCCCTGCGAGTGACGGGAAAACTTAAAGATACGGAACACCCGGAAAACACGGAGTGTCACAAAAGCGCCGCTCACATCCTCGTTGTCAGTCATCACCAGTCCGATGTAGTAGGGCAGGATGGCCACTACATCGATGATGCTCATGACGGATCTCATGAAGCGGTAGCGGTTGGGTGCGGCAAACAAGCGCATCAGGTACTCCACGGTGAAGATCATAACGCAGGCTGTGTCCATGCAGAAAAAGGCCACAGTGTAGCGTTCACCACATGGCACTTCTTTCTGGTTGGGCGCTGAGCCGCAGGGCACCGTCTCTACCACATTGGTGATCACAGAGACAGCAATGAAGAAGCCAGTGACGTAGTAGAAGACCAGGGCCATGGTGGAAGTGTGAGGGTTTTCAAAAGCCCGCCACATGGTCTCCCTAAAAGTCATATTGGGCAGCTTAGCATCTTTGTTGTCCTCCTGGTCATCCATCAGACGCTCTGCATTCTCCCTCTTCCTGTCCTTGTACTCTTCATAGCAGCAATCTCCAATGATCTCTGGGACGATGCCAAAAAATGCCAGCTCCTCGTCATAAGAGGAGATGCACTCGTAGCGTGGGTAGTGGAGCTTGCCAGTGCGGTAGAAGTTGAGGACGCTACGGAACACATCAGGATCCCGGTCAAAGAAGTACTCTTTGGTCTCCTCATTGTAGAAGAACTCCTTCTCCGAGCTACCGAGCAGCGTGTCTGGATAGCGATCTAGTGTGTTCCGCCAAGTCTGGAAGCGTCGTCCACTGACATTAAGAATGATGAGCTCATCCTGCCTCTTGTTCTTTTCAGTGGGCGCTATTGGCATGGGCAAATTGGCCACAGGCATCCAGCCGATGGCTGCTGCCCTGGCAAAGGGAAGCCATGCCGCTACTCCCGCCGCCATGCTGTGTCCGGCTCGGGGCGTAGGGGGGAACAAGTCCAGCACCTTCACAACCAGCTTGACTTTAGCTCATTCACCATCTGAGGGGAAGAAAGGGAGGGAGTTGGCAAGGAAAGGAAGAAGGGATATGGTATTTCACTTATGACAAGGGAGGAGAGGGAGTTCTGTTGATGAGAAAGAAGAACAAAGAGAAGATCATTTAAAAAACACTGAATGTTAATAATGAAAAATAAATAAGCTGACTAAAACTAAGGCAGTGGAAAATCAGGGACAAATGCAGCAAGGATGACAAAACACCTTAAAACTCATTCTAAAAGAAAAGGACAATCTATCTTAGATAGGGAAAAAAGTATAACAAAAATACATTCAGTAAGCATCATCTCCCTCAGCATAACTTCAAGGTTAAAATCCTCACTTCAGTTCTCATGGAGTTGCAGTAAAGAAACATCCAGCACAGTTCACTGCATCTTACAGATGAAAAACAAAAGCAAACAAGGATAAACAGCTTATATCGTTTGTTTTATCTTGCTTTAAAACTTTGGCTTTCTGGGGAGGCTCATAAAGAGGTAAGCAGAAGATTAAAACCTGTTGAGTATCAATCTAGGGGGTAAAAACAAAACTGCGTAACCGCGCCGCTTTCATAACAAAAATAAAACAAGACAAACTAGATAATGATAAGTAGCAAAATATAAACAACTAGATAAACTACATGAACCTGAGACTTGGGTCAAGTTCAAAGATCCTGACGACAAAACTGGCTGCTGAACCTGTACGCGCAAAAAGCTAAACCGACACGGAGCATGTTAATAACAGCTTCTGTTTGGAGCTTTTAAATTAAGCAAACCAGTCAATAAGATTTTAACTCACCGATCCAAAATTCTCCATCCAAAGAGACACGATCGTCTTCCAGTGCAGTTTAGTTTCAAGTCTACGGTTTGGTTTTTATTTCTAAAATGCTTGTCTAAGGAAAGAAATACCGGGAAAGTAGTTATTTAGCGAACGAAAGAAAGACATTAAACAAAGCTGATGCGAAAGCGGAAAAGTACCGCTGACCGACGTAGCAGCTGTTTAAATTCAGTTTCCATTATGCGAAGGGTGAAATGACGAGAGGAGTCCGCTGTGAGGACCGTATTACCTTGGCTTTTCGGGATGAGTGGTGAGAAGAGACAGAGGAGGAGGAGGAGGAGCGCTCTTTCTCTCTCTCTCTCTCGCTCCCTCTCTCCGTAAGGGTGGATTGTTAACCAAACTGCAGTTATGGGAACATGGATAAAGATTGAGAGTGATACGCAGGAAAACGGAGTAATGCAGTCGGCTTTAGTTCTTTTTCACCAACAAGCTGTTTAACTGTACAGCATATGCATATATACACACACACACACACACACACACACACACACACACACATATATATATATATATATATATATATATATATATATCTCTCTCTCTCTCTCTCTCTCTCTCTCTCTCTATATATATATATATATATATATATATATATATATATATATATATATATACTTTTTTTTTTTTTTTTTTTTTTTTTTTTTTTAGCTTGTCAAAGTCATATACGGCCAGTCAGTTATTCACACAATTCACTGCAACAGGGGCACAACTAAGATTTTACGGCCCGAAAAAGCAAAATGGAAAAAGACCATGGCCACCTCTGTCTTCAATAAAAAAAAAAAAAAGAATAAATGTAACAAATTTGTCCACTTGGGGGCAACAAAAACGCATCACAAAGATAAGATATTAATATGTTCATGATATGATTAAAGGTGTCATATAGTGTTTTACATACACAATCCTTCTTAAATTATCTTCAAATGAATTTTTAATTATATTTGGGTGGGACGAAAATTTAATGAGCTCATTTTAACCTGTTTTGATCCCCAACTTTTGTTTGTCGTGAGAATAGGCCTACGCACGAGAGTTAGACCTGTCTGTAAGCACGTTCACGAGGCAAAAGTCAAAGCCAAAACAAAGTTTTATCAGGACAGAGCAAGTGAAGGAAATGATGTCCCAACAGAGAAAAACGTGATAAAAACGTAACGGCACGGTTGATGGAGAGGATCCGCGGAGTAAAAGGGCTGGACTCTGATGAATATAAGGAGCGGACGTGTGACGTGAAGTTAACCAAACACTGTTAGCTTCTGTAGCTACATTAGCAGCTTGTCCGCTCGTCAACCACCGTTTACTGGTCTCTGACACAAAAGATAATAAGTTACACAAGCAGCAACGCTTACCGACTGCACATCCTCACTGATAAGTATAATTCACTGCCTGGTAGTGCTGTCCCTTCTGTTAAAGCACTGAAAACTGCTGAATTTCTGCCAAGGCAATTCAGCACGGCTATCTCCCCCCTCCTCCTCGTCATCGGAGTTACCTGCCACGGTCTACTCTGTGGCAGGTAATCAGCTGCCTTCAGGTGGTGCTAAAGAGGCTAGCTTAGCAGCTCGCTCGCAGCCTCTCTAGTTCATGTCATAAAAGCTGGTCATAACTCCTCCATGGCAGGTAATCAGCTGCTTTTAGGTGGCGCTAAAGAGGCTAGCTTAGCAGCTAGCAGCCTCTCTAGTTCACGTCATTCGGAGAAAGAAATCCAAACCGCGTACTGTGGAGAGTGCGTGCTTGTGGCCGATTCTGGTGAGAAGAGAGAGCCCGCACTCAAAGACGAAGTTACTTTTACTCTCCGGAGTTTCTGGCACGTTATAACTGAGGTCCCGTTCCAGTAGCCTACACATGTTTTAACGTGAAAAAGTGGGATTTTCGGGTCATGACTCCTTTAAATATTGGTAACAGGTAGCGATCTAATGAGCACCAGATATGAATGACTAAAGTAAGCCTAATCTGACATTTTTGCATAAAATTGGGTTAAAATGCTGATTAGGCTGAGTAAAATTGCACATAATTTTATGCAATATATCCTGAATAGTTTTAGATTACTTCAAAATCAAATATGGGAAAAAAAAAAATTCCACTTGTTCCAATTGTAGCCTCTATACACATTCAATTGCAAATGCATGTAGGCATGGTCAAAATGACTTGCTGAAGTTCAAACCAAACATTAGCACTGAGAAAATTCTTTCTTTTTTTCTTTTTTCTTTTTTTTTTTTTTTTTGAGTGATTTTGAACCTGGAACGTTTTTTTTTTTTTTTTTTTTTTTTGGTGCCAGACAGGCTGGTCGTATCTGAGAAACTGTTGATCCACTGGATTGTCACATACAGTCATCTCTGGTGTTTGCAGAAAATTATTGAATAAAGAGAAAATATTCAGTGAGAGGCAGTTGTCCAGATGAAAATGCCTTGTTAATGTCAGAAGAGAATTGGCAGACAAAGGCCATGTCCCCACAGCACTGAAGCCAGTTCAGGTGTGAAGAGAGGGGCAAAAACTGGAGAAAGGTTTCACTATTTCTGCAAAACCTCTGTAGTACGTACTACAAGGCTGAGGGTGGCGCTATGATGATTAAAGAGTAACACTCCAAAGCTAGAATAAGATGTAGCGTGTGTGCATATAATGCTGCGTTCCATTTTCCTCGGAACTGGGAAGTGGGAACTGGGGGATGAAGTCACAGTCACACCCGACCAACTTCAGTTCCAGCTCACTGGTCGGAAAACCAGTTAGCAGCCTAGCACAGCAACGTGTTTGGTAAGGCTATTGCTATTATCCGTTGTTAGCACAGCTGAATCTATGCCACAAAGAATTAGATCATCCTGAAGGGTTTTAGTTGCAAAACAATTACAATAAAGTTAATAGAAAAAAATTACAATTCCAGGTTCAAAATCACTCAAAAATTACCAAACATGGCAAACAAAGAGCAATACATTACTTTGAAATGTAGTGTTTGTTATTGGTAAAACAGAGTTACATAGACTTCATCAAAAGCACTGTGCTGCCCAGGAACATTTTTGTCATATTTAAACTATAATCATATTATGAATGATCATATCATTTCAATAATAATCAAATACCATAACTCTCATCTAATTAGACATGCTGTCACATTGTTGTCACATTGTCACATGTTATCTGCGCTGACTATAGTTACTGATCTTATTATGCAATCCCTAGTCTTGATCTGTGCTGATATCCTTCTGCTCTTGATCTGGAAGCGAGCAAAATCACCTTCTAATAATAATACAGTCATTCTGAAAGTACATTCTCCCATGCTTCAATATTTGGCATGGAAATATAGATACTAGTTTTGAAAGCTAGCTTAATAAACCTCCTGCTGCATCCTTTGACTGAGCAGATGAACAGTACACATGTTGACACACATTGCTCATACCTCTCTATTCCCGTGTCATTCATTTGGTTATTTTTTTTGTCTTATTGTTGAATCGTCCCAATGAGGGTCTGTTCTTTCCTGACTTAAAACTAATTTGCAACAAATGTTAAGGTCTAAAAAAAGGTTAAGGTTGAAAGAGAGGTTGTTAATCTGATATTTTTCCAAAATTAAAACTTATTTCAAAATTTAGGGTAGATAAGGTATGAAACTGTGATAAGAGATATCTAAGCATTGAACTAAATATCATGATCAGGGCATAAGAAGAGAATATTTGCTTGATTTAAAGGAATAGTACACCCCCAGAATGATGTGCATTCATTTTCTACTCACCTTCATGCTGAGCAAGACTCTGGAGCACTTTTTTAATATCGCAAATGCAAATGCAGCTGAAGATCGGGGGGGGGGGGGGGGGTTCGTTATCCATCGACTTTCGTATGATGGAGGTGATCGGCGACTGAACCAAAAAGGTTCATAAAAGTCCACAAAAACTTGTCAATATTCCTCCATACTGCTCGTCTATAGTAATCCAAGTGTATGAGTGGGTAGCGTCCAAAATTTACTCAAAACAACATAATTTACTATATTTTTATAGCCTATACAGTACTACATTGCAGTTTCTATTTGCGCGTTCACGACACTATGGAAGCCACGGCATTCAGCGCATACTCTGCGGATGATGCAAGCGTAGAAGAAGAAATTCACTGTTAACATTGTGCTAAGAGCAAACGAGCTGCGGACAAACCCGGACAAACACAAGAGGGGTTGGCTATTGATTTAAAACAAAGAAAGAAAGAAAAAGAAAACGCACGATCTCGCCTGCCACGGCTTCCGTAGAGTCGTGATCTTGCAAGGGTGCGCTTCACAGCAGCTAGACGTAGTCCTGTTTAAGCTATAAAAATACTCTAAATGAGGTCGTTTCGAGTAAATTATGGACGCTACCCACTCAGGACACTTGGATTACATTGGACAAGCAGTATGGAGGAAAATTGCCAAGTTTTTGTGGACTTTTATGGACCTTTCTGGCTCAGTCGCCAGTGAACTCCATTATATGAAAGTTGGGGAAAAAACGAAAACCTGTCCAATCTGCGGCTGCATTTAAGATATTTAAAATGTGCTCCAGTCTTGCTCAGAATGAGGGTGAGTAAAAAATGAACGCACATCACTCTGTGGGTGTACTATTCCTTTAATGTGATAGATTTGACACACTTGTGTTGATACTTTAGCTTGAAAATCAATGCATTAGTTTGGATCATGAGATTACTCTGTCATCACACTTATCATTGCGAGTTCGTTTGATACTTTGATTAGAACATAAACTTCTGAGTAGGTTCATGTAGGTTCAGACCTTGTAAAAACTAACATAGATATCAGAGTATCAGTACCATTTTGTGCCTGAAAACAAGTAGGTGCAGCACATCCACGTTATGATCCGTAATGAAAAGAGGTTGAAAAAGTTTTTGTACTGTCACTCTATACTTTACCTTTTAACCTAAAAACACTGTAAGCTTCTTGTACAGTCTTTGTAATTCCACTAAGTGTAACACAAAAATTGTCATTCTTAAGGTATGGTTATCATTACTCTGACTAATGTATGGAAGCTGATCTACTTAAACTTTTTCAGCCATTTACTGCAGTCTGTTAATCATGCCTGAAGTTTGTAGCATAGCCTTCAGTGCGAAAACTCATGCAGTAAATGGAAGGAGAATAATTTATATGTGTATATGCTAATTTATATTCAGACTCAGACAGAGTAAATGTCTGTGTCTCCACATTAGTCAATGCTGTGGAGAGCAATATGCAGTCCTAATTAAGTCAACAGGGATCCTATCCCTCTGATACATAATCCAATGGAATATCAATAGGGTCACAGCTCAGAAGCAGACTTCAACACTTCCAGTTATCTCATTTTAGTCATGGAAATACATGTGCACAGTATGAAAAATTAATACTTCTACACACACTATATTACCTACCATAAAGTCACCCTGTGAGGTTTTATAGACCCTTGTTTGAAAATGACAAATTGCAAGTCATTATTATTTAGACGTACAGCTACACACATTCATTCACCCACACAAACTCCGACACACTTGTTTATGCTTCTGTGCCCTTGTATAGCTATCCTTAGAGGCATCTTTTTTTCCCTTCCTTTTGACTCAATCAAGTCCCTGACCGTAAACTGGCCCCTTGGTAAAATACAAAATGGCCAAAATGGCCTCACCTTGTGAGGAATATATCCACTCCGTGCACTCAAACTGGCTGTCACAAGAAGAAAAGTTGAAGAAAACACACAAACACACACATCTATTCTCGAACACCTAAACTCACAGACACATAACACAGAGTGACTGGCCTTTTTCAAACAATTCTTTGAGAGATACACCAATAATTCAAATGTCACTGAATAACAAGGTGGGTTCTATTTCATGGTCAACTGCCCTAGGTAATTATCTGTAGATGCTGTTGTGACATTATATTCAAAGTCCCAGCTGTCATTTGGAGCCTAATGAAACGAACAAGCTACTTGTTTCATGGCACCATGTTGAGGATCAAGTGAGTGAACAGATTTGTGAAACAGTTTACTTAAGGTAGCAGCTGAATATGACAAAGGAAAATCATTACAAGCAGAGATTATCAGGGGATTAACAACTGCAAGTCTGCACAACTGTCTGTCCCAAAGTCCTTGTTTCACTGCATTTGGTTCAGTAAGAGTTGGTTACACTCAGCACTCCATGCAAGCAAACTAAACTGCAGTCATACGTCCTGATGTCATCACCTCTCCTAAAGAGTCATACTTGACGGTTTATGTACAGATGCATGCATGCGCTGGCTGCTAACTGGTTTGTTAACATTTGAAGAATGGGAGAAAAAAATGAATTAGATCTTTTTTTTGGGGGGGGGGGGCACTCTAATAATTATGTTAGAGTATAACTACCAGCAACATCACAGTGGTCTTCAATAGGGCCTTCAAACTCTGTGCTACACCAGTCAGGAAACTCAGACATCTCATAAATGAAGGAAAAAAGTTTGGCACTACGTTTCTGAGCATGGCAACATCCTAAATCCAGCTGTACGTGTCTGCGCCAGAGAGCTGGATCCATAATATAAAAATGATCACTGTGATGAGCTGCCACAGCAAAATTTACAAGATGGTTTTGTTTGCTAAATATGCTCATTACCTGCAGTTACACAGTTGTGTTTTGTGACCTCTTTTAGTTCCTTACCTTATATAATTTTTATGTTTACTCCTGAGTTAATCTCTGCCAGTGTGGGGAACTGCTGTAAAATGCCAAGTGAGGCAGGAAACGTGCTTTCAAGATTTAGAATAGTAGTGGTGCTTTCACACACTCTTATTGTTACCTGAGGCTAGGCTGCTAATGGCTTCACTTTGTACTCAATATGTAAAGAACATTAGGGGTTGGTAAATGCAAACTATGCCTACTTTTGTGAATAACTTTATTTTTGTTTCTCAGCCACTGTAGAAGCAACAAACTGGTACTTTCAGTTGCCTGCAGTGAATGGGGAAAAACTCAAAGCACCTTTAATTTGCTTTGCCTTTTTACCCAATGCACTCTTGGTATTTGTACTAAAGTTGGTTCATATGCCTCATGCAAACACAACACAAACATCTGAAACAGATTGAAAATCTACTTGAGATTCAGACACATGCTCTTTTAGTTTTGGAACAGCTTCAACCGACTGTAAAGGTTCAGTCTCCCTGTAAAACCAGCATCAGTGAGTCTTGTTCACAAAACAGTGAACCATGAGATGCTGCAAACAAGTACAAACATTTTAACAACTGTGAAGCTTGCCGGAATTTAACCAGACAAGCAAATCTGGGAACTGTCATGTGGTCGTGGCCAGGTTGCTGAAAAGGGAAGCTTACTGTAACAGCTATTGGAAAAATCAAGTTCCTTCTGCAGAGAGCCAGAAAAACACACACACACACACACACACACACACATGTATATATATATCTATCTATCTATATATATATATATATATTGAATGCGGAACATAAATAGAAAAAAACACACTTTTTGTGTCAGATTCATTACCTGCAGTGAGACTGTTTGGAGATGGAGCAGGCAACGAAGCAGATAATACTTTCCCAACCTGATAGAGTTTGTGTGGATCAGTGTTGTAAGCCCCAAAGAGTAAACAGCTCTGAATCTAATGAGCTGAGTTTACTGATAGAAAAGCTGAGGTAAAGGTAGCAGTTAATTTCTCTCCCCCATGGCATTTCTATTGTTACCTGTATACCTTTGCTGACTCTTAAATGTTGATGGGCATCTCAAGGCAGCCGTACGTGCACAGTCACTGTCACACACATTCAGAGAGCAATCATGGAAACAAACTGTGTATTTATATGTATAACCCCTATTTCCCAAGTATGCATTTTCTACATGAGTAACTCGGAGGTTTTTGTTTTGACATTTCCCTTGTTGAGCATTTGTTTGTTTGCTGTCTTCCTTGAGTTCAATTATTCATAAATTCTCAACAACCTGCCTTCTTAGTTTGCCTAATCCCCATTAGGTAACTGAAATCTTTCTTAGGGGGATTTACCCACTGACTGTGGTGGAGTTTGTCTTTGGTGTGTCAAACACTGACTTGCTGGCCCCGCTCGCTGCTGTTCAGGAAGGCAGACAGGGCTAACAGGGGATGTTATAGATGTGCTCTTGGCTTCCTTTCAGTCCACAAAGAGACTACAGCAGCAGATTCTGCACCCATTCTAACCCTGTTAAATGTCACACTTTTGTTTACTGATGCCTGAACTGAGACCGGGAGAAAATCATTCCCTAAGCAGGTCCCATACCTTAATCAGCTTTAATTTGACTTCATGGCACCGTGGTTTACTGAAATACAGAAATTTAGCAGTAAAGTGGTAAAAAGTGGTGGTGTCAGTCAAGTGAGATGGCTCCAACTTTGAGGTATGATGCATCTTGAGTGAAAACAAAAATGCATCTACAAATTGCCACAGTAGTAAGCTGGATTCACTTGGCTCATATGTGCATTATGTAAGAACCAGGACTGAGTGTGTATTGAGCAAATAGGCTTGTGGATCATTTTCAGTCTCTGTCGGGCATGCTTGGAGAAAAGTCCTGAAACACACCCATGGCTTTACTCCCCATTTTCCCTTCCATCACTTTGTTCCTCAGGGTAAAGCAATCAAAAGTGTGAAGTGGTTGTTGCTGTTCTAAACATTTGCTCTCAGAGAAAATCTGCCAGCAACACACACCTACTATACCATGAGAATGACTCAGAGTGATGTTTTTTATAGAAAATTTTCAAAGGATGAGGTCATCTGTGTTTTTTTTTTTTATTACAGACAGCTATGTATTCACTGCAAAGTTACCTTTTTATATACCTTTTTCTTGATAAAATACTTTTAGTGAAAAATAATTAAGATACTAATCTCTTAACTTACAATGAAGCATAATCTCTGTTTAAAAATAGTAAATGATCAACTCTTGTCATCAAACCTGATTTTTATAAATGCATAAAATCATATAACTATTTAATATTTGCCTTTAAATTTATAGACCACAGCTAATATATGTTACTCATTTTATGGTGTTACACATGGAGTATCATATGCAATGCAATGAAAATTTGATGAAGACATCTTCGTAAATTCAAAACATGAAGTGAAATAGAGTTTTTCTGTATCTGCATCAGTCCTGCATTGTCCATGGTTGATTTTCTTGATGAGTATCTCCTTTCTTTATGCACTAAATAAAAGAAAGACAAGAAATTAGTTCATCCATGTTTTTCTAAACGCTTATGCAGATCAGGGCTGCAGTGGCAACATGCCAAGTGGACCTGCTCAGATCTCTTTTTCCACAAAAGCCCAGGTATGCTCCTGGCAGGTGCAGCTCCTTCAAAATGCCCTGAAGCTAAGTGGGGTCCCTCCCCTCCTCTGTGTGACTGACAGACGCTACAGCTGGTGCACCTGATTTTAATGAGAAGAGAAGAGAAGAGAAGAGAAGAGAAGAGAAGAGAAGAGAAGAGAAGAGAAGAGAAGAGAAGAGAAGAGAAGAGAAGAGAAGAGAAGAGCATTCACTTAAAGAGATGGGACAACCGTCATTTGCATTCCCTTGAAGTAAAGCCTGTTCAAATTGAAACTGCTTTAAACTTACTTGTATACTTCTAGAGTACATGACAAGTACTTGCTGAGGATCTTCTTAAGTCCCAGACGATGCACAAGGCTCTTATCTAAAAGTTTACAATATATTTTAAAAGCTCTAATAATAAAAGGACAAAGGAAACATTGCATTATCAGATAAAGAACAACAAGAAAAAGTAGACTTATTAGTTTCATTGCAGCTACTCAGTGAGTTGATGCCTCACCATGCATTTCTCTTCTGTGATTCAAGAAGTGAACATTGTTGCATTATGACTGGTGGTTTTGCTTAGGATCTTCCAAAAAGAATCACACTCAGAGCACTGACCGCAGGCTGTTGCCCAGCACCTCCTCTCAGGCTCAGTTTTCTGTTAATAAGTCACAGCCAGAGTTATAGAGGGAGCCAGAGGGGGCATGCAGTTAGAGCAGATTTCATTGCAACACACAAATATACACACCCACATGACAAGGTCAGGAAAGAAATATAATGAATGATTTTTCTAGCATCAGTCTGCACACATGGTAACCACACATGAATGCCATAACCCAATGTTTCTCAGCAGATTATAGTTTATATGGAGATCTTTAATGTTATTCACTTCACATGTCAATAAACGGAAATGTGAAGACACGTGAAGCTTGGACTCTGCTCGAATAGCAACATGTATGCTTGTGAAATGCCAACTACCTCTGCCAAGCCAATAATGAGCCTGTACAGATGGTCATATTGGCCAATTGGCTTTATGCACAGCTCCACTACTTCCTGAACTTAGTACTGCACCTTTGTTTCCTGTCTTTCATGATTGGATGAACTGATTAATCCAGGTGTGTCTGACCATTTGCTGAGATCAGACACACCTGGATTAATCAGTTCATCCAATCTTGAAAGACAGGAAACAAAGGTGCAGTACTAAGTTCAGGAAGTAGTGGAGCTGTGCATAAAGTCCATAGTCTAAATAAGTGTCTGTATTTCAAAAACCTTTTAAACAATATTCATAAAATTAACAACATACATTTGTTGCGGAAGTAATATTAATTTATGAAAACGTACAGTATATTTAAGTTTCTCCAACACAAAAGTTCACTATGATGTACCTCTAAGGAAGAGATCTTTGGATTTTTCTTCTTGCAGAACATGTCAAATTTGCTCCATAGATTTGTATGTGTAGATCCATTCAGGATTTTTCACCAAGCAAAGGTTTGATATTACTTGGTGTAGAAGAAAGCTCCTATACAATATCACCACTCCTAAACTATATTGGTTGGATTATCTTCTTTGATTGACAGTAACAACTTCCTCACATGCACTGATGCATGCAAACAACATTGAACTTCTCTCTGTCGCACAAATCTCTGGTGGGATGATGGTGAAAACAGATTTATGTTTCCCCATTTGTCTCTTTCCTCAGTCTTTGTGACTCATCTCTAAAGCTCCTAAGTGAGATTAATTAGGAGGGCTTGGTTGGCATTCCAGTAAAACTATTGCTTGTATTTATGTAAGATACACAGTTAAGCATCACATAACTCACATTGCAGATATTCAGCTAAATAAATCTGTCAAACAGGGAGAGTAAAGCAAGACACAAGCCTTCGATTGTGTCTTTTGCCAGTTCAGATGCTTATTGAATCCTGCGCATCAAGAAAAAGCATCTCACTTTTATGTGAAGTTAAACCAATCTCTTCTTAAGGGGAGTGCCTTCTTGTTTTATTGTATTAGGAGTTGGGAATCTTCTTGGGTGATTACTTAAGTCCTTGGAACTCCACTGCTTCCTAATGGCGATGATGAGAAGTAATCACTGAAGGTTAATAAGGGTGCACAGCGCTAATCAGGGCAGTTGTTGCCTCCTAGCCTTTTATTAACAAAGTCATCAACGAAAGGAGAATAAAACTCCAATTCTGCAGGCAAAATGCAAAACAGAATCTTATAAGGGGGATGCTGATAATTTAAGCAAAACTAAAGCTGTGATCAGTATTTTATATAAGCCTAAAGCTTTGTAGCTGATGAGTTACAGTTTAAGCTACCAGTGTTCTATAGCTTCAAATCATTGCTTCACTTTTATTGTATATTTCTTTCCACTGCTAAAATCTGAGGGTCAACACGTTATCACACATATTCCTTCCACTTTTCATCTCGGTTATTTATAGAAGTCTTCGTTTCAGTCTGCAGTTTTCTAGGCAAGAAGCGAAAGGGTCTGCAAGACACAACAAGAAAAGAAAGCGACAAAAATAGTGCTGTCGACACGACCTCAGTCACACTTCTAAGATGGTCCACTGGAATGAAAACAGTCATCCCTTGCCTCTCACACACGCACACACGCAAAAGATTTTTAAAAAAGCCTTCTGATGTAAGACAGTTTTCTGTCACTGAGGTTATAGCAACTCACCAGGTTTGGTAATGCAGGGAATGACTTTGACAAGATCAGCTGTAACTCAGGGAGAGCCGGCTCTGGCTGTCTTTTTGTAGTAGAGGAGACATACTAAGGGCTGTTACGGCTAGCAGCAGACAGAGTAATGGTCTGAGGTGATGGCTGGTGAGAAGCTTGGCACTGATCACACTGTCACTTTTAGGCCAGGAGATGGGGAATAGGCCAGTGCTTATGTAGTAACCAAGGCAACACATGACAAAAAAAAAAAAAAAAAAAAGGCATCTGTTATCTGAAAGCGCAACATAGGATTCCGATGTTTAACGTGGACATAAATAAATTGTGTTTACATGTGTGAGGCCCCAAAAATACATCTGTGTGAATATGTGCAGAAAGTGGACATAAATGAGTTATGCAAGTGTATGTGCATGTGGTAGCTCTGATGTGGATTTTTATGTGCAGAATTCTTTGATTTTTTAAACCAGTGCTTTGAGATTGCTTCTCTCCCTCTGCATATGCATTGCTTATTATTTTCTTTACATAGTTAATATGGTGGAACATAACCCTGCCATGAATGATCTGTGGACTAATGAATACATTACAGCCAATATGAGGGATTCAAATGGGAATACTGGCCAGGGAGAATGATTCTATTTCAGTATTAGGCTTCTGAGTAAAATGGAGAGGACAATGTCAATGTCAAAATCCATCAGTGAAATTCCAGCATACCCTTTCTAAAGACATGAACACACACTGCCTCACTGTGAACTTACTATTTTACTGGCAAAGTGAAAACACTGCTCAGATAGATAGATAGATAGATAGATAGATAGATAGATAGATAGATAGATAGATAGATAGATAGATAGATAGATAGATAGATAGATAGATAGATAGATAGATAGATAGATAGATAGATAGATAGATAGATAGATAGTCACAGTTGTATGTGACCTATTTTTCCCTGTCTCGCCATCTACAGCCATGTGTGACATGTATTCTGTGTGCTGATTGGCTGAGGGCTGTCTCAGGTGTGTCTAGGTCACTGTGGTTCAGTGGGGATTGGATCTATTTGTAGCTGTCTCTCAAACCTGAGGGAAAAGCAATACTGACTTGGTTTTAATGTGACGTTCCTCTCTGCTGTAGCTTTTTGGAAACGCATGTATTGCTCCACTTGCTGGAGGCTGCAGTGACCTTAAATTACAGGGCTTAACTATTTTAAACCATCAAAATTTAGACTGTGATTAATCAGAGATTTAAGTCATCATTCAAGGATGAGAAGGATATTGGAGAATGGCAACTATCTGGCTTAAATGAGTTTCTGCTAATAGTCTGTGTCCAAAGTGATAGGAGTGTTTCCCCAATCTCATCAGAGACATCTGGTTCAATATCCTATTGATGCTGAATTACTTAACGTACCATGTACAACTCCTTATCTTCGGCACCTTCCTCAAGCACATAAACATTTCCTGCCCTTATTACTACACATCCCTCAGGTTTGGATGTGTGCATGGAGTGCATCCTAATCCCCTTATCCTACAGCAAATATACTTTATCACATCTGTGCATGTTAGCATCATAGCAGGCTGTGTCAAACTTAGCCGACAGGAGAGTTGGGGATTTGGAAGTGTCTAATTAAGAGAACAGAGTAAACTACCCCTGGCCCTACTGGTAGGAGAGCTCAGGCTTCCTGCTCTCATCTGGCTTATTTTCATTATGCAATAGAGTGATGCCCTGTGAACAGAATAAATAAATCTCTATTATAGAAAACTGCCAATCGATGGATTGAAAGACAGCTGGATATGTCTAAATTAGCTCCAGGAACAAAGAAAATAGACATGAACGCTGATGTTTGTTAATTTATGATGTGAAATGAAAATGAGACGTTAGTGTTCATGATGAGCTACAGCAAATGTGGTTTCTACAAATCATAGTGTTGATATTTTGTATTCATTTGGAATCCTTCACAAAAGAAAGACAGAACATTTGCAAAGTCTATTCTGAGTCACATTAGAAATGATGTCCTCATAAGACAGGATTGAACAGTTCTCTTTCAGGGTTTCACTGGACTTGAAAAAAGGGAAGTATCCTTCCACCTAACCTCTTTCTTGTCCTCTTTTCACACTTATTTTCATTTTTCTGCTTCTCATCCTCCTCATCACTGTCTTTTTTTTTTTCCTCTTACCTTATTGTTATCCTGAAGCCCATTTTTTATGTGCCTGTTTTCCATTAGTTGACCCAGCAATCTTTCCCCCAATCTTTGTTTTCTTCATGCAGTTCTACTTCAGCTCCACCAATCTGGAGGCTTTGCTCACAGTCACTGAGCAACTGAGGAAGATTTTACTTGAAGATGTCTATCAAAGTGGGTCAGACCAATAGGATAGGAAGATGGAACAAAGATTTTTTTCTTTCTCTTTTTCATTTTACTCTGTTGGAGAGTTGACTTTTTACTGTTTTTATGGGTCGGATTCATTAAGCTCCAAATTTGTGTGTAGTAACTTAGCCACACAATCTGGAATTTTGTGGGAGGGGCTGAACCACGGTTTGCAGGTGATTTACAAAGAATGAAGGCGCAAATGACAGCGGGTGCAAACGTGTTGGAAACGCCCCTAAATAAATAAGGGTTTGCGTGTTTTTGTTTGCAGCGTGGCGAATTGCGAGAGACGACAGCGCAAAAGCAAATACGACCCACAAAGGGAGATATTAGTGGAGTAGAGATGAAAATATAATTTAAGATAAGTATGATAAATACGAAAATCTAAATAACACAACAGGTAATAGAAGTGGCCAGTTCATGGATGAGGAGTTGCTGAATATTTAAGTGTCTGCAGCTCCGACATGGTCTCTATTACGCACGAGGTGCGCACTCTTTGGCACAATGCCAACGGCTTTAGAGCTTGCACTGTCAGATGATTGTGATCCCGTCCACCCGCTAAAATCCAAGTTAGAATGTGACATTGGCAAAGGGGAAAACAAAAAACACAATTACTGTAATGCAACTTTAGTTGTCATTAAGCTCCACAGTGGCTGCAAATTTTCTGTTTCATTTGTCCAGAATATTTTACACCTGTGTTAAATAGTGGTGTTTTCTGTGGTGTTTTTTTAATTTTGAATTCAACAATGAGAACTAAACACGTTGCCCTCACTTCAATTTGCAACTGCTTTTCAGATGTACTAAAACAGACGCATGTGATGTCATAGGAGACACGGTATATTTTTGTCTCTTTTTCTCACAAACTCCACACACAAAAAAAAAACAGCAAGGTAAATTGGCAATGTGTCACACAGTTGATAAATCTCTTTGTGACTGCTAAATTTTTTTCATCTTAAAGACTATTTTTATCATGAAGACAGTTATGTTCGTTATGTTCCATCTTCCCTTTGCAAACTTCACTTACTGCTGCTTCCAAAAAAACTGCTGTTGTAACTGAAATACCAAATAGCCTAATACGAAAAAAATAATGATATGGTTAAAATTAGCTTTGTGAAAAATAAATCCCTCTTTGTGTTGTAAAACCTATAAAATACAGTAGTTTACAATCTAATCAGATGTTTAAATTAATTTGGATTCAAGTTATAAAATACTTCTAGTTGATAACCATATTACTGTAGGAAATGCAGTCAGATATTATTATTTTGATCCTTCACATGAAGTTGGAGGTTCGCTTTGAAAAACCATAGTCAAATATTCAGACATATAGTTGTGCTTGACAGCTTATGTCCCCTTTCATTAAAGATAGAAAAAAAATCAGCTGTCAGTGAAATAAGTTAAAATTGACATAAGAAAAATCAATTAAAAAATCAATAAAAAAGTGTAGTCTTTTTGAACATTACAGAAAACACCTGATTGCAGTGTTTCCTAAACAAATTGCTGATTGCTAAAATTTTGTTGAGCAACACTTTGAGGCCAAAGTGTTCAACAAAATTTTAGCTTCGAGGCCCCATCATGTTTGTTTACTCGTCTTACTGTATCATCATTATAACAAATCCCCCTTTTCAAGAAAATAGAGTTTATAATGATACATTAAATTTGAATTAAATGCACCAAATGCACCGCTTATATGATCAGTCTTATTCCACCGTCATAGCCTACACATTGGCATACTCTTCTGTTTGATGGAAGATCACAGATTGGGTTTTTTAGGTCTATATTCCGTTTTTCAGATAGCGTGATAACAGTGATACCTTCACAATCCTGAGATCTATTGATCTATAGATCTATTGCTTATTTCAAAACTTTAAATCATTATTACAGTAAGATCCAATTAAAACGGTGTAATTAACGTTAAAGCTGTGGTCTTTCAAGAAAAGAAACAGAACTGGTCAATCAGACATTCAGCTTGTAAGCAGCTGATTTATTCTATTTTTTATTTATTTATTTATTTTTACCATGTCTGCTACAAAGAGAACTAATATAGAACATGAAAAGGCAACATGTGAATCAGAGTTTAAAAGAGCTTCACTTCCATGGCACTGCCTCTCCAGTAATTTGGTAATTGAAAGTCCCAGGGTGGGGGGAGTTGGACTGTATTCAAAGCAGATGAATCCATTTATAATGAGATGTAATCTCATTTACTGTGTGCCATATGGTTTGGTTTGCCGGGCTGTCATTGTTTCTTGCTGAAAACGCACTTCTTGTCCAAAACCTGAAAAGAGAGAGAAGTGTTGCTCTGAGGACGCTCTTCTAAAGCCTCATTACCATAAATCAGACAGGCCTCAAAAACGATTCAACATTGCAACCAAGCATCCTTGAATTTATACTGTTTGCTGATTCAGTGCTTCCCTACATTAACTGTGTGATGGAGAGACACAAGAGACTCTCAGTTAGAGATTAGACTCTACCAGGGGAAACTTTCCTTTAGTAAAACTACAGCTGTTCATGTTGCAGGTAAAAATAACCCTCAAATATTCACATGATACGAATGGCATTAATATTCAAAGCATTTAATTTATCATACATGTCCAAACTCATGATTGCATTTACTGTACATCTGACATACAGTATTAGCAAAAATATTCTTCATTTCAAAATGACAATTTCTTCTTTTTAAAAAAGGTTTTCATAGTTAACATTTGCATTCATCATTGTGCTTCTCTTGTTTCTTTTCTACACAAAATCAAATAAACCATTCTTAATGGAAATTGTTGATGGGAAGAAAATGTGAATGATGGCCAGCCTTCATCAGACACTACAGACAGATGTCTGGTCTTCATCAAACCAGCCAGAGCCTAATGAGAAGGTGCGATATTCAGTCATTGATCACCACTGTCGCACCAAGGCTGGTATTCACAAAGACTTATCCTCTGCTCATTATGCCAATGATTAAGATGTGTCAAGCAGCCTTAGCTACTTGTTACTGGGGGGGGGGGGGGGGGCTGATGATGGCTTTGACATGCACCCTGAATAGTGATGTGTTTTGATCTCTTTCTTTGAAAATTAAGACGTTTTACTCAGAAATGCTCTGAACCTCTGACACAGACACTCATCTATTTGTAGTATAAGTATTTTGAAAACTGAAATGGGCTACAGCCCATAAAACAGCTGTGTCTTGACCTGCTAAAATGTGTGTGCATGCGCACACCCAGGTCCGCGTGTCTGTTTGATGCCAGTATCTTTTTTTTGTGCGTGTCTGTATGAGTCTGTGCATATATTATCACCCTGTCACACAGTAATTACAAAATGCACCTGATCCACTTTAATGTCTAAGAAAAAAACACCAAAAACAAAACAGCAAACAGAGAAGGGAAAAAAACCCAACAAAAACCCAGACACATAGACACACATCGGCACCAATATTCTCTCCCTTCACAAGTCTAGACAGGTCTAGGAAAGAGGGAAATATTTGATCTAGTGTTCATCTGTTCCTCTTAAACCTGTCTGCTTTTCACAGTTCTCCCAGTGCAGTAAAAAAAGAAAAAGAAAAAAAAAATCAAAGTCAGAAAGGAGGACATGATTACTGATTAACATCTCAGCCTAAATTATTAAAGCATTTTACACTGATTAATAATCAGTTGATTTGTTTTTAACCAGTTGATGCAATCTTCACCTCCATAAACACAAAAACAAGACACCCTCAAAAAGAGTTATTTTGTTCAGGCACTAACACACAGTGGAGTGTTTTTTTTTTTTTCAATAGCTAGACATTTAAAGACGTGCACAAATAAGTGTAGCACCTTGTAGCACATTATCTGACATGGCTGTTGTACATAATTGACATTTTCTGCAAGCCATTTTCCTCTGCATCTTTGCATTTGGCATTAGTATTGATCCTGCAGGTACGCATGGAAACCTACAGAGAGAGTGCCATCATGCAAGATGTGATCTGCCAAAACAGCACTGCATTCTGGGACACTTATCAAAATGGGATCAGGGAAAAGGGAATTAATTAGGCCCTCTAAAAGCATACGGTTTATACAGTATATGCTTTGAATTCACATTTCAGTGGAAATCAATAAAAGGCAGCCCATTTAAGCAGAATGCACCATTTACTTTGAGGCTTATTTCACTGCAGCTGCTGCAGTTTGTCGATTTTGTCAACTTATGCAATAAAACAGAGCGGGAGACAGAGAGGGAATGAGAGAAAGACTTGGGAAGAGACAGAGCGAGATGAGGAGGAAGTCTTCGAGCAACACAAGCTACAGCTGAACCCTGACTGACAAAACATGTTAGTCTACAGCTGATGACTGCTGACAGCTCACTGCAAGTAATATTGGCAGTTTTCTAGATTAAGAAATCCTATCAGGTGTAGTCATCCACAGTTTGCTTTTTTTTTTTTTTTAACATCCAATACAGTAAATTAAATAGTTTGATAATAATTAATTAAATGTTCTGACACAAAATTTTTTTAAAATGAATCACCTGTGGAACTGTGATCATTTTTAAAAATTTGTCCACTCTTCTGTAGTCTTTTTTCTTAATTATCATTATTATCATCTCTCTCTCTCTCTCTCTCTCTCTCTCTCTCTCTCTCTCTCTCTCTCTGTATTCTGTTGCATGCCTTCATTTAAGCTCTGTTTTCTAAGTCATTGGCCGCGTTTCCCAGTTAAGATTCTTCTTTGGATTAAAGAAGGCCTCAAGGAAGCTCTTCCCAACAAAGGATCGCAAAGATACGCCCGTTTCCCAGATTGCTTCTTTCACGCGTTCTTATTTCCTGAGAAACGTCTTGGCTACGCTACATCTTTAGAAGGTCCTAACAGAAGCTATCCACTTCCGGGGGTGCTGAAAAAAATGCAATCGAGGTCAGGTATATCGATCGACACCATTCATTTAGTGTGGAGGTTATTTTCCGACGCTGATATTGAGCCCATTTATACGTTTATGTGTTTGTGCAAGAAGACAAACTGTTAAAAATATGCATGTGATTACCAGTGATTGCAAATATTAATTGAAAAGCTCATTGTATATTGTGTAATTGGCCAAATTGTGCTAAACAGGTGTAGGCGATTGGAAATTTACAGATGCCCTATAAATAATGGTCATTCTGACGCTATTTGTTGACGTAATGGCTGAAGGGAACCCCACCAAGAGGATGAAGCGCTCTCCGGCCTTCACGCCAGAGGAGATGGCGATTCTGATTGAAGAAGTGGCAGGTAAAAAAAGCATTCTCTTTGGAGGGACAAAGGGGAAAAAAGACATAGAAGCAAAGGCCAGGGCATGGCAATCAATAGCGCTGAAAATGTCCCCATCCAGCCCTTGCAGTGTGCGCGACTGGGTTGCGGTGCGAAAAAAATGGCAGGAATTTCAGAGCCAGACCAAGAGGGACTGAAATGCTGGCGCATGAAAGCATGTACATACACAGTGTCACTCCGTCTACGGCGACGCTGTTGGTTTGCTACCAAAATTTGCTGTAAAGCAGCCATGATGTCTGATACGGGTATGCGTAAATGGCCATGCTTTTATTGAGCGAAGCAGGTGCATCTCATCATGAACAGCTGACAAATGCGTAAATATGACGTGAGTCCTCATAGATTGCGTATAATTTGCGTACAATTCCTATCGCAATGTTTTTGTTTCTGTGGTTGATACCCACAGCTTTATCTAACGTAAGCTAAGTATAGGGAGGCCTATCTTGCCATAATGATTAAACTTAACCACAATATTTTCTGTCATTCACTCGGTAACTACAGTTTTCTTCCATCATAGATGATTGACATTATGACATGAGTGAGAAAACATGACTCAAAATACAACAACTGATCCGTGAATAGGTCCATTTTTAATAATTTCCATTTTCTACTTTTTTTTTCACGGGAAATAGTGTCGTTTCCAAAAGTGACCAGTAGATGGGCCTGTTGTTCCCTTAGCAGTGGGGAACGTTAAAGAAGGGTCGAAAGAGTGGGTCTGGCCGCTCCTGAAAATAAAGAAGCTACTGAGTTAAGAGCGCATCTGGGAAATGCAACGTCCAAACAAGGCACCTTTAAGAAGTGACTTAAGGAGGACCTCAGCGTTAAGAGTGTCTTAACTAATCTGGGAAACGCGGCCATTAACTGTTACAGAGAATCAGATATATTAACAACTGCCCCTCTGCAACCCCCAATACAGTAAATTAAATAATTTATAATAATTCATTACACAGTACATGTCTTAAAGATCTATGGATGTCTGTCTGATGGCCCAACTATTGTGCTGCTGTACATGTAACTTTAAATATTATTTTGCCTGTCTAACAATGGCCTGATGAGGTTTTTCTGCTTTACAACAAGAATCTCATCAGATAATAAATGTGAGCTCTTTGCTGCTCCTGCTGATATAGAATTACTATTACTACTATTAACATTGACCTATTCATGAAGATGTTTAAATGTTTAATCACAGTTCTTGCAATCACAGTATTAAGAGCCAAACATATCATCATCATCCTTATCATTTGCAAAAGCTAATATCATATTACTGTATATGCAAATTGTGTGTTCATGAATATGTTTGACATTTTCTCCCTCACCCACCATCTTCCCATCTTTTCCCCTGGTTTAATTCATGATTTCCTTTTAGTCTTTCTCCCAGTCCCTGATTTTTTTTTTTTTTTTTTTTTGCTATATCCTTCTCATCATCGTGTTCTCTCAGCTTGATCTGCTTTCAAAACCCCTCAGTAATCTTCCTCCAGTCCTGCTTTCATCTGTCACCTTTCCTCTCCCACATCGTCTCACCATCCCTTCATCTCTCTGGTGTCAGTGTCTTCATTCACCTTAAGCTGCAGTTAATGATGAATGAAACAACCCTCCCTTGGGCTCAGACCTGGGCTGCTCTGTGGGGTAGCGCTCAGCTACCCACTGGACATTTGGGCCTAATTTCTTATTCATGGGCTGCATCAACACTAGTCATAGCAGTTCCTCTAACTCTGAAGACCCATCGCTCTCATGACTCCCTGTTTTCAAAGTTAACAGCTTAAATTTTTTTCTTTGCAGCCATTTTCCCCAATTTCTACCTTCTCAAAGCAGCTTATTACATTTCCCCTTCCTGCGCCACAGGACTTCACTCTATTAGTGAGATAGCTATTCTTACTGAATTTATCCCCACATATTTATTTCCCCAACAAAGCCTATTATAAATCAGTGATACATTCTCTCCTATCTTCATGATGGACTGCTGTCGTAAAGGCAAATTTCTAATGAATGACTCATTTGTGATTCATCTATCTTTTACTGAGTGTTCTCACAATACAGCACTGAAAAAAGGAGAGGAGGCATTCCAGTGTCTTCACACACAGACCTACAGACATTAGGATGCTTTACAGCTCCAGAAGTATAATCCACATCCATTTATAAACTGTTTTGGATTTCATTCATAACACAGCTGTTAATTTGAATGCATATCCCTACAAGTTGTAAAATCCTTCTCCAGCCTTGGGATTGTTTGGAACTGTGAAACCATCATTGGCTGTGTTGGAGCTTTTCATGCATTTTTTTTTTTTTTACTTTTGAGAAAGCTTGTACAATTACCTGTCTGTTCTTGAAGTTATGGCTTACCAGCACTATTCACAGGGAAATTACACAATGATCCTAGCGAACATTCAGGACAGTGCAGGTGCAGGGAGTAATCCCAGCAGCTTGGGGGTGGGTGTCAGTGGTTCTACTGAAAATCTGTGTAAAGTATGGCCACTGTAATATCCCCTACTGTTGTTTTAAATACCTAAACCAAAACTTGTGTGAAATTGATACTGTATATGAGAACACTTTGCATGTCAACATAGTATTACCACCTTATCTGTGTATTCAACTTTACTCATAATGGTAATATAATTCACTAAATAAACAGGTACTAAAAGAATCACCTTGTGGTTGCTGCAAAGGTAGCACATTCACTTCCACTTTGACTTTACTCTTTTAACCTGGCTGTGTGTCTTTTATATACAGTCTGCTGAAAATGGAACAATTCATTGGGAATCTTGAAAGTGGCCACTTTCAGAGACACTTTACTCCTATTCCCAAGTGATCCAATGAATCTAATATAAAGCTTGAAAGTGAGAGAGGAAAATGTGTAAAAGATAACGGAGGGGTCTGCTCCAGCAGAGTCTTTGCTCCCATATCAGTGTTTGACTTTTCCACACAACCTCCTTCATAATTAATGCAGCTCTCTCTGGATTTATTGTATTATAATCACATGTAGGTCATTTCCAAAGCCTTTTCAGTGGTATCATGACTTCACTAGCAGGCTCTCTCTGAACTTATTACTCAGAGCTGCACAGATCCCCCAAACCTACCCATGTTCCATAATGTGTGCATGTCAAAGTCCATATTCATGTGGACTTCACTTAGAAGTAACAGAGGAAGAGGGAAACAGGAAGTGAGGAAGAGGGGCTGAAGGTTGCTGCTGCTGAGTGCTTTGAGCCACACTGATCACTTTTTTTCTTTTTCTCACATAAATATTGAGTATTAGTCACAGTTCATGGACAAAGAAGCCAAAAGCTGTGGAATTATGCTATGAGAGACTTGTGTTTTTTTTTTTTTTTTTTATCAGAATATAGCAGTGAGTCAAGCTGGTGTGTTGGGACGTAATTCTTTAACAAAATTCTTAGTATTTGTATAACAAACCTTAAAAAGCAGCAAGCAATAAGCAGCTGCTTTCCTTTGTTGTCCAGCTGTGTTTCATGTATAGTTGGCAGTATGTGAGGTGGACATGCGCAATTGCACAGCACACCATTTTTTGTCTGTTTGGTCTAAGTTGCTTCTGTTCAAAGCTGTTTCCTAAGGTTGTGTATTACCTAAAATGTCAATTATCCCTCTAATTTTTATCATCAGCAGAAGTTACTTTATTGATCTTTAATTGACGTTTCATGTTCACATAATTGAAAAAAAAAAATCCAGATTATCTGATTAAATGAGTGTAAAGTAAAATCATGTAAACGTTTGGCCATATCCTACTGTGCCGTATGCACTAAATACAGTTAATGGAGTTATTTGATTTGCATTTATATTAGAGTGAGTTAGTTTGCATTCTTTAGCTAATTAGTATGGTTTAGCCACACGAGTTAGGTGTATTAATCCTATAAAGCCAACATTACACTGGTTTTCTTTTCTACCAATTGCCACTATATGCGGTAAGAGAAGCTTGGTTACTGTTATTATCCGTTAAGTGTCTTAGGTTTTGCTCATATATTATTTTTGTTGTCATGCACCTATTTCTATGGATCATAAATAAAATCGTCAACCAGCTACTGTATTTCTTTGCCTCCTTTAATCCTTGTGATGCACGGCACGGTGCTGCCTAGTTTTCTTATTTGTTATGTTTTCCATGTCATTCGATGCTTAATGGGTAAATTAAAAGGTCCTGGAACACAGTGAAGGTGCTGGTCTGGTGAGTTGGGTGTCATCACTTTTGCCGGTTGACAAATAAATAAGCCAAAGTTCAAGCTGCAAGCATAGAATACAGCGCTAAACAGCTGTTTCTACACCCCTATCGAGTCTTCTTACATTGTGCCTCAGGCATTGTGGATTTTGTGGTTCATTGTGTGATTTTCTCTCTCATGACCTAAAAGAACAGTGCTCTCTCTGGGATAATGCAGCAACTTTGAATGTAGGGTTTCTCTGGTGAAAATCTTATTCATTCTCACTTTTATTCATATTTCCATTATCCCTTTCCTAGCATGCTGCTCATAAATGGTGCAAGGTGTTGGCAACAGTAAATGTTGTAACTCATACAATATAGCTTAGCAGGAGACAAATGGAATACCAATGACAATTAATAGTTGAATAAATTATTGGTTTTTCCTGAGCATTTGAGACCTTTTCAATGTTTTGCTAAAATAAGTAGTGAAACAAAATCAGTGCATCACATGTGTCTTTAGTATTACTGAGATTTTTAGATGTGTAAGGTAAAAGATGATATTGATCTGAACAAAGCAGGGTTGTACAAGATAAGAAATCAATACTCAGATATTAATCGACACAAGAAATAAGTACTGAATTAGAGATCCATTTGCAGTGCTATCAATGCTACTGTGCCATCTTTATCTGCCCTGACAGATTAACACCAATTAGAGGTACATATGGCTCCTCTGACCAGCAGAGAAACAACACTGAGTTGCTGCGCAGAATAAAAGTAACATTTTCATACTTTTAAGAGCTTCACACTGCAACAACATCTTGACTTTTTGTGCCCAATTTGTAAAGCGGATGTGGCAACGACACACACATGCAAATTGGAAATATGCAGCAAGGTTTTTCTTTTTGTTGTCATTTTCAGGCATCTTATAAAACACCTGAGGGAGCCAGAATCTGTGTGCATGGGTGTCTCTGTGTGTGAAAGACTGAGTTTACATGAGCCTCTCTTACATAAAGATAAATGAGTTGTTTACCTGTCTGCTCAGTAAGCAGCTACTTTCTCTTTGCTTCACTCAAACCTGAGAAATCATGCATTTTTCAAACAAATGAGCACTCAGACCTGCAACAGGAAAATCCTGCATTAGTAATGAGAGTAAGATATGGAATCATCAGGTGGAGAACAGAAAACAGAGATCTCCTCCTATTGATTTTAAATGGTGAAGCATATTTTCAGGTTAATATTTTGCAAGGAGGGGGCTATGTGAAGTCTTGCTGTCTACATGTCTCATGACAATGCAAACCTCTAAGTGTTGATTATGGGAAGAAGGGGAAGTAGAGGGCAGCATTACTTCATAGACTCCCAGTCCAGTCACCAAGGGAACAAGACTAACCTTAGACAATGTTTCAGGTCTTGAAGTTTTTTGTTTAGCTTTTGATTAAAATATCTTTATTCTCTATATCAGCCTAATTAACATATTGCCAGAGTTACGAGGTAAAAATCCATACCTAAGTTAAAAAGATATATGGCCTTGCACCTGTAATGATGCAAGGGTCGCTGCTATATGACCTTGTGTTGATACCACTCCACAGAAATCCCCCCCCCCCCCCCCCAGAAAAAAACAACAATGAAAAACAAAACAAACAAACAAACAAAATACAACAACAACAACAACAAAAAAAAAAACCAACTGGATACGGAAACAAAAATAAGCAAGTTATTTGAGCTTACAGCCTCAACCACTCTTGAAGTAGATCCTATCCTTTGCCCTGTATAATCATAAGCCAAATAAACCTGTGGAAAACACATTTGCAAATGTTGATTGATTAACTCAAAAGCTCAGAAGATGATGGTTATCATATATCTCAGTACAAGTGTGAGTGAAATGAATACGAAAATTTAAAGACACACGACTGAATTTTGGCAAATTTTCATGCTTTAAAGGAGAAGTTCAGGATTTTTGACGCAAGGCCTCATTTGCAAGTGAACCAGGGTCCTACTTATCACTGAGGACAGTTTCAACATATTTCATCCCATTATTCTAGTTCCAGGAGGTTGCCGATGCTAATGCTAGTGAGAGTGAATAGGAATCTGCTAGCCTGTCATTAAAACCAATCTTATCCACTCCACAGAACATCCGATGCAAATTGGCAAGCCTATCTGTGTAAATGGTGAGTTAAACTTGTAAACTCATGTGTTAAACTAGTAAAACTAGCCTTGTATGACAAATTTTGCGTTACATATTGAGGAGCTAATTTCTTACCAGCTGCGGAATTATATACTTTGCTTCTGGGTGGTAGTGTCAGTGTATTCCGGTTTATAGAGATATGTTGACAGTTAGTTTAATGAAAAAAAATTGAAATCGTCATCAAAATCTGACACATCCTCATGTCTTTCCGACATGGCTGTAGTTTTGAATGTATATTTGTGTAATCAAATTCCTTTGTGCATGTAGCAGCAGATGACATCACTCTGCTGCCAAATACAGGAAGTCAAACTTTGTAAAGTGTCTTAGCAGCAACAATCAAAATGCAACAAAATGCAAGGTTAGTTTTATTTGTAACATCATACTATTAATACAGCATTTATCCTGGATGTTCTGTGGAGTGGTTAAGATTATTTTTAATGACAGGCTAGCAGATTCCTATTGACTTACACTAGCATTAGCATCGGCGACCTCCTGGAACTTGAATAATGGAATGAAATATGTTGAAACTGTCTCCAGTGATAAGTAGTAGCCTGGCTCACTTGAAAATGAGGACCTTTGTCAAAAATCCTGAACTCCCCCTTTAATGCCCGCTAATAATGGTTAGTGTGGTATCTGTCTTGCACTATGTTTTTGGTCTAAACCCCCTCCAGTCAGTAAAAATCACTGCAATGTGGACCCTTGCCCTTTCACTTTCTCTCTTTCTTTTCCTTGCTTCCTCCAAAAAGTCCCTTTGTGTTTCTTTGCTGAGTCCGCTATAGAATGCATCCAAAACAACCTATGTATTGACATGCAGTTGCTGGCTTGTCACTTGGCACCGCTGATGCCATGACCTGGGAAAAAAGTGGTGAAGTGTAGTTTATCTGCCTCAGGACAGCACAGGGCAATGGCGGCTCCAAGAATTTGCATAATGTGTGTCATCAGAATGAGTCGGAAGCTCAGAATTTTAAGGTTAGAAACTTATGTAAAGTTGCTTTTATCAACATCTCCTATTCTGCAATAAGACTTTGCTTTTGAATCTATTTTGAATGTCTTGTCAGCCAGTAAATCTTTTTCTAAACACCACACAAAAGAAAAATGTTCACTAGTATGCAGTGCACTTGTCCCCCAGTTGAAATCCCCCTTCAAGCAGAGGTCCAAAAAAATAGGCTTGGGGCTTATCAATCAACTGTAACTTGTAAAATACTCATTCTAAACCCATACTAGCTGGGTCAAACACATAGCCCTCAAAGTGTAAAACAAACTCATAAAACATTCAGTGTATATCTGGTTTATTACTCTCAAAAAACCTTCACATAAATGTTCAAAATAGATGAAAGGAAACTTATTTTCATATTCCAAGACAAAGATGCTTAAATTCATGAAAGACAGCTAAGCTAAGGAAAGTTGCGCCTGGTCTGGTACCCTTTTATTTCAGACGGGAAGTTGATACACAATTAAAAGGTATTTAACTAAGACTTTGACATCCTCATTATTTTTTCTCATGTGTCTATCTTCTTCCCTCTTTAAGGCTCTATCTTCTATATATGACAGGCGGGCCAAATCATTTGAGGCTTGCCATAGTAAAAACTGAATGGATGCATAATGAATGACTTATTGCATAGAATGAATGTGCATAATATTCCGCTCAGATTTTCTTTTCTGCCAGCAGCTCAAGCATCCACTCAGCCACTCAGAGAGAAGCAGTAAAAAGTCTCAGGCTTAACAATATTTACATCTTATGACACACAGCTACACCCACATTTACCAGTTGCTTGACCCTTGGATCATTTCCGCATGTTTTATTCATGTCTGCTGTCTCATAAGTGTTTTATGAGGGTGTCTACTGTGGCTGTGCTTTTTTCCTTTCAAGCATACGCTCTCTCCTGGACTCCGAAAGTAAATATACAAGAATGAATGTTGATCACAAGCTGTTTCTGTGGGTTTGCTCTTAGCTTATCAGCTCATTGCCTTTAAGTATCAAATTAATTGCAAAATCATTGTGTATATTCCCCAAGGACACGGAGATTTAATTATATATTCATTCTAAATGGCTAACCAAAATGAAATATTCATTACTTATCACAGAAATTCCTGTGGTTTCCCATGGCAGTGTTCTGTTTCATATCAAGTGAACACTCATTGATAAAGAAAATATCAAAGATTTACATATAGGCCAGTGTGCTGCCAGGAATTATACAGACATATTATGTGTTGAAGAACTACCCTGCGCAATACTGTCAAAGAATACAAAGTTTGAAATACTTGCTCTTGTGTAAAATCTGAAGCTGTGTGGATATACATTTAATTTGAATCAATTCTGTAAGGCAAAGTACAGCTTAAGGTATAATAAATTTGGCCCTTCTTCAGAGTAGATTATAATCTAGGACTTATCATTAGAAACATGTAAAAAAAAGTCAGGAGGAAGGCAAAAAATAAAAATACAGAAAAAAGTTGACTGAAAATAAAACAAAAACAAATCTAGAAAATTCCACTTTCAATAGAAACATTTCCTAAAAATGTTTGAAAAACAACATGTTTCAAAGGAGCCATATCTTGAAAAACGGACTTCTAAAGTGCCACTGGCATGAAATTGCCAGCGACTTTTGGTCCCTTTTTAGTCACACAAGTATCTTAATAATGTATTAAAGGATCGTTTGTCGTAATTTAGCCTCGTCGTAGAATTGCAGGCGCTACTACTGTAGGTAGCACTACTGTTAGCGCTGGCGTACAATGACCTAGGTTCAGTGGGAGGGACCAAGGCACGCTTTTTATGCGGTCTCCAGGGCTGCAGACTTTGTGTGTAAACTTCACTCCTGACAACTTCATGAACCTTGGGCAGTAAAGTGTTTTTTCTCGGCGATCACTTCCCTTAACCTGACGCAGTTCCCACCATAAAAACACCTCACGGACAGACAACATCACCGCATCACAGCTCAATGCTAACGGTTAGCCTATGACTTGTTTGCTATAATTTACTTACTTGTCAGGGGTCTCTGTGGTACTGCATGTACTTCTAACTCCTTATCAGACTTGAGCGCATACAGCTCCATAACAGGCTGGTTCATTTTATTCTGTTGATTGGATTCTGATCATCCACAGTGTTTACAAATAGCATCCACGTGAGTTATGCCAGTGCTCTAACCAAATCCTAACCCTTCAGAATCCTTGTCTGTTCCGGGGCGACGTCATGAAATGGCCGTAAAACATGTCAAGATTGGTCGAGAGCTTCAGTGGTTCAATACAGTCAGCCGTCTAACTTTCATGTTTGAAATTAGACACATAAAAAAACTAATATTCAACACCAAATTAGTTTCTATTGTGGCAAAGGGAACATACAGTATTTAGCCTATAGCTGTATATGCCTGTAGTTGACTTTTGGAACATTTGAAAAGCTTTAACTATACAGAACATCACATTTCTGAAAAGATATTGGAGTGTTGGGATATCTCAGTATGTCAAGGCCAGAAATGTTGGATCTGGTACTGTTTGAAAAATTCCCATGATCAGAGCTTATAGAGATAACTTTAATTTCACACATTCTATCACTTTATCCAGAAATGTGACCTAAAACTCTGATGTAAGGTGGAAGGCATACTGTACATGTGAACATTGCAGAGAGACATCACATGACCTAATCTCAGATGGTTAGAAAGACAATGGACACAAAATTTGTGGTGAAATGAGATCAGGTTTTAGCTTCCTTAGGAAAAAAAAAAAACCTGGTCTACATTAACCAATACGAGAAGGACCATCCGGGGTGCTACTGTAGGTATTACATAGCAAGCCTTTGTGAGGTTTTGGGGGTGCATCGGTCTACAGTATGGCCCATATGTTTTTTATATGGGTGAACACACCATTAGCCCATGTTTGAGGGACACATACTACCATTAAATAAACATGCCTCCCAGCAAGTAAGGGGATATTTAATCAATTTAATGCTAGGCTTCTTTCTGGGTTACTTATATAAGTATGACTACAAATATATAGTGCATGTGTGCCTAACTGGTCTGCCTACAGTCCTGGTCTACATACTACTGTAGGCAGGTGGTGAAAGAAATAGGAAAACCAGATGGTAGCAACCACAGACTGTAGCAGCAGAAAACAATGGACACATTCCTACAGGTATTGCTAACCTGCAAAAAATTATATTTTCAATCCACAATAAATTATTACTAATACTTAAAGAAAGGATGATAAAAGACAATGGTAACCAGGCTTATCTCCTACTTTTTTTTTTTTTTTTTTTTGTCAGTATGGTATCAAGATCTCCACAGATTAATGCTTATACAGAGAGCAAAATACTATCTAGTCTTGATCTTAGCCAACCAGCAAATTTAATCACAACATTTAAATAAAGGGAGAATTTTAGTCAACAAAGTTGGACACTTTCAAATGAATTTATCCTTTGGTATCCTAAATGTATGTCAAAATGTGTTATTCATAAGATGCACATGTGCAGCACATTATGCTTTACAGCATCATAAAGCATCTTTTCTGTGCTGATCAGGAGGTCAGTGTTGCAGTGAGTGCAGTGTCAGTAGTGGACAGAACATAGTTCTATTTTGTCAGTTCTTGATGTGAAAGACATGTTTTATACCTGAGTGCACCTCGTGCCTTGGTGTCAGTTTAAGTGGCCCGTAGACTAAAGCGGTTCACCATTTAGAAACTGCATCCTGCCCAGGAGATTTCACCATTACCATACCGCCCCCCCTTCTTGGTTTCAGCTCACTGTGTGAGACCTCATACTGTCTATGGTCTCCCCAGAGACAGCAGAATCATCCTTGGCTGGCCAAGAGCCTTACCTAGCAGAATGGAGCTCTTAGTCACAATTTAAACTGTTATAAAGTTTTGTCTGAAGGTCCAAAAGTAATCACAGGGGGGGGGGGGGGGGGGGGGGGGACACACAACAACAAGATGGTCCTTTATTATTGCAGATAAAGCACAGCAAACTGTGTACACTGCTGTAATGAAGCGGATAGCAAAATTCAATGTTTCCCATAAGTCTGTCCACTTATCCACTTAAATTAGGTCTTTTTTTAAGGCTTGTAATAAGATTGAATTTGGTTTAGACAAATTGAAATATACTTGTTAATTCCCTCTCAGGGTTTCAATGTCTGACTCAACTAATTCTGTTCTTGCCCACCTCCCCAGGTGAAACTTATCCAGATTGTTCATGTTCTATTGGCTCTGTTTTCTCTCTCACTAGTGTCACAATATAAAGTAGGTAGCTCCCCGAGTCACACAAGGGCACGGTAGTATTAGAAGAAGAGACAGTAGATGCAAGAAGAATCTCACACATGAGATGAGTTTACAGTAAAAGAAGTCTGGTTTCAAAAACCAGAGAAAAACACACATTCAGTAACAATACTTTCAGAAGTATCTAGACAAGCAAAGACATCAAAAGCTCACATAAATGTGCAATTTGTCAAATTGTTCACAGAACTGGAAATCAGCAATATTAGCTACATTTTCAATGTTGTGCCTATATAGTAGGCCTATCTTTTCAGACCTGTGATATGAGATATAAATTTGCATCAGTCTGTTAATCTGACAGCATTCATCTAGTAACACATTATTTTTTTATTCCTTCACCGTTGTTCAGACTTGTGTCTGTGTCCAAATCTCGGGACGCTGGAAATCAAATCTCGTTCCGAAATTGCGTGATAACTCGTGTCAAAACACCACCAATCAGACACCAAAACAAATAGCAATCGCCAGGTAATGTAGATACTTTTGTTCATTTTTCTTCTCTAGCATGTTGTCGGACACTCATTGAGACTCTCTGAGCCCTTTGGTGTGGAAAAAAAAAGCATGTTTTGAGGGCGAACTTAGACGCAGGGGCCAGTTGCCCCATACTTATCATTAGCTGGGTTGCTAGGCTGCTGCTAGGGTGCCTGCCTGGCTAAATACTGGAGCTATCTTGAAAATTCCTTTCTCCATCACTCACATATATGAAAGGACATAATGAAAATAGACCCCAGGTTCAAAACAAGTGAAATTCCCCTTTAAGTCATCTCAAATAAGCTATATGTCTGACAGCAAATGGGTATTTTTTTTCTCTGCAGCATATGGCCCCAGCCTGAAAGTACTGTTCGTGTCAAAAGATGAAATGGGAGCTCACGTGAACTTTAGGCTTTCCATCAGAATGAAGTTAAGGAATGGAAGCCTGAAAGAACCTACTGTAAACTGTAAATCATGACCTGACTAAAACACCTGCTCACCTCTGACAGACTTTTCAAATTTTTTTCAGTGTATAAAAGAATGTAAGTATACTTATCTCACTTTTTTTTTCTTTTGGTTTTATTCAAGGGGCAAACTCTGCTGGAAAAGAATGAAGCCCGGAAGTTGAGTTAAATAATTGTAGTTCTTTCTTCAACCACTAGGGGCTGGCTCCAAAACAGATCAAATTCCCAAAGACTCCCATGCTAAAAAAGGCCAACTTCACAGCAGAAATAAACATATTTACAGCCTGGTTCAAAAAATCACTTTAGGTTTAATAGGTCACGTTTATCTTCATGTCAACTGTGAGGGGGGTGAATTTATTTTACAATTCATCCATTTAGATGGTATTTCTTGACATTACTTATAGGGGCTTGTCCTTTTGATTGACAGGAGGCAGATCGGGTGTTGGTTTTAGCCGTGGAGGCTAATAGTTAGCTGCCTGCTTGCTCCAAGGAAGGCCTCAGCCTGTACCAGAGTTGCACAATGGCAGTTTTTAGCTGGTCAACAGCAAGTTTGAGTATGTCTTACCTTTAAACCGCCTATCTTCGTTTGTTCTTCTTCACTTTGGATTAGCTTGGTTAGCGCTAGCTTGTCTATCAATAGTATCAATATTGTCTTGTCTCAATATTGTACACTCAGCACCCCTTCTTGACAGAAAAAAAATTAATGTAGAAATATTTTTGCAAATTTACTAAAAAGAAAAACTGAAATATCACATGGTCATAAGTATTTAGACCCTTTGCTGAGTACTGAATAGAAGCAGCCTTTTGAGCTTGTACAGCCATGAGTCTTCTTGGGAATGATGCAGCAAGTTTTTTGCATCTGAATTTGGGGATCTTCTGCCATTCTTCCATGCAGATCCTCTCCAGTTCTGTCAGATTGGATGGTGAATGTTGGTGGACAGCCATTTTCAGGTCTCTCCAGAGATGCAGTTGGGTTTAAGTCAGGGCTCTGGCTGGGTCAGTCAAGAATGGTCCCAGAGTTGTTCTGAAGCCACTCCTTTGTTATTTTAGCTGTGTGTTTAGGGTCATTGTCTTGTTGGAATGTGAACCCTCAGCCAAGTCTGAGGTCCCGAGCACTCTGGAAGAGGTTTTCTTGCAGGATATTGCTGTACTTGGTCACATTCATCTTTCCTTCAATTGCAACTAGTCGTTCTGTCCCTGCAGCTGAAAAACACCCCCATAGCATGATGCTGCCACCACCATGTGTCACTGTTGGGATCGTATTGGGCAGCTGATGAGCAGTGTCTGGTTTTCTCCACACATACCGCTTAGAAGAAATACCAAAAAGTTCAATCTTGGTCTGATCAGACCAGAAAATCTTATTTCTCACAGTCTGGGAGTCCTTCATGTGTTTTTAAGCAAACTCTATGCAGGCTTTCATATGTCTTGCACTGAGGAGAGGCTTTCATCGGGCCACTCTGCCAAAAAGCCACACCTGATGGAAGGCTGCAGTGATAGTTGACTTTGTGGAACTTTCTCCCATCTCCCCACTGGATTTCTGGAGCTCAGCCACAGTGATCTTTGGGTTCTTTTTTTACCTCTCTCACCAAGGCTCTTCTCCCACGATTCCTCAGTTTGGCTGGACGGCCAGGTCTAGGAAGAATTCTGGTCGTCCCAAACTTCTTCCATTTAAGGACTATGGAGGCCACGGTGCTCTTAGGAACCTTAAGTGCTGCAAAAATCCTTTTGTAACCTTGTCCAGATCTGTGCCTTGAAACAAAATTAACTTTTTTGATTTTAGCAAATTGCTGCAATGAAACAAAGAATAAAAACTTTAAAGGAATCTGAATACTTTCTGTACCCACTGTAGTATTTTCTGGGAGTGACTGGCTTCACATTCCCCTCTTCAGACGTGACCAGATACTGCATCCATTTTTTCCCACAGTCTTTGGTTTTATTTTAGCTCAGATATCACCAGGGGAGAGTCTGTTTAACTCTGTGGTGTGTCCCGTCATGTCATGCGATGGAAGAGATACCAGGTTTCATTGGCTGTGAAAGGTATGCCTGTGGTTAGCAGATAATTATAAGAAAAATGTACCATGATAATGTAAATCAACAAAGAACGCAAAGACTATGGATGGGAACTACAGTGGATCTAAGGTGTTAAAAACTTCTTGTACAGAATGTCCTGTTGATGAAAACCTAAAGCAGTAACAATTTTTATGCACTACATAATACAGGATTATTAATAAAAGTATTATGGCTTCATATGGTACTTACATAACTATAAATCATGATGTAAAATGTTATATGCTATAACATTGCCAAGGGGTGTATTGTTGTACATTGACTTACCAGCAGTAATATGTCACTGTTGATTATTTTTACATTTTACCATATGTATCTTATGACCGTAAATAAGTCAATATTCCAAAAGGGAAGCAAGACCTTTGAGGAAACACACACAAACACGCACACACATACGACCTTTTAGAATACAGTGCATTGCTTCAGGTCCTTGAAAGCATAGTGCTCTTACGTCACACTCCATCACACCACGGACCTCTGCCCTGCTAGTGTCCCCACTGTGACACTCCCAAGAGAGAACGCACACACACACACACACACATATAGTACATCATGGCCTACAGAAAGACATCTGGAGCAAAGTCATCAGAGTGACACCTCTGTAGACCGAACACCTAGGGCTATGTTACATGTGCATTTATATGCACGTGCATTAAATGTAGAACATACACCGTGATAATGATCTGTGTTTAAAATCTTGACTCTCCTTTTTAATCAGTTTCTTTGTTTAACCTTTAAATTGAAATGAACAAAGAATGAAGCAGATGTTTACTATTGACAACACACCTTATTCTGCTTTGTAAAGAAGTCAGAATAGTTATGACGATCACACAGTGCAGTCCTTTAAGATTATAAGCAAGATGTTCCACTGTGTTAATGAGTTTAAGGACACCATTTTTGCTGTAGAGAATTTATTCCAGAGCAAAGCCCCACTCTGCTGCACAATATCAGATGAGATATTCAGAAAGCTTCTCAGATTTAACTGGATTATGGCCAGTCACTTATCTATTAAACTCAAGCACTCCGTAAATAAGTAGATGATTATAATCATGCTGTGTAATTATACGTTAATGGTGTTGTGTGTGGTTTATACACATCATCATTTGATAATCCACAGGAATTTAAAGCAGAATGCCCAAATGTCACCTTCAATCAGCTTCAAACCAACAATAGAAACATGAATCTGCCTTTATGAAATTTCATAAGTTGACGCGTACAGTAAACAACAAAACAACATTAACTAAATAATGTTGATATGTCAAAAATAAATTAACTCTAAACATTTGAATAATTTGACAGAGTTAATTAAACTAAATTCCCCTTAGTATTCTTGTAAAAACTAATTAATTGTGGGGGGTAACTGGCATTTTCCAAGTCTGTCAAGAGATCCATTTAGATAAAATGGCAATTAGAGTGACAAGCCAGAGCAAAACAGCTTTGAAGTTGAGCTCAACTTTCCCATTGATGGAGGTTTGAGTGGTAAAATATCATGTGCTTAGTAACCCGCTGTGTGCATGTGTTCAAAAGTTTTGAACTCAACATTTGACAGTGGCTGTGAAAAGTGTCCACGAGCTGACTGCCTGAATATTTTTATCTTAATCTCTTAAAATGTTGATTTGGGACATCATATCTCTGTATCAGTAATTTATGTCCGCTTCTGTTTCCGCATAGCTGTTGAAAATTGGGTGACTCCCTCCATTGATTCATCATGAGTTGATTATCCTTGGCAGTCTCAATTTTAACTGATTATTTGCACTTAAAATGTGGAACAGATGAAAATTAAATCAGACACATTTCTCAGAAAAAAAAACCTTTATGTGATATTTATTCCAGCCAGACAGCTGACATTTAAATGCCCTAATCATGAGCTAGCTTTTAAAAACCTAGGAAAGCCAATCTATAACACTGTGATAGATGAGCATGAGGCTTTTTCAAAAGATGGAAACAAAATGTGACTCATCGCTCAACACTGTTACCCGGCTGAAAACCAAAGTTATAAGGAACATTTTAACCCCCTTCAAAAACACCCCAGTGCTTGAAATTGATTGCAGAGATAAAAAGTTATGGGTATTGGCAAATGAAACAGCAGCAATGTTACAAATATACAAACATTTGCTTCAATAGTTTCAAAGTTAATGTCTAATTTTTCTGTGATCAAAGCTGTTTGACATTGCTCTTCCTTTTCGGAAATAAATCTTAAGTTATATTATTATTAATAAAAAAAAGACTTGTTGAGGCGGGTGTCTGTAACAGAGGATGGGGATGTTATTAATGGGTGTGCAGCCAGTTTTATGCCCAAACCATTAAATAAAGTTCTTAATGCCTTAAGATTCATCGCCAGCATGTTGAGCTATTGTACCAACTCAGTTATTACTTCTTATAAAGCAGTTAAAAATTCATGCTCTGCACACTTGGTACCAGTCCAGTCAAGACTGTTAATGTAGTTCATCATTGACTGTGGTCATGTTTCCAGAAACATCCACAACTCAACAACACTTTTACTTTTATAACGACGAACCATGCCTGGTGGCCAGGCATGAAGCAGAGCTAGAGGGATAGGTAACACAGGCCACCTCTGAAATACCCAAAGTGTCACCTCAGGTGATTGACAGGTCACTAAATTTTAAACTAGTTTCTGAATTAGTCACCCTTTAAAAGTACTGGTATTTTGCTGCACATTTACAGTTGTGCTTGAAAGTTTGCATACACTCCCATTAAAGATGGAAAAAAATCAGCTTCCAGTGGAAAAGCTGAAATTGACAAAAGTAAATAATAATAATAATAAATAAGAATTTTATGAAGAATATATCGATTTTGAATTGTGGTTCAACAAAAATTTTGAAAAACAAACAAAAAATAAAACAAGGATGACGGGGATCCTGAACAAAAATGGTGTGGACAACACTATGAGGCAATCACTTTAATCAAGTGTTTTCTGCAATGTCCAATCAGACTTCTGCACCTATTCAAAGGTATTTTGGCCCACTGTTCATGAGCAAGGTGCTCATATTTGTCTGGGACACTTTTGTTTGTTTTTTTATTTTTTTTATTTTTAGCCACAATTGAAAAATCTGTAGTTTATTTTACTAAATTATAATTTAGTTAATTTTTATTTATTATCACTTTTTTCAGTTTTTGTTGCTAATAACTAATTGCTGTTACAAATTTAGCCTTTTCTTAAATGGCAGGGTATGTAAACGTTCAAGCACAACTGTAAAAATTTGTCCCTGTGCAAGTACAACTGCTAATGTTGTTCTACAGGAGTATAAGATTAGTTTTGAAATAATGTGAGGGAACCAAATCATATTCAATCTTTAGTGTGTGTATGAAAGGGACCGTTCATCAACTCAGTTAAAGAAATCAATATTTTTACATTGGAGCTGAAAACAAACGAAAGAATTCCCAAAGATTACTTCAGTATTCAAGTCACTTACTGTAGCACTAAGTTAGAGCTACATGATCCAATTTAATTCAAGGCTGGTAAGTTGATTTTAAAGAAAGCTTAATGAAAGGTGAATGAACATGTGGAGAAATTTAGCAATATTGATATTTTGTATTGTATGATATAAGCATGAAGAGAAAAGGAAATATTCCTGACTTTTTTGTAAAGAGGAAGGGCAGATAAGATTGAAACAGACCCCACCCCTGGCCACCCCATGCATAAAAGTCTAGCTTCGCCTCTGACTGTGGCATAGGGAGGAAAGGGCTGAAAATAATCCTCAGTTAGAAACCCCCAAAGCTCCAATGAGCTTGCAGAGTTTAAAGCAGAGCTGATGGTCCTCTGAGACTTTCAGCTGTTTTCTGCAGCTGGAAAGCACAGCTCATTCTTCTGCAACATGAAGATGACATCACCTCATCTTCATAACTGGCCACAAATTTTTACTTATTACTCAATACAAGTGAAGCCAGAAAAGAAAACAAACAAACAAAAAAAAGCCAAACAAAAATCATAGTCTTAATAAAGACAATGCTATTGCAGAAAATCACAATTAATAAACAACCCTTTATGCTCAAAAGCAAATGTACGAATCAAGGTGCAAGCATCAGCTGCAGATTCGTTCAGCAGGGATCTTCATACCTGATTCCCTTTGAAGAGTTGATACTTTTTTCCTTAGCAGGACCTTCTAATGTAGTCTGTGTGTGGTTTGAACTCTACACGATTCTTCAGTTTTCAAAAAGGAATTCTAAAAGTCTGACGTGAATGTGTGGGTGGGTCTACACAGCTTTGATCGAGGACTCTTGAGTCACGCTCTTGGGATGCACCTCATCAAAATCTTCTTTGAAAGCAACACTCAAATTGAGACCCTTTTAGAACAAAATGTTCCCCTTTTTAATTAAGTATCTGAATGAAAAAGACTAATCAAGTGCACATTCTGCAACTTAAGCAAATATCAAATTAGCTTAAAACAATTCAAACATGCCCCAGACCAATAAGGGCTTCAGGGCATTTCAAACTCCTCCATTTTGGACGGTCTCTGACCGACACTTCTTGCCAAAATTGAATATACTGTTCTACATAATTTATTCCCTGTGTGGGCTGCAGCTTTAACTGTGGGCACTGCAGCCTGAGTGCAATTGCTATTCCGAAGAGAGCGATCAGTTTCAAGTTTAATGTTTTTTACTTTGATGTAAACATCAGGAGTATGCCAGTGAGTGGATATGCTGACCATTGCCTCAGGGCAGCCTGCTTCCAAACCCTGTCATGCGCATGTGATTGCAGAGTGAGGAGCATTCATTGTTTTTTAGGACCATGACGGTCAGTTTGCCAACAAAACACAGGTTTTCCATTAAGCACAGACAGAGCTGGTGTCGCCTGCGGTTGGATATTAGGGAAGTGGGAGTCCTATCTGTCATGATGCAGCCTGTTCCAGGTCTTACAACACTCATGTGGCCCAATACTGTCAACCACGAGAAAAGAATTGACCCAAAAAGAATGACTGTGGGGAGGAGGTCTGAGACTGGGAAAATAGCATGGAGAAAATGGCCTATGATTGTTTTTCTTTTTTTTCTGTTCCTTCTCCTTCTTTGAAGGAAGAGAGTTGCAATGAAAGGCACTGGAAGAGCAAACAAAAATCTTACAAGAATGAAACTCAGCTCAGCCTAAGGGCCTGACTATGCCAGAAAAGAACTAATTCATATGAGATGTTGTTCAACCACGTCAGGGGGCAAAAGTGTACACAGCTGTCAGAATGGAAAGCCTGCATTACAGTGAGAGATGAAAATTAGGGGATAGGGGACCAGTAGATATTCAATAATGCAAAGGTTTGTCCTCACAAAAAAGGCCACATGGTGAGTGAGCAAGGGAACAGTGTCTGAGAGCAAGTTCAAACACAATTCACTGGTGAGAAATACTAAGCTTGATATACTAAATATGCTACATGCAATAAAAAAGGACATTAGTGGTAAAAATAGACAAGAAGCAAAAGAAAACACAGATAAGGACAAAAACACACCAAATCCCAGCCATCCTACGTCATACTGATGCATACTTTAGCAAGTCTGTCAGAGGATATGATAATAAAATAAGGAAATGAGAAATAAAAGCTTGGTCTACTGAAAATAATGACATTCTCACGCAGAGCAAAACTATGTAATTGTATCTGAGAACAGAATTTTCATGCCACTCAACGTGCATGAAATAACACACACATCTTGTACTTGTGCTCAAGGAAACAGAGGAAACTCCAGAAGAAACTGGCATCTTCCAGTAAATTTACTGTTTTGGTTACAGTAAATGACTGTGTATCAGCTAAATGACATTTTCTGTCACTTAAATCTCCAGTGCAAAGGATAGCATAACAAGCCATTCCTTACAGTATATAAACTGTTAGCTTACCATTACTACAGTTATGTACACAAATGTACAATTATGTAATAAGATGTTGTAGGCTTCATTACAGCATCCCAATGCAATTAAGTATCTAACTGGCCACTGTGACTGAAAGTGATGTAGGCGTTGTTAGTTGTATTTTGACTATGCTATCGTTTTTAGTTTATTGGTGCTGCTCCTTTTCTTTTTTTGGTTCATAGAAATCCTAGATTACGTTTGTGTTTGCTTTCCCCTTTTGGATTCCCTTTAGTTTAAGATGTCTATCTTTTGATTCTATTCATTTGAGTAGAAGTTTCCCAGTGTTAATGCTTTAGTTCTGCCCCCACAACAATAAAACCAATTTTCTCCACCTTACTATCTTAAAACCAGTATTCATTTGTTGCATTCCAAACACCCTAGCAGAGTCAGGACATAACAAAGTGGGGGCTTGTCCGGAATATACTTTTCCATTTAACTGGTTTTCCTGTGGAGTGCATTTTTGTTCTGAGGTATATTAGGGCTTGTTATGGCCACATCATTTTACCTGGAGGGCTTTGCTTTCCCATCTTGTGCGGCCCTGGATGGCTGCCATGCATTTGGCCCATTTATTGTTGGACACTGGCTTCAGAATCAGCAGGTTGTCAAAAGAGAGACCCAGGCTATTTTAGTTGAACAGTTGGTTGCTTCTAAAGTGTTCAATATTCATTTCCGTATTCATTTGTTGTGTTCCAAATACCCTCGCAGAGTTGGGACGTAACAGTCACTGTTGCACATTTTTAAAATCTTTTTAGGCTGTTTTGCTGTGTATGCGGTGACAGCTAGTGGAGGTATCTTAATTTTCCTTTCTGTGGCCCCCACGCTGTTCTGTTTACAAGATCTGCCATGCATGTGCTAGGGGAGACAGCATTGTTACTATGGCAACCTCCTCCTTTCGTAATTGGTTGAGAAAAACCGTCGCAGCAAAGTTAGGAGCCTAAACTAAAAAGGCCTGGACTTACTAGATATGCACAATCAATGAGTTGTTTTTTTCATTATCAATTTACCTCTTTTACCACATAATATATTGTGTAAAAAAAATTTTTCTTAAAGATTAAAATAAACTCAGGTACAGAGCCTTTAACCATATCTTTATTACCTATCCAGTGAATTTTAATGCCTAACCCAGTCATCATAGATAGATAGATAGATAGATAGATAGATAGATAGATAGATAGATAGATAGATAGATAGATAGATAGATAGATAGATAGATAGATAGATAGATAGATAGATAGATAGATAGATAGATAGATAGATAGATAGATAGATAGATAGATAGATGGATAGATAGATACTTTTTTGATCCCAAAGTGAAATTGTGTGACAGCTCACATACATTCACACCAGTTAAAAAGCATAATCAATAGAAAGTTATACATCTTGGCTCAATATCAACACCCAAATAGTTTGGTTTGAGTCAATTTTTGGGCAGTTCTTTTTTACCTTTAGTTTTTTTCACTATTTTTTTTTTTTTTTGCTTATCTATTGCTTATCTGGGCTCGCTTTCATAGATCACCCCGCTTCTTTCTGTTGCAGATCAGGCTAAAGCAGCTCCAGTAGCAGAATAAGTGCAAGTCAGGATGGCTGTGGTTAAAAAGACAACACACTTTAAGGTTAAAGGAGAAAGCAGAGTGGTGCTCTGAAGGTCATTGATTTAACAAAGGCTTTGAGTAGGTGCAAATGTTGAAGTGCCATTGAGGGATGTATTATGGGTGTGACTCACTCCTCTGACTACACTTTGGATCATAGAAACAGGTTAACGAATGGAATATCATTTAAAAAACTTATGTAAAACCAGTATTTGAATATGATCTCTTTTAGAATGAGCTGGATGGTGCTTTAAACACAAATATAGTCAATGTAAAGGGTATGGTTTTGTTTCTGCCAACAGCACTGGAATAATTATCACCTTTTGTCCATGGTCTCGTGAAAAAAAATTAGCCAGCTTATTGTTGCTGCCAAGGACAGAATGATGAGTTCAGGCAAATCACTTTATGCTTGCAGGGTGTGAAACACAGAAGTTGCTGCAGTGCACCCTGGGGAGATTACAAAGGCACATCCATACCTGCCAGCACCACTGGAATTCCCTGTGCTTTTAAAGGAGTTTCCGTAGAATTGAAAAGCTAAATGCACAAAAGGATAATCCACCAAAAATCCATTAGTTGGATAGAGTCTAGCAGAATCACGCTGCTTAACCTGATTTATTATATTGTTTTTCAGGAGATTTCCTTGAATCTCTGTGATTGATGTGCTTGGTTAGCATGGCTAATAGAGCCATGTTTATGGGAAATATGCCACATGGAATGAACTGGAATGAACCAACAGGTTTAAAACACAGTGTTCAGAGAGTCTACTGTTGTATACAAAGCATAGAGCTAAAACTTTTTGCCTTTTTCTCATCACATATACAAACACAAATAAACAGTGGGTGCTTGGTAAAGATATTTATGTAACCACAGCTGCCTACTCACATCCTGAGTCCTAACTTCAGCATGTACAGCATATTACAGAAACAGCTCAGCGATTGAGATTGGTGATACAGGCAAGCACCCGAAGGTTCAGAGGCCATGCTTGTTCACTCAAACCCTGATGTTACAGCAGGTCAAACATAATGGAAAGAAATACTAATGAATACAAAGCAGCTGAGCGTTATCCACAGAACAAAGCCAGTGCTGCGGCATATCACTGTGTCCGCATACATTTGTGAGAGTGTGAATTTTTACTCAAGTGCATGTGGGATGCCAGCTGCTTTTCATCTTGTGGGAAACACTTTGCCTCAGAGGTTAAGCAGCAGTGCAGTCATTTTGTTGGGATGAAAGGGTCAATATACTGCAGTCATACTGTAGCTGATGAGCTGAAATGGTTTATTATATTGACAAAGATCTTTTAGAAGACTCAGGTGACAGTTTGAAATAGAATTTCCTGTCGGTGTCTGTTTTATTTAACTGCCTCCATTGTGTTTTTTTGTATCTTTATGTGGTATTGTGGATTTTTCATAATGTACAATTTATTTTATAGACATGTTTTTGTGAAAATATGTACAGTAGCATGTGACTTGGTTTTAGATTGTAGTAGGAACATATTTTTTTTTTTTTGCAGTAAAGCAACCATTAGACAGAGGTCTCAGCCCCAAAGAATCAACCAGATGTGTGTCCTGTGGCCACTCCTTTTTTTTTTTTTTTTTTTTTTTTTATCTCACTCGATGCTTGTTTTGGGAGAATATTGTCTTTGTCTAACACCTGCTGGCTGATAGTCTGCACACATAACATAAATCCAAACTGAGAAGCAAACATTGTTGAACTATTAAGCCTGGTTTAGGGCTAACTTTTCTTTTACCTTTTCATACATTGTATCTTACCGTGCCTCTGCTAAAAATAGACTCTTTCATTGTTTCCCATCCTTTCACTCCAACACAGAAATGACATCAAAATAATAAAACAAAGTTTTATTAGACTGTTTTTGAGTTTTTGATTAGTCAGGTCAGATAAATATCAAGTTTAACATCCTGATTTAAATCTGGAGCATGTTTATTGGAAAGAGCACAAATATACAATTTACATTGATTTGGCTTTGCACACTTAAAATGTGATGTACTAAAACTGTTTCTACAGATGCAGGCATGAAAAAGTTCCCCTTTCTGCCAACTGCCAGCCACTTACCAGTGACTTGTCTGCTAATTTGATTGCACAGAGAAACGCCCGCGTTCCCAGGGGGAACTGCAGTTTAGAGACCGTGCGTGATGACGTATTTGTGGGAGAAATCGTTCGGCCAGTGATAGTGCAGTAATGGTGCACTATTACTGCACCACTTTGGCAGAAAAAGGAAGAACTTTTTCATGCCTGCATCTTTAGTCAACAATTAAATAAATATTTTTGCCATTCAGTTTTTGTTTTTGTCCCAGGTGCAGGAAAACTGTTTACTTTTAAAATAATCAAATAAATGTTTTTAAGGGGCATAGAGATGGTATTTGCCTGTACACTCAAGAGGTGGACAATCCAGGTGCCATAAAGAAAAAAGCCCTACCATGTTTTTGGATCTGCATGCACATTTAGAACAGGCATTTTCACTAACGAGCTCATCTTCCTGCAGAGGAGCTGTGCTAATTAAAGGTAGAGTCCGAAGTCCCCCCGTTTCTGTTTGCAAACAACAGTATTCAAACTGAGCGCCCCTCACTCTCAGGCTAATGGCTGTATGTTCTTCAGCCTATATCCAGCTTCAAGCCTCTCCTTCAGACCTCAGAAGCGGGTAAAAGCCAAACCAATATTAACTCTGGTTTCCCAACTTGTACTATCAGCTCTTACCTTTTCTTCGGTATATTCACCGTTTTCTTTCTTTCTTTTTTTTCCTTCGAGAGTTCGACTGACTGAGCTTATTCCCGCACAGCTTCATGCCCTTAGCTCTGTCATTGGCTGGCGATATAAACAGAAATCTCCACCCAGAAATGTCCCAACCAGACCATAACAAAGCGAAAGAGGGAATCACAGACAGAGGGAGAGGGAGTTGCATTCAAACTCACCACTACACGCAACAAGAGGCCCAAAGGCACAGTTTGAGACAGATTTCACTCGCATATTTATTTTCAGGGGGGACACTTCGGACTCTACCTTCAAATTCAACCACTTTAGTCATTGGTTGGAACAACTGCCAGACAGGATTTTTACTTTCTGGACCAGTGATATCCACTTCTGGTACACTCACACAGTGTGGTGAAATCTTGGCAATTTTCCCACTTCCTTAGATGCTCTTTTATTTATTTTTCCTCTGAGAAATTCTACTTTGCTTTAAAGACCCACAATGTCACTTTTCCACCTTAAACATTTGCATTTCTGACTCATTTTGATGGCACACCAACATTCATTATGTGCATTTTCTAAGCTGTCACTGCCCAGCGGTGTTCCCAGGCTCAGAAACTGCACTATGTAACTTTTCCATCCGGGACGCGGCCATGATGTTGCAGCCAGCTATTGGTTGCGGACCACATCACGTACTAGCAAACGGATATGAATCAGACATGAACACAGTGGGTGTTATGAACATGCACCATGGCGAATTTGGCAAAGAAATGCAAGGAAACATTACTGGAGGATGAGAGAAAAAGAAAGAGAGGAAAGGACAGAACAAGAGTCAGGATAAGACTGTCTTTTACTGGCTACAGTGAACTCACAGTACAGGTAGGATGCAAGATGGATGCTAGTTTAGCTGTTGATACAGTAGCGGCCACATCACTGAGAAAACTGCTAAAAGTTGTGCTGTAGGTCTTTAAACCCATCTCTAGATTAAGGGGAGAAAGGAGCTTTTGGTGGGGGTTAAGGACCTTGCTCAAAGGACCCATGGTGGTTCACAGAACCATGTAGGGGGTTTAAAAAAAACCTGAACCCAGGTTTTCTGGACCGAAGATCAATCAATCAATTTTAGTTATATAGCCCTTTACAGTACATAAGGTGGCCAAAGTGCTTTCCATAAAAACATCATAGAAGAATAAGAGAATAAGAATAAGAGAATAAGAACAGCATGAAGAAAATAATAGGCAAATCCAAGTAAATACAAATAAAATATGAAAATATATCACCACCTTACTGGGTGTTAAAGGCCAGTCTGAATAAATGTGCTTTGAGTCTGGCTTTAAAAAGGCCAAAGTCTGTTGTAGAGCTCATGTCAGGAGGCAGCTTGTTCCAGAGTCTGGAACTTTAGGTTAAGAAATTAACCCCGGTTCTCTGAAACATGAGTGAGGTATCTCACTATGGGACACGCCCCCAGACGCTGTCCCCAGAAGCCATTTTTCATTACGCCAGTCCTGACTGGCAGGCAAAGGTGACGTCTGCTCCGGAGGGGGAGGGACTTCCTCCCACTATAAAGAGCCTGACGTCACCATCTCTCTTCAGTCTAGGTAAGCACACCTCTTCCTCGCTCCAGGCAAGGAGGGTGGTCTGGTGAGATACCTCACTCATGTTTCAGAGAACCGGGGTTAATTTCTTAACCTAAAGTTCTCTTTCAACATTCGTTTCGGTATCTCACTATGGGATATAGAGACTCCCGTATTGCCAGACAAGCTTACCTCGAAGACCATTTGAGAGCTGTAACTCACACAGGCACAGTGCCTACGCTTAACACTGTGTGGGACAGTGAAGGTGCCGTGACATCCAGCCTGTAGAATCTAGTGAAAGTGTGAGGCGTCGCCCAGTTGGCGGCCGCACAGACATCTTCCACAGAGGCGCCTCCAAACAGCCCCCAGGATGCAGCCATTCCACGAGTGGAGTGAGCGCGCAAACCTGCGGGAGGTTGTAGTCCCTTACTGTTATACGCCATGGTAATAGCCCCCACAACCCAGTGAGACAATCTCTGTTTTGTGAGGGGCTTCCCTCTGTGAGGTGGGGCCCACGACACGAACAGCTGTTCGGATTTCCTGAAACCAGCTGTTCGGTCCAAATAGGTGCGCAACGCCCGTACGGGACAGAGGGCGTGAAGCCGCTCGTGCTCCGATGACGAGAAAGGCGGCGGATAGAAAGCCGACAGCTCTATGGGGAGGTATGGCAGGGCGGGGTTGAAAACCTTTGGCACAAAGGCAGGGTTCGGCTTTAGCAGAACCTTAGAATTCCCCATCAGAAACTGCATGCAGGATGGATTGACTGACAACGCTTGGATGTCACCCACGCGTTTGGCAGAAACCAGTGCAAGCAGCAAAGCAGTCTTAAAGGAGAGCACTTTCAGCTCAACTTGCTGCAGCGGCTCAAAAGGTGGGTGCGACAGCGCATCCAGTACCAGGGGTAAATCCCATGGAGCGGTTAGGCTCCTTGAGACTGGTCGGAGACGGCGTGCACCCTTCATGAACCGACAAACGATCGGGTGCTGACCCACCGTTTTGTCCCCAAAACCTACGTGGCATGCCGATATGGCAGCCAGGTAGACTTTGACTGTGGAGAAAGCCAAACCTTTATCCAGCAGCCCCTGTAAAAACGTTAAAACAGTGGGAACGGGGCTCTGGAGAGCCACAACCCCTGTTTTCACGCACCAATCCTCGTACGCACGCCATTTGCCATCATATGCGCTGCGTGTTGAAGAGGATCTGGCATTTTGAATGGTGTTAATAACATTCTGTGGGAGCCCAGAGGTTGTCAGGTTCAACCTCTCACGGGCCAAGCCCATAGAGCCATGCGCTCTGGGTGAGGATGGAAAATCTCCCCGTGCGCCTGAGACAGGAGATCTCTGCGTGGAGGAAGAGGCCAAGGCTGGCCGCATAGCAGCTGAAAGATCTCTGCCAGCCAGTGCTTCCCGGGCCACCGGGGTGCGATCAGGATGAGGGAGTGGCCCCTCTCTCGCACCCTGGCAAGCGTCGGGGTGATCAGCTCCAGCGGAGGGAAGGCGTACAAAAGGAGGCGTGGCCACTCGTGCGCCAACGCATCCACACCCAGTGGAGCACTCTGGTCGGTCAGAGAGTAGAACATCAGGCACTGAGCGTTGTCCTTCGACGCAAAAAGGTCGATCTCCGCCCGGCCGTATTTGTCCCATATCAGAGCCACCACCTCGCTGTGGAGTTTCCAATCCTTGTAGCGAGGGCTGCCCCTGGACAGCAGGTCTGCTCCCTGGTTCAAAATGCCCGGCACGTGAGTGGCCCTCAGTGATAACAGGCGAGACTGGCTCCACACAATGAGTCTGTGTGCCAACGTGTTTAGATGACGTGACCGCAGACCGCCCTGTCTGTTGACATACGCCACCACTGTGGTGTTGTCGGTCCTGACCAGAACATTTTGTCCTCTCAGAAGAGGCAGAAAATGCTTCAGTGCCAAAGTGACTGCTAAGAGCTCCAGGCAGTTTATGTGAACAGACTGCATCTGTGAGCTCCATGTGCCGTTTACCGTCCTGCCTTCGTGTGTGGCTCCCCAGCCTGACTTGGAGGCGTCCGTAGTAACGACCTTCCTTGTCAGCACTGTTCCCATAGCAACGCCCATGGTCAGGAACGCTTCGCGTTTCCAAGGGCGCAAGGCCAGGATGCAAGCCAGAGAGATCAGGACCGTGCGGTGTCCGTGGTGCGTCGGGTTTAGTTTGAGGGACGCGACCCACCGCTGGAACGGGCGCATGTGCAGGCGACCGAGTGGTATAACCACTAGCGCCGATGCCATTAACCCAAGTAGTCTGAGACATATCCTGAACTTTAGCAACGCACCCCTGCGGAAAAGTGCCAGACAAGCCCGAAGGGCTTCCACCCTTTCCACAGAGAGGCGCGCTCGGAACTCGACCGAGTTCAGGGACAGGCCTATGAATGTGATGTCCTGGGTTGGAGACAATACGCTCTTTTCCCAGTTTATTGCGAAGCCCAGTGCAGCCAGGTGTGACGTCAGCACCGTGGTGTGTGCTTGAACCTGTTCGTGAGACTCCGCTGCAAGAAGCCAGTCGTCTATATACATCGCCAAGCGCATTCCCCTCTCTCTTAGGGGAGCGATGGCGGCCTCGGTGCATTTTACAAATACCCGCGGACTTAGGGAAAGACCGAACGGGAGCACCAGATACTCGTAACATTTGCCTTGGAAGGCAAATCTGAGATATTTTCTGTGAGGGGGGTATATGGGGACGTGAAAATAAGCGTCCTTCAAGTCTATGGAGACGAACCAGTCTCCTGGACGTACGAACCGTATTAGAGTGGCATGCGTCAGCATCCTGAACGTGTACTGTCTTAAGTATCGGTTCAGACCGCGTAAATCTAATATCGGTCGCAGACCCCCGTCCCTCTTTGGAACCAGAAAATACCTCGAGTAGAAACCGCTCTGGCTCTGCTCTGGCGGTACAGGTCGGATGGCTCCCTTGTTCTGCAGAGTGAGGATTTCCTCCTGCAGAACACGAGCCCTCTCTCCCCGAGCTTGGGACTGCAACGTCCCGTTGAAACGGGGTGGGGTGGAGGCAAACTGGAGCCTGTAACCCCTGGTTACAGTCTTCATTACCCAGTCTGATGCCCCACACATTCGCCACTGCGGTGCCTTTGCCGCTAATGGACCGAGTGGTGCTACATCTGCAGACCCGGTGTGGACTGACACACTGGGCTGAGCTGCAGCGCTCGCTCTGCCTGTGACACCCAGAGGGCCGACCTGTTGCCTTATTAATGGAGCAACAGCGCCCTCTTGCGGCGTCATGCGGCGCCGCATGGCTCTGTTCTGTCCCGTCATTTTTATTGTTTTTATTATTTGTTTTATTGAAGGCTGCGCCCTCGGCTCGGGGCCTGGCTGCGTGCCGTAACAAAACTTTAATAAACTTATTGGGGAGGAGGGTGTGTGTGTGTTTGTGCACTGGTGTGTGCTCAAGCACCGGTGTGAGACACCAGGACTCGGCGCTGGCTCCACTGAGCTCTCTGCAGGTCCGGTCCTCCTCCTCTTGGCGTGGCTGAGAACGGGGTCCAGTGACACAGTCTCTGCACGTCTTTTGAGGTGCTCTGAACATGCCCTCATTTGTTTTGACGGGAACAGAACGTTTTTTGGAGGGGAGGGGACAGGCGTCTGGCTGGGCCCGTTCTCCCTCCCCGGTGGCTGCGCTCTAGGTGGCGCGCCTCTTTTTCTTGGCACCCAGAGTGGCTGGAGGAGCTGCTCGTTCCCCCGGGGTCACACTGGGAGCGAAAGGCTTTTTGGCCCAAGCACCCTTGAGGTCCAGCGGTTTTCCGTGACCGCGGTCATCTGGCAGAGGCTGTGACTGACGCTTGCTGGTGCGGTAAGCTGGCCGAGCCGTCGTCTGAGCGTACGTCTGCCGGGGTGCAGGAGTTGGCTGAGGTGGCACTCTTCTGGGCAGGCACAGCTGAAGTGCTTCACCTTCTCGTTTCTTCTCCTCGCAGCGTTTCTGCATCGTGGCCACAGCCGGACCGAAGAGGCCTTTCGGGTCCACGGGCACGTCGAGGAGTTGAGTCTTCTCCTTTTGAGACAGACTGGATAGATTCAGCCATCTGGCTCTCTCTTGAGCGACCATCAGGGCCATGGCTCTTCCAGAGGCCTGGACAGCGCACCTGTGAAGACGCAGGCAGAGGTCCGTGACCACGCACAGTTCTTCCCACAGGTTTGGAGTCGGTGTGGTTGCCATGTCCTCCTGTAGTTCCGCCTGGTAGGCGAGGAGCAGCGAGGACGCATTTAAGGCTTTCACCGACATTGCCACCGATTTATAGCCTTTTTCAGTCATGGAGGACTGGAAACAGTCGGCTTTGGATGGCAGGGTGGGGCCTGCCGCAGTCATGGTGGACTTCTGGGTGGGGTGAAGGTGGGATGCCACAAGAGGTTCGACTGGGGGCAGGTGGGAAAACCCTTTCCCTTCCATGTCAATCCAGTCGAGCGCTGACCCCCCTTGGACGGGGTTCTTGGCGGATAGAGGATTGCTCCAGGACCGGGTCGCTTCCTCCAGGCATTCCGGGAAGACCGGCAGTAGCTGTCTGGTCGAGGATTTGGCTCGTGGGAGCCTTTTCCCCTCATAACGTGACGTGGTGGTCTCCGTGAGGGTTTCAGGCCACTCGATGCCCAGCTTTGCAGCTGCTCTTTTACAGACATCATGCAGGTCAACCGTGGCAGCTGGGTTTGGAGAGCCGCTGCATGTACCACCCGTGGCCACCGGCTTCGCAGCCGGTGGGACCGAGAAGGGTTCGGCATCTTCCTCGTCCTCTTCGGAACCGAGGCTGATTGACTCGTCCCCAGACTCGGAATCAACGCCCGCGAAGCTGCCAAACTCCAGAGGGCTGGACTCATGCTCGTCGGGGTCGGGTAACGGGGCGACAGCGTCTAGCTGATCACTCCAACTTGCACCAGTAGGGATGGTGTCTCCCTGGGTGCTGTCAGTCAGCTCCTGTGGTGGGGGCATCGCTGCCCCCATCACCGGGTCTGTCAACGACAGGCTAGCCTGGCGGGCTAGCCGGCGTCGTCGAGTCTTAAGAGATAGGCGTCCACAATGCTCACAGCTTACCGGGGATGCTAACGCGTCCTGGGCGTGTTGCAGCCCAAGGCACGAAGCGCAGACAGCATGGGTGTCTGCCCCGGCAATTTTGTTTCCACATGTGCACGACTTGGTCGGTAGCTTGTCCTTCTCCATGGTGAGGAAAAGTCCGGGCTCCGTGTTCGCTAGCTCCAGTAAAGAGTGAAGCGGTCTGCAGGTAGTATGGCGACTAACTGCAGTAGCTACTGTTTGGTGACAGCCTAGCTGGATTACTCAGATTAGCTGTGTAGCAATAGGTAGCGTTCGGCGACCGAGTGGTTAGCTCGCTCTGTGAACAGCAATGCTAGCCCGTTAGCCACACTCGCAGTCTGAGAGGTTGCTTCTGGGAGCGAGAAGAGGTGTTAGACTGAAGAGAGATGGTGACGTCAGGCTCTTTATAGTGGGAGGAAGTCCCTCCCCTCCGGAGCAGACGTCACCTTTGCCTGCCAGTCAGGACTGGCGTAATGAAAAATGGCTTCTGGGGACAGCGTCTGGGGGCGTGTCCCATAGTGAGATACCGAAACGAATGTTGAAAGAGAAC